>OZ026818.1:5241484-5596808 GCA_964023185.1 Macaria liturata | reverse complement strand
CTTCCCGTTAAACAAACATTTTGGAATACAGTGCGTCAATCAAGTGTTGTACCGGTGACATACTAAACATTAATCTATATTCCTGGAGCAATCCTGAGAGAAAAGAGTATGAAAAACAAGTAAGCATCTGAACCAATTTCTTGAAATACCTACCTAGCAAATATGTGACCATCTCTTTCTTTCGCAGGGCAACATGAAGCAGCACATGCTGACGCACAAGATCCGCGACATGCCTCCCGGGTTCGACAAGAGCTCCGGTTCAGTCCAGTCTGAAGACAGCCACGGGCGGGACAGTCCGGACAGAAGGTCGTCCCCGGATAAGATGGATCTGAAGAGGTCACCCCCCGTGCACCCCCCGCCGCCTATGACCCATGCTCCGCCAATGGATATGCCCCCGCTGCCGAAACGGCCCAGTGGTAAGTTCCTATAACAAATAGATAATATCTGACTTAGAAGCAAGTACCCGTGGTGAGGCCGACGCTGAAACTTGGTTCTTGAGACGTCAAATGTAATAAAATATAAATGTCCAATAAGTTAGGATAGGACATAGCCTTCGCTTGCTATCAGGTAAACTATGGCCAAGTGCAAACCCGATCAAGATAAAAAAAAAATTACTCAGGTATATCTGGCTGAGGGAAAATCTAGATATCCTATATAGGTATGTACATTATTGTACATTATATGTCCAATCAAAAGGAGCATCGCTAACCACTGACTAAAAGTATCAAATACATAAGAAAGCTTCATAACGCTAACAAGTTTACAAAATAAGACCAACTTCTGAATAAGAACTATTATTCCAACCACTAATCTCACTAGGTCCAAATCACCCAACAAGAAGATTCAATAGATTGCTTATTCCGGTTAAAAATCACCACCCTTTAATGGAAAGACTTGGTTGCAGTAGACGGACAGGCGCGGACTTGCCCCTTATAAATGTACTGGATACCTTAGCACACAACGCACCATAAAATATGGTAGATACAAAACGTGTATTTTCCATGTATCCTATGGGACACTTATCTTCGTATAAGATTGATCCTATAAGACAGGTTTCTAATCTACAGTCAGAACCGATGTTAAATATGCTTTTCTCCCATTTTCCAAAAAAAAAAATTATAGTTTATTGTGTAAAATTAAATATGAAATACTTTTCTTGCCGCAGTATTTATGAAATTCCCACACAAATCTATAAAGAAAATCGTAATTATAACCAACGTTGCTTGATGTAGCCAAACGGGAGCCTATCAAGCATAAGAAAATCACTCAGACTACTTTGTAAGACGATCCTAAAGCGAGCTAAGGTCACGCATACAAACATTATTTTATTTAACTTTTTTTTCAGTCAAAAATATAATCTACGAACGAATCTTTAAACGCTTCTAGACCTACCCTATCCATTATTTTCAACGATCTTTGTAATCCCCAGTGCCGTCCGGCCCCACACACCCGCCGCCCCCGGCGTCTTCCAAGCACCTGTGCGGCGTGTGTCGCAAGAACTTCTCCTCGTCTTCAGCCCTGCAGATCCACATGCGGACCCACACCGGGGACAAGCCCTTCCGCTGTGCCGTCTGCCAGAAGGCGTTCACAACCAAAGGGAATCTCAAGGTGCGTTTTGTGAAAGCTGTTATGATGTGATAATGTATATCTCTGTGGATTTATTTAAGAGAACGTTGATTTACATTGAAACACGTAATGTATTGTTTTTGCTCATTTTTACCATAATTCTTTAAGTATCTAAGCTACATACATGTTTAGATAATGTACATATTACTGATTTTATGGGCATTGGAGTAACGAAAATATGTTTTATTGATTTAACTATTTAAACTAGTTTTATGTGTTGAAATGTAACAAAAAGATAATGATTTTTGATGATGACGTGATAAAAGTTTTTTATTGCAATGAGGGAGGCCAACCCTTGTGTCAAGAGTTTTTGTAAGCCCAATGGCCTCTTGGACGGAATAATTATACAAAACTTTAAAAAGCAAGTAACAAGAGTGTTAAATAATTTAATTTTCATTGATATCACAAAACAGATGCTTTACTATTCACTAAAACCAGATAAATAAATAAAAACGTATAATTCAACTTTTGTTCCACAACATGTCTGACCGAACTACTAGGGCCATCTATCGGTGGGTGGCAGAACTAAACATTACTCGCTTGCGAACCTTTATGGTTCCAACCTCTGCGTAATATTCGAACTATTTTTTAAACCTTCTTCTTACATTCCAGGTTCATATGGGAACTCACATGTGGAGTGGCGGTGCGTCGCGGCGAGGTCGCCGGATGTCTCTCGAGCTACCTCCCCGGCCGTTACACGAGCCTCATGATATATTGAGGCGTCCGGACCTCTTCTACCCGTACCTGCCCGCGCCTTTCTTGAACGGCATGCAGCAAAAGGTGAATATTTTTAAGCAACATTTTAATATTAGGAACTTCTATAACAGCTGGAAAGAATGCAAATCATTGGTGGGGAACTTTTCCCAGGACAGTTGCAAATTCAATGTAGGTAGTAGAGTCAATATTTAAACGATCACTTTTGTCCACAGCTGAATGAAATATCAGTAATCCAGCAGAACGCGGGTCAGAACGGAGTTGCGAAGTTCCCCGGACTGCTCGGGTTCGGTGCGTTCGCGGGAGGCCGGCCTGGCGCCGCCTCGCCACTGGAGCGGCCGCCGTCCCTGGAAGGAGGAGACGAGCGGCAAGCTGCCATGAGGGAGCTCGCGGAGCGCGGCCGAGAGCTCGCGGAGAGGAGCCGGCAGATGCGCGAGGAGGAGTACCGCTCCCCGGCCGCGCACGCGCCGCACGCGCCGCCGCCCGCGCAGCCCTCCCCCCCGGCACCGCACCACCAGCTCCCCCACCCCCTCGCCTCGCTCCCCCCTCCCGCCCGCACGGAGGGCCTCACCGTCTAAACCACACACATTCCAACCCCGAATGTAACCAGTAACCACGCACCCGACAGTGTTAATGTTTATATTGTACAAAGACTTAGTTACGTCAAATAAGGACTGATAAAATAAACTGCTCGCGTCAGTGTTAGGATAATTATTGCGATTACGTGCGAAGTAGCGCCGTGTAATGTTATTCCACGTGTTATGAATGCCTAGTATTATTGTAAGCGTGTACGGGCCTGGGGCAATGGGAGTTCGTATGAGCTCCAGTTTATGTCATTTAGGTGAGCGCACACTTGTCTGCGGCCGCAGGAAACGTAGCGGTGGTGTCCGTACCATAGTATGGGAATGGCGTGTACATTTTGGTACAATTGTCGCCAAAGATCTTGGTTTGAAGAGACAGACCGATGAATAACAAAGGGAAATAATACGAGTAATATTTCCCTCTCTGTGTCGCGCGTTCCTGCGGCGCATACGTGGGTGCGCTCACTCCACTCTGTGATAGTGCACATGTGATTAGAGGCTTGTCTTGCATACCGGAGACCTGCAGGCGGCGGACTCACTCCATGTGCTATGACATCAAAATAAATATAAATTATATCCCAAAAATTAAATAATTTCATATTATATCTTATTAATGTAAATAAACTGTATCATAGAATTACTCTTATAAATTTATAGACGTAATCTTGAAATTTAAACGCTATCTATTAGAGACACTATGGTATAGTACCTTGAACGGGAGTGCGATATGCATGATTTCTTATATATTATTGTGACCACATTCCAAGCGGTGAAATTCGGAAACTTGCCTCGAATATTCTAAAAATCGAGCGACCTTTCAAATATTCTGTACCACACTAAAGCACTTTGCATTAAATCTATTGTCACTAGGTATTCAATATATTTAATTGTATCAGAGGTAAATGACATATTCATATCATGTAAATTAAAAAAGTATTTGCATTTGAGGTCTACATAGTTGTAAGTGTTTAGAGTCATAGCTATTGCTTTAGAGATACTTCTACATATCTTTGTAAAATACGAGCGAATGGGTGTTTCGGCGGAAAAAATTATAGTCTGTTCACTAAAAGATTGCGTTTTACATCTGTAACAACATTGGTAGAAGCTATATTGGAAAACCAGTGACGCTTTTGATAATTATCAGATGAAAATACTTGTACTAAAATGTATAAATTTCAAAGGCAATTTTTTAGTGAGCAAACTAGACTAAATAGGTACTAAAAATAGCCTAAGTGTGTAGTTACACCGGCACTTCGCAGACTGACAACTTGAAATGTAATACACTTTAGGGAAATGTTTCCAAATATGCATTTGTCTCAATGCTTGTTAGTAGATTTAGGTCCCGACGATTAATAGGTACATGTATGTATGTATATGTTATGAAAACCATGGAAATTTATGGCCACTTTTCTATAGCGAATATTGGTAGCAAACTTGGTCAATATGTTGACAATTTGACAAACATTGGTTATATGGTTTCTGTACATTTGTGTACTTTATATAAAGTAATGATGGTAAGTTTTAGGTCAATATTACATATTTAACTGCGTATGTGTTGTGTACCTACTATGTACCACGGTACACATTTTATAGCAAAAACTATGAATTGAAATTGGTATTGTGTTTAAGTACGTTACATCAAACACAAAGCCAATTTGCCAAGTGTACCTACAGCGTAGGTACTTACATTGAATACTGCCTTGAAAATACCATCATTGCGTCTCGTGGACTAAACATTTTGTATTCATAAACGTATGTATTTTATACGTTCGCGACTCTAGGTATCTGTGTATAAATGTCCTAATAAATTATTTATAAACTATAAGTATAAATCATGCATACACTCTTAGTATTAAACGAATGCTTAAAGGCGATAGGCCTTGTACAATTTAGTTGTTTAGATTAAATTCTCATAGCACCTATGATCTATTAAAATTATTATCAAGTTGCAAATAAATATTAGAGAAGTAGTGTTTAGTCATGAGTATGATGTGTCATGTCACACCGGCAGTATAAATAATCATTGTAAATTATTAAATGTTTAATGTAAATGTCCAAAAAGTATTCAAATTTATTTAAAAAAAAAAAACAATTATACTAAATGATCTCTTTTCTTTTTGGTTCGCCTTCCTGTTCCCGTTTTATTTTGTTACCATTTTTCGAGGAAGAGAAAATAGGTAGGTGATTAATGTAAGAACTTCGCTCTAGCTGGTTCAGGATAAAATGTAGCCTATGACTGCCTTCAAACTAAAAATCATCATAACATAAACAAACCAACAAAAAAACATAGGTACTGAATGCAACCAACTGCTAAAATATGATATACTTAGGTATACTCAAGCTAATGAAAAATAAATCAGTTTTTCGAGTGTTCAGATATGGTGAGTAATATCAATACAATTGACTAAGACCAGTAGTTTTCTCATTTCAGAGGCGCTTAATGCAGTTTGACACCAGAGTCGACCAATCTCTCTTGTACATAATTAAGTCCATATATTTAACGTGGCTCCTAATTCTATTTAATGTCAATGTCACTGTTTCCAAATGGCTCACCATCCTGATGAAAGCATTTAATCAAAAATGATTGATCAACCGCTGATAACTTAGGTTGCAAATTCAGAATTAAATTATCGAAAGTGAGTTAAGTCGATACACGTTTCCCACACATTGAGCAATAATATTTGGTAAAAAATTAAGCAATTGAAATGTCATCAATAAAATATTAAATTCACATGATCAGTTCACAACAAAGAAGTCGTCAACTGATTGATCGTAAGATATGGATGCCATAAACATTTGGCATCATTAAAATAACCATAATAATCAAACAACTCCAAACTAGATGGTAATAAAAATATTTGTTCAATAAATCTTAGATACTTCGATGTTTTATTTTTAAAATAACGTTAATTGGACTATAATTCATAATCGCAGAGGTTTTTATGAGTCATAAACATCATACGTGGCATTCATTCTTAGTGGCGCGGGTTGACAACTATTTTACGAGCATTTTATTATGATACAAGTTGTAAAGGTCACTGTTTAGTTGAATTGAATGGTATGAAACATGCGAAACAAAAACTAACTACATTTAAAGTTATTATGTATGTATGATACTCAGAGTTTTTGACATTTACAGCCAGGACGTCTCCCAATTGCTTGGATAGGATTTGAATAAAGTTTGCCCTTAGGCGATTGCGGTTGACAATTTTTATTTTTTAACGTTCTAAAGTGTCTAGAGATGACTCTGAAGATGCTTACTAAAACAAAATATATTGTTAAATGAAAGTGTCGTCGTGGCTAGGTGCCTGTATTTTTTAATTTCCCGCTGTTTTTTTATAATTAACAAACTGAGCATTCGTTAGATGGCGCTATTTTTGATCGCATTTAATTTCCATAGAGAAGAACTTCTTCTTCCTTTCTTTCTCCTTCAACAGACTTCAAAAAAAGGTTAGTTTTCTTTGCTTAGGCGTAAAGCCTTAATTTTTTTGTTTTTTTTTTGTAAATTAAAATTTATGTGTAAACTTATAGAAACTGATAGCTTATAACGACGTATTTTAGGCACATGTTAAGAAACTTAAGAGTATGTAAAAAGATTCATCTTCGTATAATTTATAGTAATATGAACTAAAACTATTTCCCGGGTAGAGTCACCCTGAAGGCAGTCCACTTTGACTCATTTGACTACAACTCCCCTGATCTAAAAAACATAGTAAATTTAACATCTACTTTGATGGATTTTAAACTGGTACTTACAGAAAAAAACTACATTTATACAGTTAATACGTTTAATGAGTTACCAGGACTACCTTCATAAGTTACTTGGCGTTTTTGATGACGCTGGCGAGCGTTGAGGAGCAGATCTCGTTCGCGGATGGTCGCCTGGTAGAAATGCTATACATACCGCTTAAAAATATGCTTATTGTCTAAAAATACTAACTACATATTAATCAACCTATAAATTTTTTTAAGAAACTAATTCACTCTTAGATGAATAAAAAGTATATTTAGATATATAATACGTTTAATGAGTTACCAGGACTACATAAGTTACTTGGCGTTTAGAAGTTGATGACGCTGGCGAGCTTCTTGACGCGGTTGAGGAGCAGATCTCCTTCGCGGATGGTGGCCTGGTAGAGCTGCGAGCGGTCTGCGTCGGCGCCGCGCCCCGCGCCCGTCACCACGCAGCCCGCCACGGCGTCGATGCGGCACTGGAGGCGACCCGCGGCTGTGAAGCTGGGGAGTAAACATGACGGTGAGAACATGCCCTTTATAGAACTAGTAGGTAAACAGCAGTGCAAAAACAAAAATAAAATACAAAAAATACACCCTGGGCTGCAGCAATGCTTAACATCAGGCAGGCTGTAGTCAAACGTAAACCTATCCCACGTATAAAAAAAAAACAAATCAATTTAGGTCTTCTCTTTTGCTTCTACTATAAGAACAAATACAATTAATTTTAAATAAAAATAGAATATATAATAGAACTGCTTAAATGTGGAACTCCTTGCCGGATTCAATATTCCCCTCGAAATATAATTTATCGGTCTTGTAGGCAATCGCGCAAGATCGTAAATTATAACGTTGCTCAACATTTAGGCGAGGTGTAGTCAAGCGTGAGCCTATCTAGTAAAAACAAATTAATTTATTTTGTTAGTTTAGATTTATTACAAGAAAAATCGTAGACCGTTGACGCACTCCTCGAGTAAGAGATTAGTTATGGGAGCTAGACGAAATTCTAATAACTGCTGAAACATGTTCTGTAAATTGATTTCAAGTATACAACTTTTTCCGAATACTTGTGTTTACTAATGTGAGTACAAACTTGAGACCCCTTTAGCGTTATTATATGTATGGATTTAGTAATGCTAGTATCACAATAAATATACTTACAGGTTCTTATTGGCTAAGCACGATCCATCTTAGACCATAGCTAATGGCAAACTATGGCAAACTCTGATCAAGTGCAAACCTGTAGAGATCGCCTCCTCTACAAATTCGCGAGTGACTCCGAACGTGTCGGCAATGTTGTCGAGACTCAGAGAGCGGTACGCACAGAACAGCTGGACATAGGCCTCAGACAGCCTCGGGAATAGTCTCTGAGAGAGTAGAGTAGTAGTCTGAAAGAGGTAGTAATAACAATAACACTTACTTAGAGATCTCCTCCTCAACAAATTCGCGAGTGACTCCGAACGTGTCGGCAATGTTGTCGAGACTCAGAGAGCGGTACGCACAGAACAACTGGACATAGGCCTCAGACAGCCTCGGGAATAGTCTCTGAGAGAGTAGAGTAGTAGTCTGAAAGAGGTAGTACTAATAACAATAACACTTACTTAGAGATCTCCTCCTCAACAAATTCGCGAGTGACTCCGAACGTGTCGGCGATGTTGTCGAGGCTGAGCGAGCGGTACGCGCGCAGCAGCTGGACATAGGCCTTGATGCGCGCCTCGCGCACGTAGTGCTGGTAGTGCGGGCGGAACACCGGGTCCACGCAAATTTGGGTCTCCACCTGTTTTTTTTTTATAATTATTATTGATTCTGTTCCGCCTTAGAGGCAATAAAAAAGCAGATTTTGGACTGACCCGGTGAACTCTGTTTCGCCTTAGACGCAATAAATAAGCAGATTTTGGATTTAATTCAATTCATTAAAAAAAGAGATAAAAAGTACCTATCCTATGTCCGTCTCCTGCTACCTCCCCAACAATTTTCACCTAAATCTGTTCAGCCGTTCTTAAGTTTTAAATGGTGTAACTAACACCATTTTGTTTTATATATATATATATTATTAAGAGCCTGTTTTGTCTCATTGTTGGGCAAAAGCCTCCCTACCCTCATCCATTTATTTCTGTCCTTATTTATAATAATAAGAATTATAATTCATAATGTACATTTCAATGGTTGTCTAGAATACTGTTAGATTTGAAATACAAAGTTTTGCTTTGTATGGTAGGGCTCAAAATAGATTTAATGTTAATTAAGTAAATACAATATTGTTGGTGTCCAAACAAAGACCTCACCGCTGTGCAACAATTTCGCACAAATTATACACTTACATAAAGTTAACCTGTAGCCTACTTATAGAAAAAAACCTCATACCCAAGCAAGACTCTTCATGAAGTCAGCGTAGCGGCACTCGTGCAGCGACTCCACCAGCTCCCGCAACTCGGGGAAGCGCGAGCGCAGCGCCTGCACCGCGGCGCCTTGCCGCCGGAGCGCCGCCTGCAGCGCGTGCCGCTCTAGCGCCAGCGCGCACGCCAGCACGCAGTACTGGATTATTGTGCCTGGAGGGAAGAACATTTTCGGATAATTAACAACATGCCTGGAACGCAAAAATGCGTTTTCAATACGCTTCGTAAATTGAAATTCAAAAAGGGGAAGCGTATGTATAAATAGACATACAAAATAAGTCACCTACAATCTGTATCGTTAGTAACATTGATGCAAAGCAATCCTTTTCATAATAGCAATATAGACTGATTTTGCCATAAAAAATATTTTACTCAAAATTACCCTGGTTGTATTTTTACAGTCATTTAATTGTGGGTAGAC
Organism: Macaria liturata; assembly: GCA_964023185.1. Lineage (NCBI taxonomy): Eukaryota > Metazoa > Arthropoda > Insecta > Lepidoptera > Geometridae > Macaria > Macaria liturata. Next base: position 5,587,338 of record OZ026818.1, on the reverse strand, counting down.
AAAGAGAATGTTAATGTTACTGTCTCCAGTTGAAGTTGTTGCTAGTTGCTAAGCAAACTTTACAAGAAATTTTAGTGAGGTCATTCTTAAGACAAAAAAACATCATTATTTCCAATGTTCATTCACTAGATAAATAATAAACAATTATCTGCTAAAACTACACTAAACTACTTAATTAAAAACCTTACCAAAATCAACGAGTTCATAAGACTCGAAAGTGGAGACACAGTCGATGAACAGATCAGCCGCTTTGCTGTAATCTCTTACAGCGAGGCAGTAGATGGCTTCATACGCCTTCAGTTTGTTCCGGGAGCGCCAGTCACCACCCTTGTCTACCAGCTCATGAGCCTAGAAATATAGCATGTATTTATTAATATTAAAACTTTCGTGAGACATTTTATAAATATTTTAACTAAACGGTTTACCCAGGCCCCCGCGCTCGTGTCCCGGTGGGCCGTTCGCGGCGGCACGCAGTCTGAGTGCTGCCGCGGTCCCAGAACGCACGTTCTGAAGATGGATGTCATAACATCCGAAACGCGTAAACAACATAAGCGAATTACACGTGAGTGAATACCGTTTAGTTAACATATGATGAACTGTATGATTACATACCTATTATTATGTTTGACATGATTTTAATAACAAAAAATTTCATTATTTTATTAATAAAACTAGACATTGTAACTTCTAAAATTTTATAAAACTAAATGTTATACTTAAATTCAATTTGACGAGATATTGTAATTTGTGTAGACTATTCTGTGATATTAGTACTTATACCTATACCTATGTATGTTACAATTTTACATTATCAATAAAAATTCTTTATCTTTATCTTTATCTTATCATATTATCATGTATTTATTTCAACTAAAATGTTAAAATAAACAATAAAGTTTGGTGATTCAGTGATGTAACACCACCAGCATTTTGGGCACCTTGCCCACAGATTCCGATTTAAGTTTAGTATATTATTTGTAAGGTTGTATATAATTTAGATTATATAGTTGTTTATATTATGATTGTAAATGTTATATTTAAAAAAATGAAATAAAATTGATGAACATGTGTCTGTATTTGACCGTATATTGTCTGACGGATAGCTATAGTTGTGGCCTAAAATAGAAGTGCTTACAAAATAAAAACTAGTTTAATATTACTTTTTTACTTAAGTTTTTGCTGCATTAAATGTTGTTAACAATAGAACTAGTATATTTATTATTATTAATTTATTTATTTATTTTATTAGTAAAGAAGTCTTTTAGACTAAGAACTATATATACAATACAATACAATAAAACTTTATGGCACACCAAAAACTATAGAAAAACATACAACTGATATAACACTTAATAACTTTTACTTCTGGACATGCATTTTTAACCTTTCAATAGACAAGACATACCTTATTAATAGTCTTTCCCATTTCTTTGACATTGCATCCGTGGAAGTATGAAATCCTGAACAAGGTGAATATGGCATCAAGTCGCCTGTTTGTGGTCAGAGTTGAGTCTTCATACTTCTGGGTGGCCAGGGCTGTGGCAGCTTCTTTGTCTCCAATAGAACATAAGTAATCCAAACTGAAATCATAAACAATTAGTACATAAAAATAACAGATACTGAGTGGTGGCTAAGAACAGGCAAACAAGGAGTGGGTTGTCCTGCAGCAAGATGGGCAACAACATTATTTCAGTTGAGGGTTCTTTATAGATGAGGTTTGTGCAAGATCGACACAGCTGGCACATTCAAAGAGAGACCTATGCCCAGCAGTGGGATAGAGAAGGCTGTGGATGATGATGACATAAAAATATATATTCTTGAAATAGAACTAGACTACAGTGGTGCTTAACATCAGTCAGGCTGTAGTCAAACTCAAGCCTATTCTGTATTTAAAAAAAACTAGGTTTTAAGTTATTTTACTTTCATTATGGTATCTATAAATCTTTGAACCAATTTACTCTATAAAAAAGGGATATGAACTCAATGTGAGCTCAAAAGATGAATAAAATGATCTCAATATTCTCATTCTGATCATATTGTTTAAGTCAAAATGGTTTCCGTTATCATCTAATGTACGCAAACATCCAAATTAAAGTTAAAAAGGACACCAGGATTGGGTCAATCTTATACATAATAATAAGTAAATAAAAGTAAGTTAAAGTTGTATTTTTGCATCGGATAAATTATTTGATTCTTTTGAGATAGATAAGTAGTTAAGTAATTGTTTGTCTCTGGTTAATTTTAATGAATTAAGAAATATCATCAGTGCACTTATCACAAAGCAAAAACTTATTACAAATTAGGCCCTAGAATTTAGGCTAAAACTTAGGAACTCAGATAGTTTATTTTAGGAGAACTAAATTCACTCAGAAGTTGACTAAACAGAACAAAGTTTTTATGACATATTACTAGTCTTTCGTATGAAAATAGGTAGAGACCAGTAAGTTTAACAAAATGTCCTGTTTACCAAATAAATGCTTACCGATCTTGCCACACTGGAGTCTCAGAATCGTCTTCTTGGAACTTGCCTAACCTATCTTGGTTTTCTGTGGCCATTTCATCAAATAAATTTTGATCGAATGGCCATCCAAGATCAGTACACACTTCTTTGTAGTAGGGTGCCATGTTGCCAGCCTTTATTCCCTTTATCAGTTCTTCTTTCAATTGTTGATCATCTTTCAACTGCGGCAACGAAAGCTTGAATTTTATAGCCGCAAGAGCCATGTACTCAGGGGTCGTTCCTTCAGCAGAGAGCTCCATTTTCTTGGCGATTAAATTATACTACTGATAGACAATTAATTTATTAAAACACTGTCTGTTTGAAAACCAATGCTACTGAAATACAAATGATATCTCAACACAAGCACAGGAATATTCGCAAGCAATTTCCAAATTTTGTGTTGTCATGACATTGGGGAAACTATTATATTCTAAATTAAAATGTACGCCCAATCCAATGCCTGCCTGTCAAGAGCAAGTAGTGTACACTCACTCAGCAATTCGTGTCAGTTTATTATCTTAGTCATCATCATCATCAAACCGTTATGGCATAATATACGAAATATTACATACGAAAATTACAAAGGTAACACATAATTTGTATTAATTTTCTCATCTTCATGGGGAAAATAATTCACCATTTTCAGTTTTCATGGCATTAATATTGATCGGAATTAGTCATCACACTATAGATAATAAAACACGTTTCAGCAGTTTTTTTTTGTCTGTTTATCTCTATCTCTGTTTGTCTGTTTATTTAAACGCTCATGACGCAGAAACGGTTGAACATATCATTTTGATTTTTGGTAGGTATGTAGGTAGTAGCAACCAACATCGCACTAATATTTATACATACCTATTGGCGAAAAGTGTCTGTTGAGTGAGGATGTATGTTTTCTTCTTCACACGCAAACGGCTATCGATTTAGATGAAATTTGGTATGAGACCCTGGATTAGAACACATAGGCTACTTTTTATCCCGGATTAACGCGGGTGATAGGTATAGAGAGGTGGCTCTATAAGGGTAAGTGTGTATGAGAGTGGCCAACTCTGGTGTAGCCGCGATTTGTTCATAATTATTATAAGAAAAGTAATAGAAGCGCCTATATTTATTCAACTAGGTATATTTAGTCAAAGCATTTGAAAGAAACTAAATGATAAAAATTCAAGTGCCTTAATCTAAATTTTTTAGACACTTGTATGTAAGTATGGCTATGCCTTCTATTTTTGGAACAATCCGTGGACAAGTAACATGAGGACAAGGATTTTTTATATCATCCCTCTCTTTCCCTCTCCATGCATGAGGACAACTAAAACAAAACTATACGACCTATACGTCAATGTTACTCCAATGTAGCAATCAATGACATTGTAATTTACTTCCTTGCCATTCTGTGCCGTAGCCCGTAGGTAGTGTAATTTATAAAAAAAAAAAATGTAATTTATGTTTCGTATCGTATCGTATTGTTTGACGGTGCTGGTTTATACTTTAAAATACTTTAAATTCCTGGATCTTGTTTGTATTATTTTTATATGATATTATCATGGAAACAGTATAAATGCATTTTACTTCAAAAAATATTGTAAAGCAAGTAAGATAATTTCTCATGCTATTATAGAAAATCTTCAAGTTACACAATGGCAGAGGCAAATGCTTCGGAAAACATACGTGAACTTGCCTCAAAATACAAAGCAATCAAAATTACACCTTCCCTTGAAGAAATCCTTCTTCAGATGGGCTTTGATATGAGCTTAGACCTACAAACAACTATGTGGCTTGATCAGTTAAAAACGACTTGGAAAACATGGAAAAAAAATTTAGCAGTGGAACAACATGTTCTAGCATTTTTTCGAGCAAGGCCTGATGCGTTTAGAGTTGCTCTGATATATGTAATCAAGTGTGAAGAGTTTAAGGATTGCAAGCCAAAGACTTTACCCTATTTCATTATGGAGACATTATATAATTTTTCTATGACAGTGCAAGTGCATGCAGATGATATATATAAAAAGCCAGCTTTCCACGCTGCTATATATCAAAGAAACCAGCATTTCTTTGTACTCATGGTGAAAACATACAGACTCACTACAATAAAAGAATATGTTGTTCCTATTGTGACTGACATGATTAAAGATGACAATTGCAGACAAGCATCTCAAATTGTAATGGCAATGGACATGTTTGATGATATACCAGTGCAGCAATTGCTGTTTCCTCTCATACTGCAAGACAAAGCAAATATGATTGATGAATATTTGACTCACTGTCCCAACCAAGTGAAGCCACTGCTGGCATTTCTAGACAACTTGCTGGATAAGGACTTTGACACAAATAATTTTGTTGGAAAATTTGCAGAAGAAAATAATATTTGTGATGTCAGATATGACAAAATGCATTACAAACCTCTTGGAAAGCTTGTAGCTAGGTTGTGCAACAAATTTAATATACCTATTGAAACATGTCCAAATCTTAGTAAGAACAGAACTACTGGTGGCTTGAGATATTTAGTCTATCAGAAGTACGTAGCACATAATGTAAGCAACACTGTATGGGACGACTTGGTCCGGGACTCATTGAAGCAGCACCCAGACTCTGCGCCCGCTTTCATAGATATTCTGGTTGATCATGATGTCAATGAAGCATTGAAATGGGCTAAACATTTGAACATGCCTGAAAATCAATTGCCTTCTGCATTACAAGGAGTTTCTGACACAAACAAGTCAGTTGATAAGCCTCAAGAAGAAAGCTGGGACACTGATATCAGCCCACAACAACAGCTGTATTACAAATCACCTCTAACCAGGGACCAAATATTTATCATAGATACACCAGACAAATTTCACGAATTGATCAATACAGACTTAAAAAACCATGAAGTTATAAGTATGGACTGTGAATGGAAACCTTCTTTTGGTGCTAAACAATCACAAGTTGCCATCATCCAGATCGGCACAAATGACAAAGTCTACTTGGTAGACTGCATTGTTTTAAACCAACAGCAATTTGCCCCTTTATGGCATTCATTTTATAAACATTTTCTTGACAATGCAGAAATTATAAAGTTGGGATTTGGACTTGAGCAAGATCTACGAGAAATGAAAGCATCCATTGCAGGTTTGGGGAATATAAAAGTAAAAGGTGAAGGCTTCTTGGACCTGAGCACTCTTTGGAAAAGTCTTCTCAATCACAAACTTTGTCTTCCTGGTTCCAGTGACACTGGGGCAAGTCTAAGCTGTGTTGTGCAAGCATGCTTCGGGAAACCACTTGAAAAGTCAGAACAATGCTCAAACTGGGAATTAAGGCCCTTAAGAGAATCTCAAATAGTATATGCAGCTTTAGATGCACATATTTTGTTACAAATCTATTATTTCCTTCAAAGAAAATGCTTGGAACAAGGAATCAACTTTGAAGAATTATCCAATGATGTTATGGTTGAGACCAAAACGAAAGCAACCAAGAAACCTAAAGTGGTAGATAGATTGCAAAAATCTCTCACACAAGTGTTTGAAACAAGACATGCAACTGATGTCAAATTCCTGGTGGAGCCCATGTTGTCCTACATAATGTCTTATTTAAGGTATTGTGGAATAGACACTACAGTTGTTCCATCTCCTAAAATGCTGTGGCACAATATCATCAATATCGCAATATCCGAAGAAAGGATTGTACTCATTGAGAAGCCTAAAAACTCACCAACCGATAACTTTCCTCAGTCCTCAATACTAAGTATTGGCAAAGTCTCCGTTTTGGAGCAATTACATAATGTATTAAATACATACAGGATACTGATAAACCAGTTTCATATAATGAGTATTTGCTTGCACTGCAACAGTAAAGACTTGAAGAAACTTAGTTGTGAGGAAGTTGGACAGATCTGTGAGCAGTACATGATGACTACATACAGCAAAAATCATCGAAATGCATATGAAGAAACCAATGTTGAAGATGATTATAGTAATTTTTTAAGTGACTCAGATGATGATGACCTGCCCAATCTACCTCCGGCTCCTTCCAATTATAAACCCATTGTGAGAGAATGCAAGACAAGCAAAGGTGCATCCGTAGAAATATCAGATCCACAGCAACTTAAGGAGTCTGGAAAACCAGCTGTCTTGTGTGAATCTTGTGGTAAACTGTTTTATAAAGAGGACAAGCTAGTCAGAGCTGTTAGTGAGACAGTGTTCAAAGTGATAAATATGACACATAGTAATGTATTTGAATGAGAAATAATAAACAGTATAATTACTTTTAATTATATTTTAATCAAAAGAAACATGCAGATAAAAGTGTATAAAAATATTTGTGATACTATACATCAAACAGCCTTACTGAGAGCACTACTGTTTTTTTTGTGTATCTGAGACAAATATTTCATACCTTAATTGTATAAGGCCATTATTGCTTGTGCAAGATTACATATAAGTATAGTAGTTTATATTCCATTATGTTAAATAAGTATAAAATTAGATAGATAGCTACTAGAACATTATCAAAATACTTAACATTAAAGAATTATATGGTTTAAATCACTTGTCTTTGTTTGAATATTAATTTTACTTATCAAATAGTTGATAAATTAAAATAGCAAATACATTTAAATACCCAAGAAAACCATTTAGCTATTATTTAAAACACAATGTCAGGAATCTGATATCTCACTGTGATACTTATAAACCTCGATGTATACAATTAATTGTAGTTGTATACAATAGTTTATGCCTTCTTTACTCATTTAAAAACTGTGTAAGAGAAATTGTAATACACTGGCTAATTTACTTGTTAATCCAGGTTTATAAGTAAGTCAATCATTGCATATATGTTTATGTACTTAATAGTTTTTGTTCTAATAAATAATATGATATTTATGTTTCTCCTTAAACACCTCTATTTCGTTTGTATCTAAGTTGTTTCCTTCCAAGTTGAGTTCTTCCAAATTTAATGCAGGGAAGTTCTTCAATGTAGTCAGTTGATTGTTCTTGAGTGAGAGTTTCTGAAAATAACAATTTCCACTTCAAAATTGTGACCTAATTTGACATACTACAAAATCTATTGCATTAGTGCTAAACTAATGCATTGATCTTTATTTGAAGAAATTTAGAACAAACAAATGGTAGAAAATAGATATAAGTCAGGCCTGTAGATATTCAGACTCCATAATTTTATGACATTAGACCCTTATTTCCTACTTAGACTATTCTCTACTTGAACATACCTCTTAATAATTAGATAACAAATAAATATAAGAGTACATTGTAAATGAGTAACTGGTAACTAATTCGTGACTTATTAAAGGTAGGTACCATCAACATTAATCAATATTAATATATCATTAGGTAACATTTGTGTGATGAAAGCAATCATTTCAAAAGTTTTGTGTTAGATCCCAGCAAATAACCCTGTATACACTATTCTATAATTTTTTCTATTGTTTTTAAACAAGCAACATACCTTGCAATGTTGGAGAACAACGAGCGATGGCAAAATATTCGAAGTAAGCTTCTGACCAGACAAATTGACACTCTCGCAATAACTGTAATATTGCATGTGAGGTAGACTTGTTATGTTTTCATTAAACAATATTTTCAATTTTAGACTCTCATTTGATTTATAATCCTCGCACAGCTGTTCTTCTATGCTCCATTTAGTTATAAGATCGTCGTAATAGCCTGCTCGCAGTTTGTCTATGGTTTTTAGGTTTTGTAGATGACCTATGACCTCTTTGTGGTAATTTTTCGCGTCGATACAATGTAAGAATACTGCAGTCGTCAACATTGTCCCTGGAACCAGAATAAAACATAATTTTAAGCAACTGTTATGTTATGACTATGTTTGTACTTACCATAAATCATTTTTTTTAATCTGTGGTAATTAATCTGCAATTTAAGTAAAATGGTGAACAACCCCGACTGAAAGAATTTATCATTATGTTGAACTTCTTAAGAGCTTAAGTAATAAATAATAATAATTTCTTTAGTAATTAACATATAAAAAGGGACTGCAGAACCTGGATGAGGTCTGCACAAGATCGACGCAGATGACACATACAAAGGGAGGCCTATACTCAGCAGTGGGATTCCAAGGGCTGTGGATGATGATGATATCTGCTATCAAAAGAGTGGATGGCACAGCATATACATAACGTCTCGTCCACTATAATCTGTTCAACAAGGTATGGGATATAAAAGCTAGGTATATCTAAGTATTACATAGGAACTTAAAATGTTACATTTGCTATCAGGTTCCAAGGCCAGTAGTTGTCGACAAGACTCTAGCTGCGACTTCAGTTCTTCTAGTACTGGGCCCGAGTATTTATTCTGGAAGTCTATTATATTTTTGCCAATGTATGATTCGCCATATTTCTTGCTAGGTAAAATTTCTGTTGCTCCATTTTCAGTCTGTATTTGAACCTGAAATCAAACAGTTAAACTATTCACATATACAATTATGTATATTTTTTCTTATAATTTCTCTGCTAGAATTACGCTAGAATAGATTCAAAAAGCTTTCGATCATACTCCTAAATTTTAATCAACAAATATGTAATTATATTATTCCTCTAACACTGCAGATATTTTCCTACTTCCAAATAAAAACAGCGACATCTATCAGAGACTATGTGCAAACCTATATTTTTTTCATAAAACTACCTTACCTTCACATCACTAGCTGATGTAACCATCACGTCATGTTTCAATAACCACAAGACATCGAACTGGTTGCCAGTACATGACTTCCAATCCCCATTGACAGATTTGCCATCAATCAGCAAAGTTGCATGGGATTCTATAAACTGCTTGTCCACAGGCTTACTAAACGCAAATGTGGTTTTAGATGGAGATACTGTGTACACTACCAGGCTTGTAGTTGTTTTTACTGCGCCTGAAATATCAAAATATACATTACGTATACAGGGTGGCAAAATGTGTTGAAAATAATGGGGGCGCCACTTGTACCTATTACTTCTTTGATCATGAAATTAAAAATTTACTTCATTCTTAGGTACGACATACCAAATGCATTTTACAAATTACACTGCTATATAAACTAGCCTTTAAAGAATTTTATCACTTGTTAAAGACAATACAATATTAGGAAGTCGAAACGAAATATAAAATGAATATGGAATATCAATACAATACAAATGATAATGAAATATTATATAAAATATAATAATTAATATATTATTATTTATTTTAGTTATATATTATAGTAAAACTACCTAGCAGCCATCTCTGGTAGAACCAGGCACTGGTGTCATCGGGATCAGTAAATGCAGCGTTTTGTACCAACTTCAACTCGTGCTTGTGATGGTTGTCTTCTATTGGTCTTCCACCTGAAATTGACATTGTATCAACATTATCATAAATGTAATAGCTCTCCACTAGAATTCTAGTATGTACAACTACATATATTTTAGTAGACCATGAATATATAGATTCACATAGTGTATTCAATGCTAAAGTAGTAAAGCATAAGCATTGCTGCACTTTCATTAAAGTAAATACAAGACACATTTTAAAAATATTTTGTGTTAAATGAACTATCTCATATCACATATTATGTTATCTTTAGCTACCTCATGCGATAAAGCGCCTGTAGCACAACTGGTTAACATATTCACATTAAACCAAAATGTGGTATTTCATTTTGGCGCATTTGTGGGTAGCATGACATATTAAATTTTAAGTCTCTGCTGTTTTTTATATTCTCACAGTCATTAAGCTATGTCATTAATCCTAAAGGTAGTTAGAAAAGTCTCACCACCCAGTTGGCCACTATCAAACAACCAAACTTACTTAATTTTATAATAGACTAGCTGATCCGGCGAACTCTCTTCCGCCTTAGAGGCAATAAATAAGCAGATTTGGATTTTATCCAATGTCCGTCTTCTGGTTCTAAGCTACCTCCCCACAAATTTTCAGCTCAATCCGTTCAGCCGTTCTTGAGTTATAAATAGTGTAATTAACACCACTTTATCTACTATATAAAAATAAGTCGGGTTTTCCTTCCTGATGCTATAACTCCAGAACGCACGAACCGATTTCCACGGTTTTGCATTCGTTGGAAAGGTCTCGGGCTCCGTGAGGTTCATAAAAAAAAGAAAAAACGAAGCCGTCTGGTGGCGAAACGGAGTTCGCCGGGTTTGCTAGTTATTATTAGGAATAATTAAACATATATTAAAGCTTTTATGTGATAGACCTTCTACCTTCTAGATTTACCTTCTATATCAGGATACAGTGCTATCAGCATTTTGCTCCTGTAATGCCATGCGGAGTAATTGGAGAAGTTATCATGAAGTTTCTCAGTTGTGTAATCAAACTCATCCTTCAGCGGAGGCTTGCACTGGCTGACTACAAATCTTCGGTAATCCCAAGTGTGGACTGAAAATGTAATAAATACTTTTGTAACCCTTTATTTATTTATTCAAACTCGTACTTATACATATTCCAAAAAAAATGTGCCCAGAGGTATATAGAAAGACAAACATAAGTAAATATTTCTTGACAAACAATTACATGGGTACATAATAATCAATGCTCAGGCTTCTACTGGTCATAGTTGCAAACTGTGTGTGGACATATTGTTTTTCAAAAGTGTATTTTTCCTGTTTTACAATGAATATCCTATACAAGTACCATTTCTTTCATCTAAGTAATAATGTAAATGTGAGATTAGTGTTTTTTGTGACATAACATTTGATTTTGTATTTAGGATTGTATAGTAACCACAAGTAACCTAAATAAGTACTTTGTGTATATACCCTGTACTCTAATCATTTTGTGACATTACAGTGTAGTTTGTGATATTACTTTAACATTTTTTTCCTAATTTGTACAATTGGTGTAATCAATAAAGTATAGTATCCACAAATCGTCTCTGTTATATTATTGTCACTATTCTGACAAACAAAATACTCACAATTCCTCTCATCCAGTATCAAATAAGTATCACAGAGTGCCAACTCCTTGTTCCAGTCAGGATCAGACCGCGTGGTGAGCACCCACTCCCTCTGGTGCCAAGCACAGTAAGACTTGGGGTTTATCTTCAAGCAGCACTTCGTCAAGTGTAATTCTGCATCAAATATTTGAGACAACTCTTCAGCGGTCTCATCTTTGCTGGAAAGTGTTGAGTTAAAAATTTTAGTCTCAATAAATGTAACTATCCGTACATTGATAACATAATTACTGTGGGTAATGAATACAATAAAATACTGTTACTAAGTATACCTAATTTTTGCCAAGTAAGAAATGAGATTTTTTAACCATCTTCAAAGAATTGATTGTCTCCTGGTAATCAACTCTTTTGAAAGTTTTGTTTTTTATCATTATCAAATCATTAACGCGGGATACTATGTAAAATCGAAATTTTAATAAAAATCAAATAAAATAGAAGTAAGTACTTGTATAACATAGAGCTATTTTTTTTTTCAGTTTATATAATTTTGATTCAGTGTTAAGATAATGAAAAATGCCAAAACACGGTTACGTATACTTTGATCGAGTTTTATTTTTTGAAAAATAGTTGTTTTGAAATATTTTTTACCTTTTTTCCAAAAGTAGTACAGAAATTTGAACCAATTTAATCATATCTTAAAGATAATGTTATTATTTAGAGGAGTAAAAAGCCATAAATAGAATATACTGAATTGCTGATTTTATATGAATTTTTTTTGTCAAAAACGTCTGCAATACTGCTCAAGTTGTGCAAAATTGTTTGCGTGTGGACAAGACTCGTCGGCCGGAGCTATGCGTGCGATGCTCGCCCTTGCTTTCATGTTAATACGGCGTGGAGTTGCATGCGAAAAAGCAACTGTAGGCATTTTACCAAGCGCAAAGCGTTTTCGGGTGAAATATTGTGGCCGAAGTAAGTTTCCAATGAAACAAAATGAAACAAAATGTGCTACAGTCAATACTGTAGCTAATTCTAGTATCAAGAGTTTTTAAATCTCTCCCTGATATAGGTTTAAAACTGATATACAGATTAAACTATAAACTACTAGGATCTGCAAGTGCTTAACCTGCTAATTAAGTTTTGTATAGAAATAGCTTCTGTTACAAATAGTGTTATCTATTGATTGCTAATTACAGTAGAGATACCAACCTAAGTGTGTTAATAATCTCACTCCTAATATTCCACAAAGTATAGATATCAGGATTAGATGATAACACTTTGCCAGTGAGTTCCAATAACTCTTTGTCCAACTCACCACTCTTTCTCTGAAATTACATAAAAATGTTAATTAATTTCTCAACAGACAGATGAATACTTTTTTGTATAAAGAAATAAAACAATACAAAATAAGAAAAATAATTCTAAAACTATGTAGTTCCAATGGTGGCCTTATCGCTATTTGATCTCTTCCTGGCAACCATAGTATGAAAAGGGAAATCATAGAAAATAATTAAATGTAGGTTTTAATACTTCACATGCTCTTGTTTGACTACAGCCTGCATAATGGTAAGCTTGTAGCTTTTTAACACTTCATATGCTTTGTTTTAGTGTAACCTGCATAATGGTAAGCTCCACTGTAGTCTAAGGTGTAACATACTTGTGTAGAATAAACCTACTCTACTACTAAGGATTTGAAGACCTCTGGGTTGAATTGTAATTCACAGGAAACAGGGCCCTAGGAGAGAATCCCAAATGATTTGCTTAAGCTTTGGTTCCCTAGGAAAGCGGTGCCGTCATATAGCGGCCGCAATACAGCGGTGAACGACGTCACTAGAACGTTGTCTATGTAAACAAAATCGCGCGGTTTCCTAGAGAGCAGTAACTGACACCGTAAATTCAAAAAGCGGTGCCGCCATTTGCATGACGGCCGTCTTGTCGGTGTCAGAAGGTTTGGTGAACGTTTTATTGATAGCGGTGAAGCTATTGATACTTTTCGTTTGATGTTTATTTAAAAACTAGCTGTGCCTGCGACTACGTCCGCGTGGAATAGTTATTTTGGGCAACCTCTTCAGCTTTATAAATGATAGCTGTTATCCACGTATTGAACCGTTTTCGCAGTGCTCGCAACGGAAGCCCTCAAAAATGAATAATATTCCCCGTTTTTTCTACATTATCCATTGTTTCTTCGCTCCAATTAATTGCAGCGTGATGTTATATAGCCTAAAACCTTCCTCGATAAATGGTCTATTCAACACAAAAAGAATTTTTCAGTTCGCACCAGTAGTTCCTGAGATTAGCGTGTTCAAACAAATAAACAAACAAACTCTTCAGCTTTATAATATGAGTATAGATAATGTCTGACGGTGTGTTAAAACGGCTGTGGAACTTTCCACATGACATCACCGTAAAGACGGCCGTCTATTTGCGTCCGTAATATAACGGCCACTATATGACGGCATCGCTTTCCTAGGAAACCAAAGCTTTACAATTATCATTTTACATGTGTATCCTACTTTCCTTACTAAGAAGGTAGGGAGGTACTGAGTAAAGAATAAATAAATAGAAAATAAATTTATCAATCTTGTGTAGGCATCATAAGAAATGAGATGAGAGTTGAATGAACAGCTTATCATTACTTATAGCCCATTAATTATATATTGATTATATTAATTATTATATAAATAGATTACAAGAACATTATATCTGCAAACTACATCAATATTAACTCATATATGGGTACAAAGAAAGAAAGAGGGTATGGAGGTCTTTGCCCAACAATGGGACAGAACAGGCTCCTAATAATAATATGGGTACAACTATACAGTCAAATTAATATGGAAAGATTCAGTTTGTATTATTGCAAGATATTGGCTTTGTTATCCTAGATTAAAGGGATATATTGGATTTATGTAAGATTTTGTGGGAGTATTAAGTAAATAATTTGTATTTAAAACCAATCAATCAAGCTCAATTTAGTGTGTAGTAAGGCTATAATTAATACAGATAATTACACTCTGTGTATAAGTCTGATAAATCAGGTGATAATTTGATAATAGTCACCTCTTATCAAGTAAAAACGTGACATGAGACTTCCTTTGTAATAAGATATATTATTACACTTAATTATAATTTGTGATAAAATAAACTGAGAATTAGGTGTTTAGCATGGTTGCAACACACTTATACTACAGACTAGAAATCTTTATAGGTACTTAAGATTTTAACAGCATAGCAAGTAAATTGATAAATTGGATTATGCATAAGACATTCTAAGTACCTTATGAAGAATTGCTTGCATAGCATGTTTGAAAACTTCTAACTTTTCCTGTCTTTCCTTTAGTTTCCTTGCCTTCTCTTCTGCTGTAGTTCGAACTTTAACTCGGCCGTGCTGGAAAATAATAAATTAACAATTTTAAATATTACAAAATTTTGTAATTCTATTACTTATACATACATACATTATATATGAACAAAAATTTGGTTTCTTACCATTTTATGAGACGTGTGATATGATTACTTACGTACTATTACGGTAAATAACTTAATATAACTTCGGATAACTATATACAACACCAGACGCAAAAAAAAATGAATTTTGTTTTATTTTCTTTACAAAATTATCGATAGATCACCAAGACCATCAATCCATAAAATGATAAAAAAAGACAAAATCATAATCATGAGCATGACATGACTAGTGACAGCATAAGGCCACAAAAAATATTTTATGTACGGCATAAAAAATATTTCATTGTACATTAAGTATCAAGCATTGTTTAACATACATTATCATCATCATCGCCTTTTTGCATCTACGAGAGACTGAATAATCTATCCCTGGGTATATAGTCAAAGACGAGAGACGACTTATGTAGAGATTGGCTAACGAATCGTACCTAATACTAGAATTTATAGAGGAGTGTTGGGGATCATTTTAAGCTAAGCCTCAAGTAGGTCTTATAAATAGCTCAATTTATCTGTGCTGTTTATTATAGAATAGCGAAGGAGAATAGCTTGCCAACATTTTTTAGAAGAAATTAATGTTCGGTGATTATTCCAAAGATTTAAAATCAGAATCAGTGTATGCAATCCCTATCTCTATTATCTATTTATATTTATTCAACATTTTTAAATTTACTGCGCTTTGCAGATTTTGGTGTCCATATTATTTTTGCAGCTGCTCTCGTGGCTAAGTAAATGCTAAGTAACTAGAGCCACTATTTGCGGTCATAAATTCACTATTTTAAATCATGGCCGTGCAATACTCCTGTCCAATATTTTTGTTGTTTTGTCGTGATGACTGATGACTTTGACGTTTGTTGATCGTGACAGCGGAAGTAGGACGAATGGTTGAAAAAAGAAAAGTTTTTGAGTTAACCTGAATCGAAAGTAAACTTTGCAAATTGTTTTCTTTGAAGAGGAGACGTGAAAATAATTAAAAATTTACGTATTTCGTTGTAGCATTTTCTGGAGAAGATAGTATAATGAATAATGCCGCGCAATATTCTCTGCGCTGGAATAATTACGTATCCCACGTAACTGAGGCTTTCAATGTCCTCCGTTTCGAGAACGACTTGGTGGACGTGACCCTGTGTTGCGACGGGGGCAAAATAAAAGCCCACAAAATGTTGCTCTCAGCGTGCAGCAACTACTTTAAACAAATCTTTAAAGAGAACCCTTGCCAGCACCCTGTGATCATATTCAGAAATTTCAAGTATGAAGACCTCAACGCAATCATCAATTTTATGTACCATGGGGAAGTAAACATCTTCCAAGAACAGCTGGAGTCGTTTTTAAACACGGCTGAGCTTTTAGAAGTTAAGGGTTTGACTGATAATGTGGAGGAGGAAGCTTCTCAAAAAGTTATGAGAGTGAATGACAATATATCATTAGATTTAAGTGCAAAGTCGAACAGATTCCCTGAAGACATAGTGCCTGTTCTGTCAGATGAGCCAATAAATTTAGCGACTTTGCAGCCTGTTAGAGAGGAATACATTCCACAAGTGAGCAATGTGGTAATTGCACCGGAAGCAGAGAATGGTGCTGTAGAATTAGTGCCTGAAACTTCTAAAGTTGAGGAAAGTGTCAGTCCAACAGCGAAAGCAGCTACCCCACCCACTGAAGAGATGCAGGTTGATATGCAATCAACTTCAGCAGAAGATATGACTGAAAAAGGTGAATATGTTATTCAATTGTTTTATATTAAATATACACTCAATTCTATAACAATCAGTGAGACTAGAACTCTACCTGGAGCCCTGTTTCTAGAAAATTCTTACCTAGGGGTCTTCAAATCTAGAGTAAATATAGGTTTCTTCTCTTTTAATAATAATAGGTTTCTTCTAGCATGCTACTACTTAGACTACAGTGGTGCTTAACATCAGGCAGGCTGTAGTCAAAGATAAGCCTTTTTCATGTTAAATTTTTTATTAACTAAGTATAATAAAATAACAATCTGAAATAAATACTACCTTAACAATTATAATTGGAATCTACAGGCAGGGTACCTTATATGCTGGCGGTATTACCACACTGAATGGCCAAATTAACAAAATAATGCTCATATAGAGGTGTTTAATTCTACTTAAAATATCTGATAACAATTTGTTTTTTTTTTATTCCTATCTCAAACTCAAACTCAAAAATGTTTGTTGGTTTCATACAATACTTAAAAACTAAGAAAAGATATATTTATATCTAATTACAAAGTTGCACGCCGTGTGTTGGCATCCGGACGAGAAATATCTGTATCCCGGATACCAATGTCTTCCCGTTATACATGTTATTTTGTTATGTACCAATATAGTAAAATTACAAATGAACTATGAGTGACATGCTCATTAATATTTATTAGCAACGCAAGATTGTTAAAGGGCTAGACAGATTTAAATAAGAATACAATCCATTGGAACCCAAGTTCATAATTTTCTTTCCTGTTTCTATTGTTGTCCAAAACATAGTTCTGCTATGCCATAACATACTATGTCAACTTGTATTGACCATTTGTTATCAAGTCACTTTCATTATTGTTATTGCCCACACCAACATTATCTTGGCAAAAAATATAAACTGATAAAACTCAAATAATTTGTAACAAGTCATGTATTTTATGAGATACCAATTTTTATCACAACTTTGTGTTTACATTGTTGTCAGGATTTTTAGTCTTGATTGTGTGTAAAATGTACATGTTGAGGAAAAGATAAACAGTAGGAATTATCCACTCTGATTAGCAATTAAGTATGTGGGGATACTACTTGTTGATCTTCTCAGTTTTTTGTTAGGGAACCTACATGGAATAGGTTTCCTTGACATTTAATGTCAAATAACCAGAAGTGACCATAATTCACTAACTATATCATCTGCATATAATTTTTTGTTAGTAACATAATGTCAATGTTTATTAGTAACTTACTAAAAATATAAAAAAAGGATCTAATGCCTTGTCCTCATAAATTTTAATGTATTACTATTGTATGATTAAATTTCTTAAATTATATGGAACTAATCATAACTTATTATACTCTAAAGACAAATAGTTCAAATACAGACAACACACAGAAAACACAGCTAACTATAATTAAATTAGATCAAACAATTTGAAATATTGGTAAAACATTTAAACAAACATGTAGTAAAATATATTTTACTTGCTTCCAGATTCAGATCTCATCAAGTTCCGCTGCCAGCTCTGTCCGAAAGGCTTCAAGCATCCAACATCTCTAACGCTTCATAAAGACTCTCACGCCGGCAAGACTCAGTGTCCCGTCTGTCACAGATCCTTCTCCCGGTCATATGACATGAGGAGCCATTTACAACGGATACATCAAGGCAAACAACTGACAATCAAAGAGATACGCTACAAGAATAGCAGTGATAACTCGTCCCCGAAACAGTTCACACACAACATATAGTTATTAATTATGGTAACAGTATGTTACCAGCACACAGTGCACATAGATAGTAAGATTGCTCCAGGTGGATGACAAAATGGTAAGTCAAAATGTACAAAAACAAAATATTGCAATGTGACACTAGGTGTTGCTGATCTCTTCAAATTGCCCTTTAGATTAAAAAAAGTGATATGATATGATGAACTTCTTTATAAATAATTTTGAGCTAATGTTGTGATTTTGTAGCTCATTATTTTTTTTACAAACAGTTATTTTTATTTTACATAAGTATGAAAAGAGATACTCAAAACAAGAAAATATAGGGTTATGAGGAGGAAGGTGTTGTGGTTTTGTAATTCATTCAAATCAAAAAAATCAAACAATTATTTTTATTTTATAAAAGTTTGAAAAGAGACTCATAACAAGGAAATATAGGCTTATGAGGAGGAAGGCACTTATAAACCTTCATCTGTAAACTTGTTCAAATAAAAATGAAATTGAATTATAAACTAGTGTTGTTGATGAAATTAAATATAGGAAATGATTTATATTTATAAAAAAAAAAAACTAGTATAGAATAGTACATTGTTCACCGAGAGGAGAAAGTGACCGATTTCGGGAATCGCACTTTCTCTCGAGTGATACATAGTGCTTTATACTACACCTGCTCGGAAAGTATCAAATTTACGGTAGAAAGTACGTCATTGCATATCGAACAAATATGCGGGGAGAAAACGCATTTGAGCGGGAGAGAAAAGTGTATGAAAATCCATTTCTTCCCGCTCAGATGCGTTTTCTCCCCGCATATTTGTTCGATATGCAATGACGTACTTTCTACCGTAAATTTGATAAAGTAACAAGGTACTTTCCGAGCAGGTGTAGTATAAAGTAAATTGTGCATTTGATCTACCATTTTGGCATTATATTCTGGAGTTACACATAGCATTATATTTTTACATAGTATAGCTTTATTAATGCCTGTATTAAAAAAAATATGAATTTTATAATATTGAATAATATATATTGTGTATTATATACATTCAAAGAGGTCACAAAACAAAATTGCTCAGTGTTGTAGCGTTGGCTATTTTTTATACTAGTCTACAATATTACTGTTTTAATATAATAATGTTTCTATTATTTTCTTTGTTTTATTAAAGGTGCTGCTGTCATGGCGAACTAAGTCAAATGGACTCATCTCAGACAAAATACTATAGGCCCACATACTTCCCATAGGAAGAATTATGGTTAATATAATAATTTTATTATATTTAGTCAATTTCTTTCATCAGATATAATAAACATGGTAGTACTGTTATATGTATAGTTGTATCCAGGCAAAATTAACGTATTTGTAGGTATATATTTTGTCTAAGAGTTATAGAGGAAATTGATAGAATCACAAACTAGGTAGAAACTTTTACTTAACACTAGTAAGTGACAACCTCCCTTGGATACTCCGTAGTTAGTTAGTAGTTGTACCTTTCCCCAAATTTTCATTTATTGTATAATTTTGCATTCATACATATATACTTACATAGAAACTTCCAATCATTCAAACTATTTAAACTACCACCTTCTAATAATAATGTATCTGTCAATAGTCCTGTAACGCGAATGTGTGATACATATAATAATCAAACTAATTTTGTAAATTTTAAAGATTCTAAGGATATCTTTGCTTGTAGTCTGCCGACGTTCAGAGCCCACATTGATTCACTCATAGACGAATCTGTGTGAGTACTTAATGTTTGCAGACTTGAGTTCTGAATACCTAAACGATTTACATTGGATACATAATATTGCTCGTTTCCACTACCTATCTGTTGTTAATATATTTATTATTGATATCAACTATGTAGGTACTTTAACTTATATGCTGTCATTATTACTTTACTTGTTTAGTTATATGTTGTTCATTATTTTTAACTATTTATTGGCAGAACTTAGAATAGGAGTTCTTCACACTTAAGGCCACGATATTTCACCCGAAAACGCTTTGCGCTTGGTAAAATGCCTACAGTTGCTTTTTCGTATGCAACTCCACGCCGTAAGGGCGAGCATCGCGAGCATAGCTCCGGTCGACGAGTCTTGTCCACACGCAAACAATTTTGCACAATTTGAGCAGTTTTGCAGACGTTTTTGACGAAAAAAAATCATATAAAATCAGCAATTCAAAATATTCTATTTATAGCTTTTGACTCCTCTAAATAATAACATTATATTTTAGATATAATTAAATTGGTTTAAATTTCGGTACTAGGTACTGTTGGAAAAAAAGGTGAAAAATATTTCAAAACAACTATTTAAAAAAAAAATACTATCGAGCGAAGTATACGTAATCGTGTTTTGGCGTTTTTTGTTGTCTTAACACTGAATCAAAATTATATAAACTGAAAAAAATTTAGCTCTATCTTATATACTTCTATTTTATTTGATTTTTATGAAATGTCGATTTCATATAGCACCCCGCGTTAAAACACAAACTTAGTACGTACCCTGTATTTTGTGCACAAACCTAAAACCAACCCCGTTTATTTTATGATCCCCGTTACATCTATCCAAAAATGTAACACAAGAAAATCTGTCTCGTAGCTAGAATAGAAGTTAGGTATGCTACCTGCACCTAAAAACGGTCACCGACCGCTACAAATATTTGAACATATGCTGCAAATATTTTTAAGGAATAGTAAAATGAACTTATTGAAAATACATTGTAAGAGATTAGATATATTAACTATTGTAAATTTATGGATGATGCCCATTAGTGGGATAGAGAAGGCTGTGGATGATGATGATGATTGTACCTAAATACATTTGGTAAGTACCCACTTACTTTTTTGATGTTAAGCATTGCTGCAGCCTAGGATGAAACACGCTTACCTAGAAGATTCTTATTAACTCTAGATTTGAAGACCCATGGATTGGACTTACTTTGGTATTACATTTCAACTTTACCGACATGCGCCTTTCCTCACGCTTAGAATACCTAAGGAAGAAGTTCCTGCAGCTGAGCTATGGATTATGTGTTTAGCAATAAATAATTATTTATTTATTTAATTTATTCGCATGCGATAACAAATGTTAAATAATTGTCAAAGTGGTCAGGATGGGTGAAATAAAATGTGTCCTTTTATTTGGGTGCTTCCGAGGGTCGGATAACACGTTATAAATTGTAGGTCCCAGTTATCCATTAAATTTAAGTAAGTAAATTATGTACATACTTAACAAAATAGTACTTATACATATCTACATACTTGTATCTGAATAGTTGGGTAATTAATGAGATCAGACTTCCGAGTGGTAAAGTTGCATATTACCACATATTACGTATGTAGATAGATAAGTAGTGCGTTCTAGTAACTAAACATATCTATCTACTCGTATTTTAAGTTAAAATAAATAATTTTGACTTAGTAAATAATACGTACATCAAAACCTAAGTTTTAGACAGACAATAGGTAGTTATTATTCGTATCACAGACTGATATTGAAGAAAGGAGGGCTATTTACGTGTCTGCGTCTAATATCAGAGGGTAAAGTAAGCTCCGAAACGAATAGGTTCTCGCAGCCAGGGCGACTAGAGGTTGTGTCGGGGTGGCACGGGCGTCGGGCGGGGCACGCTCAATACGCGCGCGCGCCACTCGCGCCCACCCGCCAGTCGCCATTTGACGCCGCAGCGCACGGCTGTATGTTCCGCCGCGCGCAACCGTCAATCGCTACGATATCGATATAAAATTTACTACACCCTCATCAAGTACGTAAATCAAACAACAATCAATTGGAACTCACCCGTGCCCGCACACTAGTGAAATCAGTGAATATCTATCAGTGTTGTGATATTCCCTTTCGTAGATTTTTACGAAATTGTTTACATTCGGACCACATGTTTACCGCTGCGGTATAATTATTTTATTTACGTGTTTTCACGCAGATAATGAGGGTAGATGGAAGCGTTTTTCAGCGGATGCTTCATTGTTGTAATCGTTAAAATATTTTCTGTGGGTAACCTAGATTGTTTCTCTTCATAAGTTTGAAAATCGAACGTTCCGGTCGCTGACCTGTCGATCGTTTCAGTATCTGCGGACTGTGTTTGAATTTTGGAATCATGTGTGTGGATTTGTGTCGTATTCGAGTGCGCTTTTATACGGGGAAATGAGAGTGTGAATATTTGATGGAGTCGTGAACGGGAGCGCGTTTAGGGGCTAGAATCGTTTGGTTGTCGGCGCGCGACGGCGCAACGGGGGTATTGATCGGCGACGGCGCGGCGGCGCGGCTCGGGAGACGCCGGCGTCCGCCGCCGCCTAAATAAAGCATCGCATGTGTGCGTCCGCCGTCCGCCCTGCTCAGCCACCGGCCGCCCGCCGTCACATGCCATGCCGTGCCGTCACATGATTCCATTTTCACTTGCATGCCTTCTCAGATCAGCAGGCCTACCACAACGTCTTATAGCAGTACTGCAGCAGTGCTGCTGCGATAATCGGTACTACAACGTCTAGTTTCTGACGTTTAAATAAGGTGGAATCACTGTCGCGGCGCGTCGAGGTTTTGATGACGTCACGCGATTTTGTTCATTCATTTCCTAGGCGTTTTGCCTAAATCGGTACCATAACGTCTAATTGCCAGCGGAATCATTATCGCTGAGCTGTCAATTTGACATTATTTTGAGATGCTAAAAACGCTGCTATCTGCTTGCGTATTTGAGATATTTTTCCATTTAAATCCTTTGAATTATTGAAAATATGAAAGAAAACTGAATTTAATTGATATACAATGGTTATGTGTGTGTGGTTCGGCACAATTTTTGCGAAAATACCGAACACCAGTGAATATGTGGAGCAACGAAAATAAATCTCAAGCTGCAGCTATTTATTATTCATCAGCTAACAGCAAGCTAAGGAGCCAACTATCACGACCCAAAACTACAGCAGGGACCCAGTTCGAGATCACACTACCGCCACAGCAGATGAGGTGGCAATATAACGATGATTCAGTACCGCAGCAGGGCATCGTTATGCAGAATGTTGGTGTACCCTAGCTTTGAGAACAGTGACTTGCTCAGTGCCCTTCTATATATACTATTGTGAATAGGGTATTAAATTAACTGTTAATAAGACAAAATGTACAATAACTATTTGTTTAATTTAAACATAAATCTTAAATAGGTCCCATCTTGTGCTTAAAGGTATAAAGTAGCAGTATAGTTAGACTATGTACGACACACTATGCCTACACCACACAAACCTATTTTATAAATTAGTATAGTTGAGACACAATATAGAACGCATAAGCTAACAACCTAAATGATATCTTAGAGTTAAAAAGGATGATTAATTAGAGCTAACTTCTGTGTTATATGTTTATGTTCCCCAACATAATAACTGTCGTCCAGTAAAAATAAATTCAAGCTTATAACATCAATTTATTGAAAAAAACTTTTAAGTTTATGTATCCACATCGTATGTTTAGAGTATTCACACAGAAAAGTAATTTACACGAGTAAACGTTCGTCTACGAAGTGGTTATACTGCTTGCAGAGGAATTTGATCATCTTCCAGCTCCAATAGATGGAGTATATCCGACTGCAGCCTTGCTTGCTCGTAAGAAGTTGATGATGGTTTGTCACCGTCTTGGTATCGTGATCACAGTCATGGTGATCCACCACGTTCCATCAGCTTGTATCGAGAACAAAAAGCCGCTTGAAGAAATCAACTTTTTGTTAAGAAGCGTATCCAAAGTGTTTGGTTTATCTAGATAAGTTTTTCACTGTGCATGAACACATTCATGCGGTATTCTGTCCATCATACTGTGTAGTATTCATACAGCACCAAATGTATCACCTCTAAATCGGGGACCCAATGCATTTCTATATATAAAACAGTTATAATTTATAGGCAGTTTGTTATGGTAGTTTGTTTACAAAATCATTCAGTGCTACCAGAATATTTTTTTATACCGTACATGACATTTTTTATACACACACAAGCAAAAAAGAGAATAAGACATAGTGATCTGGCAGTTCGTACCATTTCTGTATACAAATAAGCACGAACTCTTTGGAAAAAAGTTTGAAAATGTACACCAGCTGAAAGCCGGGCTCAAATTTAAATAAAATAAATGGTTAGGAAAATAATACAGGATACTTTTTTCGGTAAAATGTACACAAAACAATGTATACCAACTCCAGTCGCAATATTGTCCATTCTTTGCCTGATACCAGTGTATTGTAGAAATTCAAACAACCATGGAATTTTATTATCAGAAGCTAATCAAGCAACTCATATCTGAGATTAACAATGTTTAACAATACCTGCACACATAAAAGTTTCTACTGTTCCTGAACATTTTGGCGTGGCATATAATGATATATTGTTATGAGTTATTTATCAAGTGCTTAAGTGTTTTTAATTTAAACTTTTCATTGGAAAATGAGCAAAAAATCATCACTACCGGCAGGATTGGAACCTGAATTTTTAATGTATTTAAGTAAACTGTACATTCATTTATAAATAACATAGCCTGCCCTCCACAACCCAGGTTATCCTAGAGTGGAGTGCAGTGAACATATTGTTATAGTTCATAAGTGTTTCACTGAAATAAAAAATTATTATTATTATTAATAGCTATGTACATTTTACGAAATTTAATAAATAAAAACATAAAAAATTATTCCTTGCATACTGCATGTACCCCTTGCATACTGCATACTTGCATGATTATTTATAATTGTTATTGTGCTTTTTTACTACATTATGTATTTGAAAAGAGCTAAATACGGTTGAAGCCGATATCTGGCAACACGCAAGTACGATAGTTTCAAAGAAAATATTGAACTGTTTTCGAATCAGTGACAGTGACAAATTTTGAAAGCAAAACTACTATAGGTTGTGCTATATTTTATCACAAACTCTTTCATTTTATGCAGTTTTAGCGAAATCATTCGTTCTGTGTCTCATCCCTAATCCGCTTGAAATCCGCTGGAACGCGATATTACGTCATAAGCTTGTGGTACGAATATTAGCAGCATTGAATTTCAGCGGAATCGCAGCTAAGCGGCAATGACACTGCTTTTAAAAACGTTATGGTAGGCCTGCAGTAATCCCTAGCATGAACCCCTTGAATGCCATTGCCACATTCTCGACTGATTTGCCTTCAAATCGCGATCAAATATTGTGACGACTTTTTCCAATAGTAACAAGTTACCTATTGGATTGCTATTATAGTTGATAAGTAATTTGTAATAGGGTTTAGGTTGAGGTACTTAATATTTGATGCAATTCAATTCAGTGGATTGATGCACGCTTCATTGATAATATCTAGTAAAATCTATCTAGTATACCTACCTACCTATCCAGTAAACATTGTGAATAAGATACTTAATGGAAGCATATTATACATCCTTAACTACGTGCCTGGATAGGTAGGATCAGATATTTTAAGGTATTTACTACTTATACTGACATAGGTAGGTATTTTGATGTAGGTACTTAAGTAAAGCCTAAAGCCACGAAAGTACAAAGTTTCTAGTAGGTACTTCTAGGTATTTTACTCGGTGGTCGCTTTAATCAGTAGTTTTGGACATGGTAAGTAAGTATAACCTAATTAATTAGCTAGGTATATTTCGATCGATCAGCTTTGTGATCAATAGCATCGCGTGCTTATTAAGAAAAATAATTAGGTAGGTTGATTTGATACCTACCTATCAAGCTAAGCTAGTGATAGTAGATCCTAGTAGCTAAACATGTGGTCCGAAGTGTAATCCCTTGGTTACCGTTTTTCAATTTTTACATAGAAGTAACAACTTACCTACCGAAATACATCCAGGTTCAAAATCGATTTCTAAAATCACACATAGGTACTTAATTTTAACATCAATGTGACCATCCTGACTTGAAATTAAATTAATCGTATTGTCAGGCACTAAGTACTTGTAGGTAACATGTATCGTTATTGTATTCCAGGTGGGAGATGTTGGACTAGTGGTTGCGTAAGCAGAATCACGATGGCTCGCCCCATTCTGGCGGGGGCAGCCCTGCTGTGGGCCGCGAGCGTGGCGCAGGCCGTCACGCTGCTGCCGCACGACGTGCGCCCCGGCCACGCCGTCCGACACTTCGTCGGCAACCACTCGCGCTACACGCTCCTGGACCCTGACTTCAACTCCTACTTCACACTCCTCGACAACGGCCTCCTCATGACAACGGCAGACCTCACGCCGCTCCTCAACCGGCCCGTCGACCTCGCCATCCTCGAACAAACGCCCTACAGCAGCTCCGCGCACTCCATCCATCTTCTTGTCATGGATCGCCGGAAAATGCTGCATTTTGCAACCGCTAATGGATTGCGCGGTGAGATACCAGAAAATGCGCCTCCGGGGACCGCTGTAGATCTACCGCCGATAAGAGCTACGGCTATGGTCGAAGTCGGTCCAATTGCGTACAAAATCATTCGAGGCAACGAGGAATCGCTTTTCGCTCTACGAGAAAAAGGCGACACTGATACATCCGCCTTGGTGCGATCGGTAATCACCGGTGGAGATGTCGAGATAATAGCGACGCAACCTTTGGATACCGAATCTAAGAACTCTTACGATCTAGTGATTCAAGCGACAGATGTTCATGGAGTAAACAAAGCCAGCCTCCCCGTTCGCGTTGAGGTCACTAATGAAAACGATCACGAACCACGGTTTGATCAAAGCGTTTACTATTTTTCCGTTAATGGAACTTTAGACGACGGACCAAACGGCACAGTTCACTGGCGGAGGTTCTCAAATATTGGCAAGGTCCATGCGACAGACACTGATGGAGACAGGATTTACTATTCGCTAAAATCGCCGAGTAATCTAGTTGTGATCGTACCTCAGACGGGTGAATTGATATTAGCTGGAGAACCTGAGAGTAGTTTGGCGGATTTGAAGGTGATTGCTCATGATACTGGTGTTCCGCCGAGCAACAGTAAATCTGCACGTGTTTTCTTAGAATTCGTCGTCCGGGATCACAAGAATCTTCCGTTGCTTCACCGCGAGAAGCGTCGAGTAACGCGCGCGGTACGTCCGACCAAACGTATTGAATTCACGGAAGCCGATGGTGAAGTTGAGGGACGTGCAGTTTTCACACTGGAGAAAGAAACTGATCGGGAAACCTTTAAGATTCGGGACGATAATCCGTGGGTTTCAGTTGAACCAAGTGGTGTTGTTAAAGTTAAAAAGAAGTGGGACTTTGAAGAGCTGGGACCTGAGAAAACCATAGACTTCTGGGTCACGATCACCAATGCTGGAAATGGAGGTAAGTTTTTATTGTATTTTTTGACAATTATTAGCGCCATTTGCGTAAGAAATCAACATTTTACACTCCCTAACTACATTTCGAAGAAGTTAAGATTGTTAGGTATGTAGGGAGGGACACATGTGTAAGTGTGAATGATGACAAATGCATTTTGTGTATGTGTGCGTGATGTATGACGCGACAAGACAACCCAGTTGCTGTGCACTGGTGGTCTGAGTGGACGCGTTAGTTGTTGGGGAAATTAAATTCCATAATTGATTAATTTCACACACGAGTTTTATTGACCATCAGTGCCGGTAACCCGGTACAGAACTCTCACACCTTTAAACAGGTCACAACTCGATTAGAATATATTAGAATCTATTTTTATTCGGTGCGCTTGGGCATCGACATGTACTTACTATTACAAAAAAACTTAAGGAAAAAATTAATAAACTTATCAATACTGCATGACTGTTAAAATGCATAATGCATCGATAAAGAAGGTATCAAACTATTACAGAAAGGACACGCGATATTTGTCTTACAACTTTTTCGTCCATAAATGATAAACATTCAAGTTTTTTGGCTACATAAGAAACAACACCAATCATGATTCTATGCGCCCGCGCCCGTCCGAAGGCATTACAACATAATATCCTGATGTCTCAATCGAGGGTGGAATGAATTGGGATAATGACGGGGAGAATCGAGTGTGAGACAGACATGAGCGACGCGCTTTGTTTTTATACTATGCTCCGTTTTTTGTGCTCCACTAATAATGCAATCACGAACTCTTGGAATTAATTTAATAGATATATCCAAGTTCAAACTTATAGTATTAAAGATTTCTGAAAAGTAACAATAACTTTTAGCATACACATTTTGGACTGAATTAATCTTACGTAATAAAAACTACACTTGCGCTAAATGCATTTCCAAAATATAGTTAAACATAAATACAACATAGTCAGGCTTGTCTGAGATAATGCTATAGATTCTTGTAGATTCAACAAACATGACATATATTGCAAGCATTCCTATTTGTAGGTATACAGAAAAGGCTGACCAACAAGAAGTTTAAAACCATCTCGCGTGCTTTCATTACTATAATGTTCATAATGCGACTCGGGCACCTGCCGGAGCAGTGAGGCATGACATGACGCTGGCGACAGGTTGTGTCGGTCACGACGAGACCCATGGGGACCAGCCCATTGCGGACACATTGTCTCTGTCACACTTTGTGTTTTTCCCATATTTTTTCACATTTTTTGGATTTTTTCTAATCTGTCTTTTAATTAATAGGCTAGGTTTGGATAGGTACTTTGAATGATTATTTGAGATTCGCAACTACTTAGACTTGCTAAGGTAATATTACGATGTTTATACTTCTTCTTTAGTTGGTAGTAGGAATTAACTGAATAAACAATACGAGTACTTACATCTTTTACCACGCGAAATTATTTTGAACGTCTGATGAGTAGGTAAACTCAGTTTATTGCCGAAGTTTGTTTCATTTTGACTACTATTCGCCACAAGATGGCCAAAAGTCTAAGATTGAATGCAAGATACCTAATCTTAATGTTCTCAACTGAGCACCTTCATAAATACCTTACGGTGGCTATATTGTGGTCATCAATCATGAAACGCGCGTCGTACTTAGCTTGTCAGCAGCACGGGCTGTGTCATTGCAATCATGGCTCTGGTATTTCCATTAGCTTCAAATGCTAGAGTTAGCTGCTACCGTGCAGAATGCGTAGATAATCGGAGACCTGTCGCACGGCCCGGCTTTACCGTGACGCTCACGACATGACATCGATGTGGAATTGTGGATAGGAATGATGGATGACTTAGATTTTTTGTTTGGGAATAGCACGGGCTTAGTTACTACAGAATCAACAGATCCTTGCGTATTTACATTCATCCAAGCTAGATCATAGGAATACATTGCATTATTGTGGGATGTTAGACTAAAATTAGCTTTATGCTATTAATCAAGTGTCGTATCGTAAGTATCTCACTAAAATTAAAAATTCAACCTCCTTCGAAACAATGATTCCGATTTTGCAACTTCCTCCGCTGGAATACTTATTAATTACCAAAGCTACTGTTGTTCATATCCATTTAACGGAAATCATTGTGAAACAATCGAAACGTAGCCGCCGTAAATCTTTTTAGAACATCTGTAACTCCGAATCGCGGTCCAGTTGGGTGTTATCTCCTTTATCAAAATAAATCAAGAGTTTTAATTACAACATTCTGTGTACCGTACCTGGTGGGTGGCCGGCCCGCGGCGCGTCTTCCGAGCACCCCAATTCTGTAGGAATATAATCATCATCATTATTGTCTGGATTGAGCGTTTTTCGATTATTAGGACCATGAGTGGACAACTTGTGTTGAGTTATTGTGCTGGATAACTTTATAAATCAACTCCGAAGATTTACGATGCAGCCGAGTTTGGAAAACCAATATTTGAGTTCGAGAATTGATTCTCGTTGAACAATAATCAGTTTCGAACAATACCTATCTGTTAGAGTTGCGTATCGGCTTTTGTTATTTAACTTATTCTACTAAAGGGAGGCGAGGGTGAAGTTAATATCGGTATCATGAATAAACAGGTGATTGAACAATTCATATAAAGCCTGAAGTGACATCGAAGTACTCGAGGGAACCTCGTCAAAGCCCCTTTGTCTGAAAAGCTATTGGCAAATTAATTCTCTACTGTGCTCCAACATCGACGCTTTGCTTTGAACCCGACATTCACCGTTAAGTGTTTTTAAACCTTTTATATTTTACCTACATTGCTGTACGTTACCTGTTTTTATTAAATAAGGAAACTATTTAAGTATCTCAAGGTAATCTTCATATTTTCTTTTAACCGTCTCATTGTTGATTGCTTAACTACATTGCCTCTGATAAATGAGGTCGGTATTTAGTTATACTTACAATATTTCTCGTTTGTAATAAGCGGTGCAGGTGCACAACAAGTCGAGCTGGCGTTTTAATCCTTCAAGAAGGATTGAACAGAGCTACCAGAGTGGGGCGTCCATTTTCTGCAGTTATCTATTACTTTGCAACTAGACTCCACGCGGCGAATACAGATGAATTCAATTTAATCTGGCTTATTTAATTTCTTGCCGGAGCAGCAATAACTTCACGCACGAGCGAATATTTATTTCGATATTAAAATCTTTGTGGTACTCGCGTCCCGTCCAATATAAATTCTCCAATGTGTAACTGTAAATAACAATGATCGAGACTACTTCAACGGCAAACGTAAAGTTTGTCATTGCTTATTCGTTTTGTATGCTTGTATGGAACCTTTCTACGCTTGAGTGTTAGATGAGTAAACATTTGATGACGGGTATCGGTCAATCATATTAAGTGTATATTTGGTTGCATGACCATGGTAAACTCAAGCGTGAAGCGCAGTTCCCGTTGACAAAAGCAAATAGAAACTATATATACTATGAGCTCGGATATTTATACTCGTTATACTTTTCTAGGGTTTGCTATGCAGATGGTAAATACATAAAAATACAGAAACATTCGCCACAAGCTTACCTTTCGGTGTGCAACTAACGTAGGCATACTCACATCATTATTACTACACATATGATACACAAAACTGATCATTGTATGTTATTTAAGGAATACTAAACAAAAGCAAACACATTTCTGGCATTTAAAACATAAAATTAGATATTGAAATTGAAAATTGTTAGGTTCATACTTTCATATAAGGGGACTATCTGGGATAGTAAACTTCATCATAACTGACCATAACCGCCCAGATATTGGGAATGTAATAGAGTGCCACTGCAGCGGTGTGAACTCGAATCGATAATTGAATGCGATAGCTGGTCTGACGGTCGTCTGCGGCCAGAACCGTCGGTCGCTAGAAATTGGCACATCCGTGCGAGGGTCCGAACACGGGAGACAATTTAGTCTGCTCTAGGAACTTGAACTTTCCGGTATTAGGTAATCGTCACCACTAGACAGGTCAACGCTACTAGTGACTCTTCAAGAGGCCAACATTCCCTGAACAAATCACTCAGTAAACAGAGTAAACACTACAAATCGTTACATATTCAATTGCGTAATAGTGTAGTGACTTGGCAATGAATGAGTGGCAATATTGTAGAGCGTCGCGAAGCGGTCACGGGCCGTTTGCTGCATGTTGTTTGTTGAATTCATTTGGTCATTCAATCAATGGCGGTGGGTGCGGGCGTCGGTCGCACAACAATCGGCGCACTGGCCAATTCCCCTCATTGTGTCCATTCGACGCAATTACGTATGCGTACTTCCTATGGACACTGAGAGACTGAGTGCTGACCCCGCATGATAATCATAACGACACATATCCAGCTCACATCTGCCGTTGTGAGTTTTTGCTTGTTTTTGCTGTTCCGAGCCGCGTCATAAGGATGCGTCTTGTTTTTTAATTACCAAAATAAACGACTTCAATTTAGAAAGATACAAACTCATAAGACTTGCATGGGAGAATGCATTCGTTTATTTGTTGTACAATATCCGTTGTATGTGCTCTTGATAGGCAGCAGAATTTGATCAATTTAACTGTACTTTTACTCTTGAACAAGATTTCTTTTAAAATCTATAAGTACAATAAAATTTGGGAATTCGCTAAATCAAATTCTTTCGTTTTCATCAATATTGTCTCAGTTTTTCTCAGAACTCATAGAAATTTGTTCGTTAAACCGTTAATACAATTTAGTCACCCCTCTCATTAATTTTAATCTACGTCTCGGTGTTGTGGCCGTCATGGTCAACCCTGATTGCTGCTGGGGTTCAATATTACTATTGTGGCATTAAGAAATGAGTTTTGTTCTCGGGGTAAGGGCCTACGCATTTTCCAAGGGTTCCAATAAACAATTCAGCCAGACCTATAGAAATTCCCCTGGTAATTGAATCAGACCGAAAACAACAATTTGTATTGTCTCGAGCGTATTAATTTTCTCTATTTTTGACCTAAATTCTAAGTTTCTCATAATGAACGGAGACGTAGCTGACTTTCTTTTAAAAGATCATATCTCTTATCATGATAAGGCATATAGATCAAACTGCCCTCAACTGTAACTTAATACGACCGAAGTTTTCTCACAGGATTTTCTCATAAAATATGCAGGCATGTGATTGATTTGTAGCGAACCTCGAACCGAGCCGAAAGGTTTTAACGCTTCTGCTTTACATTTACATACTATCTACGGGTATTTATTAGCTAGATGGTTACTGATTGGGATCGGGACCGGATCGTAGTTTGGTATAGCACTTAGCACTGTATCGGACCAGAGATCTCGCTCGTTTGGTCGTGATCGTGAGCGGAGTTCACATGTAAGCATGTCTTCTATAATTACATCTAACGCATTGTAAACACTGCGTTAGTGCAGGCCTCTTCGGCGGCCAGCGGCTGTGTTGTTTTTGTTTGAGTCCGAGACAGGGTTGTACAGTCATTGAGTTTATGTCGTAACTATTAGTGATTGAATGTAATGTGACCGTTGGATTCGTTTTTCGATTTTAATTTGTGCTGATACTGCTGATATTTTAGATAGTATGTACTAGACCTAAGTATATATACATGTTATTGGTTTTGGTTTGGTCTTCGCCTTATTTGATTCTACTAGAAGTGTTTGATGAAATTACTGAGTGGTATTGTATGTATGCTAAACAATCATTACAATCACTGCTTTGTATGCAATATTTCTAATTAATTGGATTTTTTTACTCTGCCAACTGTAATATAGTTTTAAATTTAAGTGTAAAATATCCTTATAACTACACTTGCCATCAGCCAGCCCTAACTTGGAGTGGTAGAGTGTGTAGAGCTGCCCATTTATAGGCTTTCACTCTGATTGTGATTTGATTGCGGTCATTTGCTCATCTTCCTAAACGGCGTGGATTGACCACGTTGCGTTTACATGATGCTTTAATGCGATATTATCACAATGTATTTGCCGCGTAATAAATCGTCTCTTCGTGTTTCGTGTTCCAAACCTCAGCCTCAAATATACGTTTGCACAACACCTCGTATTTGAGCACATTAATCAACCGTGTTTGATAGCTAGGTTTGATTGCAAGTCGGAGGGTGTGGGAACTGCCTTCTATTCCCTTTATACAGAGGCGAGTTGGAATTCTGCCGTCATAAAGTCGAGCTGTCTCACTAACAAGGCTATCTGATTGGCGTCAAATCCAGTGAGTTATGTTCCCGTGGCGTGGTGATGTACGCTAGTGCCGTACTAACTAACGATTACGGTAGATTAATGAAGCAATAGATCACCGTCAATCGAATTGCCGCACGATGATGACGCCCATCAATATGCTGGCTGGAAGTACTTAGTCGGCTCTGCCGCAGCGTGTCTAAGAACATCTCGTGTTTGGAAATTATGTAATGCGAGTATAATAACCTGACCTTTAGAATAGCTCGGGTCATCCGATAGCTCCGCTTCATGTTTATTCACGAATGACGGTATTATCCGACCTCTGACTGTACCGTATAGCATCTCTATTATGCGAATGCTGCCTTATAATATTCCGATGCGTAGAATATTCCACGAATTTATTACAGGCTCTTTGACCCGTAGTCGATTCCCACTATACCTTACCATTCCAAGAAACTTCAAAGATGAAAAAGGAAAGTCGGAGTTGGATAAGTGCTGAGTTAATAATGAAGTTTTCTAATTAGCTTTCGATGCAAAATTAAGTTTGAATGGAACAAAACAACTTCAAATAC
The DNA here is from genome assembly GCA_964023185.1 of Macaria liturata. NCBI lineage: Eukaryota > Metazoa > Arthropoda > Insecta > Lepidoptera > Geometridae > Macaria > Macaria liturata. The sequence goes on along the minus strand of OZ026818.1, from coordinate 5,553,048 downwards.
TTAAGTAGTTCCAAGCTTGAGAGTTTTCTACCATCAAGAATTTCGATACAGAGTCTTTTAATAAATTCATGATGCAAAAGTGTCTACATAATACAAAGGTAAAGGTGTAACAATTGAGCTCATTTTAGACCCTATACAACATACCTACATTTAAAATAATTAACACCTTTGTAAAAGATCTAGACCGCCATCGAGATTATTAAAACTGTACCTAACTTACATTTCATAGGTATCAGACTATGTTAAACCATCTTATTTATGATAAATTAAAGGTCATAGCACACTTAAAAGACTCTGCTCCCACCCGGCAAAAAGAATATAATTCAAATATAGTCTTTAAATATTGCTCTTTAGATATATTTTACATTGGCATCATGAATTAGCAGACAACCCGCTGTCAGCGAGCTTACTGCCGTCAGACTGCTCGGGAGTTGATGCCTCGCTGGCCGCACGATGTAGGCGAGCGGTCGGCGCGGTGTCCGCGCGCTCACTGCTAGCAGTGCTAGCTGACTTGAGCTGAATCGAGAAGAAGTAAAAATAGAAGTAAAAATTCGAGTTGCTTTAACGGAGACCGATCGCGAACTGTGTCTATCGAGAAAAACAAGAGACATCGGCGGGTGGACAGCTGGCCGTCTGCAAGCTTTCGCCGCGTGGACTGCTGGGTGCCTGCTAGCTGTCGCCGCGTGGACTGCGAGCAGTTAGGGCAGTGTTGGGTGGGAGCGGTGTTGGAGCAGAGTTGTTTAAGTGTGCTATGACCTTTAGGCTTCAACTTACCAATGTTATTGTAGACAATAGACATGCAGAATACCGTGGCTTAGTTACCACTAGTCTTGCCGCATATATGCATATGTACTAAGGGCAGCTATAATAATAATATAAAGCAAATATAGGGGTTGAGACGAAAAGCCGCGAATCGCATGTTCTGCGGTCGAGCACTTCATTCCGTATTGTTCGCCGCTCTAGAGCTCTCAACCACATCCATGATTGACATTCACAGTTGCACCAGACGGCTTAACTCCCCTAGACGTGCACAAACGAGGGAGATGACGCGTCTAATAAATTGAACCAGCACCACATTACGAAATATTTCCTCGAACATTTTATGTACCGAATTAGCCACTCATATGCCGCTTTGAGGCAACTAATCTACCTTTACGAGCATGTAATTATATCAAAACCGTTTGCTTTGGCTTCAAACATTACCTAGCTCGACAGAAGTGCGAGCGTTTTCTAGGAAGAGCTAATTAAACTGTGTGATGAAATGTTGTAATAAACATTGACATAGTGGTTTTAAGCATCATATCCGTGTGATCTTAGCGACTAATTGGTGTTAACCTGGATGTCTACTTTTACACTGAAGTTGTTTAGACTATAATTATAAAAAATCATACTAAGTTTGTAACAGAACTGCAAACAGTCTAGATTCCCATGATGCTCGAATTCGAACCACTATCGTGCTCCACAAAAGGTCACTATAATTTATTCACGGCATTATAATTCCATGAGTGTATAGGACAATACTGCGCGATATGCCAAGGCAAGACTTTAAATTAATTCTCTAAGACTTTATATTAATTCTCTTTGTATACATATTTTTGGTATTGTTTATAATTTATATAGGTATTATTTTGATTAGGAACATATTTGAATAAAAAAAAATTGTTATATTTGTAATTAGTACACCTCTGACCCTGTTTATCTCTACTTGTCGTGTCCATCCAAAGGTTGCCTGGAAGAAATCGCTTAAGGCAATAAGGCCGCCCATTTGTACGTTATTATTTGTTCTTATTTTACTTTTACTATATACTTGTGTTGGTGTGCAATAAAGACATATATTATTATTATTTAAATTGTTTATACCGTACGGTCTCTTACTGTGCTAGGGTCATAGGCGAAGCGATGCGAGTTCACCGCCTGGCCAAGAATAACGACCAAAGTTTCTAATTATAGACACCTTGCCCATACGTTACATCGATACCCTGTTTGTACTGTTTGAAAGCCCGCGCCAAACTATAACCTTGTTCTGGCTTTCTCCAAAGAAAGTGCACACAAAACCTTATCTTCGTTTCAACTTTATCAACTGTTCAGTAACAGGGCTCCCAAACATTGCAAGGTAAACGTGTTAAATTAAACACTCCATAAATTCAGCGAACTAACATAAGACGCCGTGCTATTCGTAATTTAGGTAGCTGTATGCTCAAACATGTGCTTAATTTATTAACGTTAGATGGAAGATTAGGGTACGTTCGTACCGGTCTGGTTTATTAAGATTTACGACACCTCAGAGATCGTGCAACAATTATCAGCATTCCTGATGCCCTGGGAATATACGGGGGACATAATGTGATTCTGACCCCTGCCTGCGGTAACCCCAACCTAGCCAAACGTCAATAAAGATAAATGTTCCCGCCGTAGTTCGATCATATTTGCGAAGCTACCTACAGAGTCTACAGAGACATAGAAAGTAGAAATTCTTGACGCTAGTGCATGTCCAGTATCAAGTGCCCGTGAGAAAGACGAAACCATTTTCCATTTCTCGAATGTTTACCAACGTTAATGCGAGTATTAAGCTGGGAAAAAGTTATAAGTGTATCCTGTGTGGTCCTAAATTGTTCTTATAATAATTGCCCCATATTATCCTTTAATAACTCAAAGGCATCGTTCGTTGCATTACATAACTGTTTAACTTTTTACTTAGAACTTTGTTCTAGCGGGCAACATTAGAGCTGCAATTTTAATTTTAACTTTAAAATGGAAATGTGGGCTTTGCTCTCCTTAAAAGAAAAAGAATTTGCATAGCCTGCTTTTCCGGTAACATAACATTAATTGTTTAGCTTAGAGTTCCTTTTAGTCATTACATTATTTTGGAAGCTGTTGAAATAGATGGGTGACTCATACAATAGCCGAGCTCTCGCACAGAACAATTCATCACTTCGAATTATAGAGGTGGAGTTCATAATTCCCGGTTGTTTCATTTTTGCATGGCCAGAGTGGGGTGATTAATACTTATAAATTTTGCTTCCACACGCACAATTATTTCGGTATTTGGGACGTTTTAATTGTAGCAATAATTTTCCGAGTGCGATGATTATGGTTCACGGTTGAAACGTAGTGCGGTTGACGTTTTGTTAACGGTTGTGCCGAATGTCGTGCAAATGCTATTTGGTCGATTCGTCCCCGGCGATTATGTGACGAGATGGTCAAGTGGATGTGGTTCGACTCGGCCTGTGGTCGTCACGACTAATCGTCTACGTTCTAAATTTTCGAATTTGTTTTGGTGTGTTTACTTTTTCTGCCATCTTCAACTTTCTCTCTTGTACTTTAGTTATGTACCTAAATAAGTTAAGGTATAATGTCACCAGCATTTAGGTCACTGTTGTGTTTTTTACTTGAATATCCCCGATTTCTGTAGTCATAGAAAGTTTTAAATAAAATTTTAGAATATAAACTAGGTTTGTAACAACGTACTACATCATCTTTATCAACAAATCTTGTACAATCGTAGCTTTATTTTCACTCTTCTTCCCTAATTCGTTACGCGGCAGGGGTCACTCACGTGTCAAGCCACCTGCTGGCATTCAAATACCATTAAACGTGTACTAAGTAATGGTTTTTGTTTGTTTGATCGTTATTTATTTGATTCAATTCGACGCATTGGTGGCTGTGAAATAAATTAACTTCCAACTGGTTCCTCATGTTTAAAAATTAAATGATGCTTTCCAATCCAATGCTAATGAAACACTTATACTGTACCTAGTTAAGATTTATCTTAAATTGCTTACATGCTACATATCGTCTATTTATTACCTAGTTGTTTTTGTATTCAACTAAACAGTATTGTTCCGAAATATAAAAATATAATATAAATAGAATGCATGCTATAAAAACGTTTTATTAGACCAGCTTTAAGTGCTCGATATTTATATCGATAAAAATACAGGTCGAGAAACAAGTGTGGAACATAACGACCTTTTAACCCGACACGTGAAGGGATTCTCGTGAGATGTCGGCTATCTCAGATATAATGTACGCTGAAGATGGTTAATATCACTTTCTACTTCACATCTTAAACTCTCAGCCGAACTGGAAACTGGAAAGCTTATTACATTTTACTGCAAGCGATTCCGTTTCGATTCAGACTTTGCTCAGATTACCGAGCAAGCGGTTAAGTAAAGACACGTTTAGCAGAAGTCGTAATCGTGAATATGAATAGTTCGAAATCTGGAATTGCATCCGTAGATTACGTCAAAGAAGCTCCACGATTAGCGGGAGTCGGAATTGCAGGCAACGAGTTCACATTTAATGAAATTACCTGCAACAATGCGATTCGTGACTCCGCGCTACTTCGAGCCCACTCGTCCACGAGTATCTCAGCCGCAATCCCAGCCTCAGGGTAAATTGCACTTCATTTGCGTGCACGACCGACGCTCCCGATGCCACCATACCGTTCTCACGCCCTCTCACCGCACCAACCTAGCCTTTCGATCTATCGGAAACGCATCATCTCGCCGTACCGTTATCGAAACGAAACCGTCGACACGGTCCTACGAGATATCGTTAATTAATCTATCCGCAGTTACTATGTAATTGAATCCTATCATTAAAATGATAATCGAGGCCGTTTTGCCATATCATCCTGCTAATGTCTCACGCCGCCGTAGATAGCGTCGAGATGAAATAGAAATGGGTTAGCCGATAGCCGTAGTTCTCCGGAGGGTCCGCCGGGATGGCTTGTAACTGGAATACGAGACCGCGCATAGGAACGTGTTTAATCGTCGATGCAGGCGATGCAGTGTGGACCACGCTCGGAGCTCATCCTGCGCGCGACAAGGACGGAGAGACCCCATGTGCGTGAGACAGAACGAGCTGACGATGCAGCTTTTGATATCATAATTAAGTCGGAGACGGCGGGGCCGCCGAGGGCAAATAAAAAATGTTTATCTTATGAGCCCAAATGAAGATGATATTTAATAACTCAACACACGGCCATTAAATCAAGGTGTGATGGTGTTAAGGCCTTTAGATACAGACACGCTTTGTATCGAGCGGACGTGGAATGCGCCGTGCTTTCATCATGCGCGTATCTGAGAAAGTATTATTTAATTGTCAATCTGCGTGTTGAGGCTAGTTAATCGCCGTACGTAATTATGCTTTCTTTTGATGCCGTTAAACCTTTGACACGATTGAGCAATACATAGATACAGCCAATACTGTTCTTAGCGGGTTTCACTTCGTCACGCACATCATGGTATTTAGTATCATTAACTTGAAACAAAGTAGAATCATCAACTATTCTTTTATACAAGTCGACAAAGCGTTGCATGGTTATGTTGCTCGTGTGTGATTCCTCAAACCATGCCAATATCAGTCTCAATTCCAAAAGCATTTCTACAGACGGTATAAAACGTTACCAAAAAAGTCAGAGGGTACAATATTGGAAGTTGTGCCACAGTTCTACTACTATTTCAGTAGTTCTGTTAAATGTCTGTGATTGAAGGTCACACAAGCAGTGCAAGTTTAAAATAGCTTCGCAAGCAGCGGGCGGATGCACGTGTGCGACAGTTCCCTTCGTCTTTCTCTTTACCGACTTTTTGTGGGGGTTCTATGTTTCTAGGGCTGACACTTGACATCAGGAATGGTGAATCGAATTACTAATATAATACTAGCCAGAGGTTTTTAAAGTGATACATAGATTAACGCTTTATCGGCCACATAAATATAACAAACATATTTTAAATCTAGTCCCATAAAGTGATGTGATATGATCAGTCGCGTCAAATAGGTAATTAACAGAAACTGATTTAGAAAATTTAAATCAAAATGAGTTTGGAAAGAACGATTTGAAAAGTCCCAACACCAGAGTTGGCCACTCTCAGTCGATGAGAACACAATTACTCGATAAAACATCTAATAAAATTAAAATAATCAATTAGTCTCTAGATCTTAAAATATACATGTGTTTATCACGTCTTAATCAAAGTTAGTGAACAAAACGTATAATGCCACCAAAATATTTTACTTACGCTTCTCTATCTATCTGTACGATATTTTACAACATACTGAAAACCCTACCATCTTTGTTTTAAAAGCGCCTCTGCACCCGCAGATTCCGTCATCTTAATGAACACGGAGCCGACAATTTGCCTTTTGTTTATCCAATGTATGAGCAGACTGTTTGAATAACCACTTGCATACTCTTTGCAATGAAACCTATCTTCGCGCACATCAGCTTTTTGAAATCTTAAATATCGAGGAATTCCTTTGAGGAAGACTTCTTTTGAGGATTCTCGATGTACTTTTATTTGACGTAATCTATAGAAGCTTATGGCTGTGAAAGAATTTAAGAGATGCAATCAATATTCAATATACATAGGTATATTAGGTATGTATAGGTATCATACGTACGTACTTACGGGAAATATTAAAGTTTATGATTTTAATAGTTTAATATCTATTCTAAAATACAAAGGCACGGTATTGTAAAGGGATCTATTATGTGTGCTCTTAGAGTATTGTCGTAATATTTACCGCCCCATATTGGACGTGAAATGCCGAACAATGCCGCTGCTCCTGCGCCGGCGCAGGCTTCTAAATACATATAATGAAGTTTACTTACGAGTATAAACATATTTACAATTTTTTGCGATGTGTTATTCATTTAGTAATAATGTACTTGTTTAAAAAAATAGACAATAATATAGACAACTGAAGTGATCTATACAAAAATGACAGAAATACTAAGCATAAATGTTTTAAGTATGTGTTCCTACTATGTGTATACTAGTAACTCAATATTAAAATAATTTATCTTAATCTTAATGCATCATGATCACAACAAGTAAAAGAAACAATGCTAAAGTTGATATTTCGTCCAACATCTCAACGTATGTTGTTTTTGTAAGTGTTAAACACAATACATATTTATAAACCCTAAAAAGCTAAAAGCTGTAAAACTGATTCACACATTTTACTGCAATGCTAGCTTCATTTAAAGTCGGTAGCGTGCGGTCGGCGCCCTGAACATACGCATCCCATTCGACGCCACACGTGCGCACCCGCCATTATTAGTCACTGCCGATTCTAACTGATTGGTCACGCTGATTTTGGGGTCATTTTTTTCTTGCGTCTTTTGTTAGGAATTTAGTTTCAAATGCTTTACGGGGTCATTTTTTTCTTGTTTAAAATTGAGACAAGATAATTTTAGCTTTAAACTGCTCATTAAATTTAAAGGATAGAAATATATTTTTTATATTTTGCAATGATTTTTTTTACGTTTGGGTAATTTATACTTTGTTTGATAGCTAAAGAAAAAAGATGTATTATTTTATGTATTGTTTATTTTACATTAGGTATTTTAAAATCAGGTTCCGAGTATTTCTGTGTTTCTTAGTCTAGTTCTATTTATTAGTCTAGTACCTACTGTAAGAAGAACACGACGCGGACGGACGATCGCTTATTTCTACCTAGATTTTTGCTAAACATTATCACTAAAATTGATCCAACATTTCCACGGCACCTCACGTACTATCGTATCACTGTACATTTATCCACGTTATAAATGATAGTCCATCAACATCCATCCTCGCCCACAATAGCTGGAAAGTGATGATAAAATAAAATAAGGTTTCCTATTCAAACAACGAATAATTCATTTATTACTTGGAGGTAACACATTGATATTGGGTGTGCTATCTGTTCAATACTGAAGGAACAATACTGAGACCATTCGAGAGTTCTATTAGAGATGGAGGACGTGGTTCAATGTATCGATGTCGACTGTACTTGAGTTGGTGCTACACTTGATCGATAAAATACCGCTAAGTTGTTCATTGCATTTCTTTTCTGTTCACGTTGCATTTAGTTGCGATGCGTTAGGGATGACTATTGTATTTGGTGGAGTGATTGGGTGGATAGTAAAATCTGCACAAAATATATCTTGGTTTTCTACCTACAATTTTTTACAAGTACCTAGCTAAAACTAAATTTTTTTTTGTACCAGTTTTATTATCAGAGTAAGGTCCTACAACCTAGTTATAGATTTTTACCCCGTTTTAAGCGTCGTGAGTCCCAATCAGGTCTCGCTAGGTTTATTTTAGTACTATTCCCGTCTGGATATTATCGATTCAGTATGTTTCCATTTCATCGATATACCTACGAGTATTCTAGACACGTCTATTCTATTACGTATTCATATAGTTCGTGAGCTTGCTTTAGTTTGTTTTTTAAAAGAGTATGCTAGGTGAGGATGGATGAGCGGCTGTAGGTAGTGGGCGTAATCGGAAATGGAACTTGAATAAATTTAATCGAGTGTGATTGCCTCTGTATGGAAATGCATAGAAACTGTTCCTTGTATGAGTGATTGTTTGGAATGAGTTTTGAAATTGGAATGAGACTTGCAACCCGTTAGCATGAAAAGAGCTAGTATATACATAGATGATTATTTATACATGAATTTACTGTAGGTCAGTATTTATGCTAATCAGTCTACAAGCTCATGAGTACCTAAAATGAATTTATAAGATGAACGCTTGCCAAATTCATGAAATCTTACTCGAACAAATATTTCATACAATATCATGGAGACAATTTAATACGAAAACGAGATAAAAATAAATCATAGATACAACAAAACACCACAATAGAAACTGCATTAGATTTTTTGCTATTGTTATATTAGGGTGGATGACGGGTGGCGCTTTTGGCAAAGACTGCGTTATGTTCATAGACGATTTAATACAGAGACACCTACCCATTTCATACAAAACATTGTCTACGATGAAATGAACTATATTCTGTACTGCACTCACCTGACAACGTGCGATGCTATTGTAAAATATTATTATTATTGTTATTTAGATGGCATGTGGATTTATACGAAAACGATGCATGTTGTGTTGAACTGTTAGTTAGTCGGTTGCACGCTGAATTAAGGTGCTAGATTAATCATTTAGTCGGTATTCAATCCGTTTTAAAAATCAGAATGTTATAGTTTGTACATAGTAAGTAGTGTGAGTTCTGACTGTAGTATTTCTGACAGTAATAAATCTTTTCTAAAATGAGCCGATGTAGTATTTTAAAGCGTCTATTGGTTTATAAGTCGTCGGTTGTCATAAGGCGAGGGCGACACTGCACGGGGTCAGACATCGATCGAGCGGGGCGCGGCGCGTGGCGGCACAGGGAACTATTGCAAGGCGCTGACGGACGGCATTTTGGCATTGTGCACTCGGAGATTCCTTTTATATATATCCTTACCTCTCCAGACAAGTTAAAAATCGGAATAATATCTTCCACTAACATAATCACCATGGCGATACTAGGATATCATTCATATTTGGCGTACTAAGTAACATGAAACTCAAAAAATAAATAAAAGGATACGGCGAAGAAGTATAAGCATAGGCGCATAGCCGATAACATAAATTATGCTGATTAGTCAGCCATGGTGATAGCTTACTATAAGGTGAATAATAATTTAGTGCTAATCCGTTTTCTGTGATATACATATTTCTGTTATTGAGTATTCGAGTGCACGCATTGGTAGACAAAGTCTGATGTAATGTACCTACTAACGACTTTTGATCTTTTTCTGTTTTTGTGTTTGTTTGTCCAAATTCTAGTGTACTTAGTTATACATATGCCTACGTACGTATGTAAATTAATTTAACGTAAAGCTCCGTCATATAATGTAAAACTAAAAGTCACTATGTTATTAAAACGGTTGGTAATTTGGTTCCCGTCGCTAATTTTAGAAACAGGGTTAAAATGAAGCAGCTGCAAACCCCAGTCGTTGCACTCTGCACATATTATGAAGTTATGTATCGCACAATAGCTCAGTAATTGGCTTAATCACCAACTCGCCGCAACATGCCACAATTTAACTAGTGCACAGAAATATGCAACAACGAAAATATAAACTCAAAATTTTCAGAGTCACGTGTGAGCTTTACATAAAACTGAAGCGGGAAACTTGTAATAAGAAACCGTAAATTGTAAACATAAAAGCACGAAGAAAGCCGTAAGTCCGAGATTTGTAGTTTACGTTTTGCTGACATGCGCCAAGAGTAAAGTACTGGATTGAAATAGTGCTAGTTCAGCAAGTCGCATAAAATACCTCGTTGTCTCGGCGGGGGTCGTATTTCGCTAATATAAACAAACTGGTCTGGGACTTGATAAAAACGACAAAATAACCGACTATAATAATGAACAAGCAGAATATGTCGGCGTAACAGAAAATTATGTCTCCAACGTTACAACGTTACACTTGAAACCCGCGGTGCTAATGTGTATAAAAACAAAGCTAATGTTTGTCCAACAGCAGTGTTTTCCTCTGTGAATGGACGCGAATGGACAGGTCTCCGGAAGGAAGCGGGCTCGATTACCGCCGGTGTAACGGGCGGGCATGTAAACCCACCGATCGATATTAACTGTTTGTGTCCGAGATTCTAGACTCTGATTGCGAATTCAATCTTCCACTTCGTTTGTTTTTGTTCTCTCCATTTAGAGTTGGGGCTTGACCGATGCGAGGCTGAGTTTGATGTGGTTTGGCTAGACTTTGATGGGGTTTATCGGTAGGGTATTTGACGTTTATGTTCATTGTGATCTAAGTCAATTTACTTTGATCTGATTGTTTTAAAATTTGTTTACCTTGTACTCGTACCAATCGGTTGGTTAATATGACACTAGTTTTTATGAAGGCGTTTTATACTCATGACAGTCCGGTATTAGACCAGGTTTCCTGAACTGACACGCAAAGAGCTTGGATTCAATATTAAAAACAATCTATAAATGTTTGCTATTTATCATATTACAATCTGCTTTTGCACCAGTAATTTATTTGTCCCAATAAACGTATCAATTTATAAACGTGTCAATTGTTTTTTTAAAGCTTTAAACGCATGCGAGATTTCAATCTGTTTCCACCTAATCGCAGGATCGATACTGTTTTTGTTAAAGATTCCAGACGGGTTTTACAAATCCAATTTGCTTCTGCACTGGTTAAGTGAAAGAACTTGTTTTTCTTTGTATTGTCATTCGCGAAGAAAATGGATGGCGCCGGCAAAACAATCTGGTAACGCACTTTTTTACAATTTCGCTAGTGAAATGAAATGTATGGATTCAATTTAACTGTCAAGTCTAGATTTGGTCTTGTATTTATTAGTTTGTTAACTGGTAGCTTTGTAAGTTCACTGACTCGCCCCTTTCTGCTTAGTCAAAGGCATTCCACTTGCACGGATATTTTAAGACATTCCTTAACATGTATAGTAGTTCACGGAGCAGGTATGTTTTCCCTTGTTTCGTTATAGTTCACTAGCTCAGTTGTTCTCACAATAGAAAGATCGTGACCGTTTCGATGATCAGGAGCGTTGATAACTTCTCTCGGCACTCACTTCTGAATATAGGTCTCATGTCGTGAGAGGATTTAATTGTAAATTGTGACTGAGATGATCTCTCCACAGATCAACTGCTCAGATAATGACGTAGATTCAAACAGCTTATCGTACTATACGTGCTCTGAGAATTTGAAGTGCATTTCCATATCAATGCAGGGACTATCAATGCAAGCCCGAGAGGTGTGAACGTCTAGCATAGAATGTGCATTAAAACTAGCAACAACGCCTATGTAATATGTATGAATACCAGTAAGATACGCCGTGTTAATCCGTTTATATCCAAAGTTGCAGCTATGTAACTATCTGTTCATGTATATGAATGAGAGAATTATCTTCCTGGGCTTTGTTTCGGAAGCTTGATTATTTCGCTTGTTCAATTATTTGTTTACAATCGCCTGCAGTCGCAATTAGACTTTCTAATGAAATGTATATTACAGGCTTACGTTTTGTAATAACAAACGTATCTCGTATTGTTGAATATTTAACTAACAAACGCAACGTTTTTACGTTTACTTATGTGATTTCTACGAGTACATCGGAACGAAATGGGGAATATATTTTTTCTGGCACCGGCCGCGGCGGGTGCGCACATAAACATGTAAATTAGTTTACTAACCGTTTCAAATGTGTTTTGCTTATCACTACAACTCTCAATGCTCAGGTCAAGTTTCCGGAAAGATTTGACTTGAGATTTTATTTCGTGTAAGATTCGAATCCTGTCATCTTATAAGCCCAAAGTTCGCAATAAGTATGTGTATTGTATTACAGAAGTTGAGATAGGGAGTAAATAACGATTGTAAACGGAATAAGATAACAGACTACTGTATGAAAAGCTTATTAAATTATGAATTTGTAAACAATTTCGTCTTAATTTATATGTCTTTAAAAAAGGAAAGGGTTTAAAGGTATTTAATTTCTAGTTGCTCTCGGAACAACTTAATTTTGGCCGTTTCTAAAGAAATATATATCTTTGAAGTTGATTTCGACCTGTATTAGCGGTTATTCGTTAGCAATAATATTTATTAAGTAACTCTAACATTTATAGTGAAGTTAATCTAAAAATGATTGAAGATCTCATTCGTCAAATTAAAAGGTATTAGACGGGCGCCGCTGCCAATTACACCAATTCTAACTTTAATTGTTTAATACGTGCTAATTGTGGTCAAACAAGCGGTGCGATAGACCCACCACATCGCATCTGTTAGTCAGAGAATGCTTCGAACAATTACCAAACAATTTGGAAGAAAAACATCTCTAATTCGTAACACTTTGGAAATTCTCTACATACCTTCCTCCCTTTTATTTGTTGAATTAAGGTTAGTATGGTTTTTATTTCAATGTATTCGTTTGATTTATTTTTTAGCCCGTTCTGGCTCATGAATAACAGATGGCATTTTGCTGTCACATACGTTTTTAATCTCGGTCGGACAATAAGTCATGCTGATTCACTCTTCTCGGTAGTATGTCCACACATTGTTGAACAGCCATAGAACCACAACAAAACTTCCTGTGATAATTGTCTCGTGACGCGAAGAATTTTAAGCATCTCATTATTCATGGCAGCATTGGGGTCAATTCAAATATGTCACGTTTATAATTTTTGATCTAATATGACCGCTTAACTTTTATAGAATTGAATTTGTAATAAAATATATTCGAATTGTTTTAAAGTCCAATTTTTTTACTAAAATGACGAACTAGAATAAATTTATTCAAAATAATAGAACGATCTAATAATAATAAATTTTGAACCAAAAGCGGCGACTGTCAATAGCATCTTAATAGGATCGTATTTTTGCAAAATGACGGAGTAAAAATGTGAAAATCTTACCTAATTAACAAACAAATTGAGCGCTCAATTCAGACTCATTTTAATCTCAATTCAATAGCCGTAACTATAAGCCATTATTAATTAACGATTTCGAACGGGCCTCGTCTACATATTTTGATGTTTATAATCACGAGACTATTAAAAATAGTGTAAATAGCATTCCCATTCATTTTTATGAGCGCTGATTGTGATAGTATAAAGTTAGTTTATCCGATTGCAGTAACTCCACACATTTTTAAATTGATTGCTCATTCCCGGTAGAGCCGCAGTGGTTATTTTAATTTGTAAATAGAAAGATGCTTGATCTAAATGCTTGCGTTGAAACTGCCGGATTAAAAATAAACGAATGACGTAGTGTCTCCAAGATTACGATCGTGAAATAGTTACGACGACGTGTAGCGAGAAGAGAGTTCTAACTCGCATTATGACCTATTTAGGCAGTCCATTAAACTTTAAACAGGCAAGCTAAAGTATTTTGGTATTATTTTACTAGGAACACAAAACTTTAAATTATTCACGATTATCTTTATAAGTGCGTTAGGTTAACCAGTATCTCGATAACCTATGCTATTGCATAAGAAAAATTTGACGTGTTAATTTTGGTGTTATATTTGTATTATTTGATAATGAAATACATCTTCTGCCAATATATAAATCTCTGGTCCTCTCCGATCGAATGAAGCGCTTGTGAAAACATGGGTGCTTATCCATCTTTACTCATTACAAATATTAGTGTACCATCAGGCGCGGTGTATCTCGTGATCGAATCTAAAAACAAAATGGACCATCCGCGAGCAGTCGTTTGCGCGTAGGGAAAAAATCCAATGGGATACATAAACAGAGTGGGAGATTCGTGTCAACGGCCCCGGCTTTATGCCCTCGCCCCCGCACCCCGCCCCCTAGCCCTACAACACGGGGAAGCGATTTCAAGGGTGGCTTGACTGAGTACAATCAACGGCACACACTTTGTAGACTAGAAACCCCATGATGGAGTATAACTGACGCGTTATGGCAAACAAATGCAAGATATACGTGATATATGTAAGTGCGAATATCACGTGATATTATGCTTATTAAACTGCCCCTGGGTCGCTTGGTAGTACCTAGATACTAGACTAGGTGCTATCTTGATCCGACAATAGGTACCATGTATTTGACGGTTGGTATTTGTGTCTATAGTTAGAGGAAGTCATATATTAGAAGCCTCTGGTTTATATTGTCTACGATCGAGTACAATATTTCCCCGCAACGATAAGGTATTAAGCCGTTGAGACATCGACGTTAATATCTTTTATCCACGCTTCTCGTGTCTTCTGTTCATTACTGAAGTTGCCGGCTTGGTTTATGGTGATTGATTCTGACCCACCGATGACCGATGTCTGTCACCAATTACATAAATAGGATTCGTTTTGTTGATTGTTGTTGTCGGTCGTTACTAAATGTGGTTGTGGTAGACTGTGTCTACTTCTTTTTCTTTGTATGAGAGTGGCCAACTCTCGCGTGGAGAGTTTTCAAACCGCCCTAAGGACCTCTGACTTGCTTTACCTTCTTGTTATTTCTTATATGGGCCTTCAGTACGTATAGGACAATAAAAAATATATTTCTAAGAATGTAACCCACATAATGTAGATCTTTGACAATTTAGTTGCTTGTGCCAGTGACTTCAATACAAGGTTTTGGATTCGTACAAGCTAAGAAAAGAAAAGAAGGCTAAGAAAAAAAAGAACATTAATATTATTATAATCAAACAAAAAATAAATAAATAAAATAGAGGAAATAGACAAAATAGGTAAATAGGTTTCTTCTAGACAATCGTGCTACATCTTAGACTACAGTGCTGATTAACATCAGGCAGGCTGTAGTCAAACGCAAGCCTATTTCCGTGTTAAAAAAATACAATCAAAATTGCCATCTTCTTTTTGTTTAACACTTCTTATATTAATTGGGTAAATAATTAAATAAATAAATTGAATTACTGGGAATCTAACAAAACTGCTCTCATCTCTTGAAGAGCTTTACTGAGCTTGAGACTTCTTCAAATTAATTTTATCTGTGAAACAATTTGTAGGGAAGATAAGACCAAGAGTATATTTTGTCTATGATAGTACTTAGTTGCTTTTGCTATTATTTAAAAGTGACTATAGAAATAATATTTATTTATTTTATTACAGAAAAATTTAAACAAATTGTCTAATTTCTAAACAAAATTTTGTTTAAATTTTGTACATATTCATCGGTCGAATCAATGCACCGGGAACGTTACACAGATATCATAATAATAGTTGACGTATGTATGTTTTGCTAAATTCATATTTTGTTTTCCATATCATAACTATATTTTGTAAAATAATGTTATACTTACTCATCTACTTACTGACAAAATGTATTTATTTATTCAGTAAAAACACATGTCAAACAATATTAATAAACATCCCAAAATACAAATTCAATCCCAAAATTCAAATACAAATTCAGCGCAAATAAAGCTATCAAAATAAGAGTCCGTCTTTATTATAAGTTTTATCTGGCGTGGAGTCCTGCCGTGACAGGAATACGGAGATCGAGCCGAGGAGGCTTCGCTGCGTATCGATCCGTGGCCTGCTTTATGATATTACACCGTAGGCTATATTATACAGTGATTTCTAACTAACTGTTAATCCTACCGAGGGTTAGGCGCCCTGACGTACTATCAGAATGATGCAGATTCGAATGCTGCCGCGATTGTTTTCGGCCATTGTATAGTTAAAATAAATGAATAAGTTCCATAATAAGTACTTATAATATGTGACAAGGCTGTTTTCGTAAACGATATGGAATGCAGGGACCAATCAAGAACTAGACCAATCCCCTGTCCGTGAATACCCTCTAATCAGAATTTAAATTCGCGTGATAAATTTGATCTATCTTGTTTACGTACATATGTATATTTATTTGACACACGTGGATGTTATTTTGTGTCTTAAAAAAGATTCCTTTTCGAGCATTTTCGTTGTGTAAATCTAACTGTGCTTCCGACTGGTTAGAAGCAATAGCACAGAGCCTGCTCTGATAGCGGCGAAATAACGTTGCGGACTTTAGGGTTTATCTGCCTTATCTATACTAATATTATAAAGCTGAAGAGTTTGTTTGTTTGTTTGTTTGAACGCGCTAATCTCAGGAACTACTGGCCCGAATTGAAAAATTCTTTTTGTGTTGAAAAGACCATTTATCGAGGAAGGCTTTAGGCTATTAATGGGAGAGAAACTGTTCAATAAACTCCCCGCACGCATTCAGTCTTTGAATAATGATCAGCAATTTTGCAATTGTGTCAAACAATTATTGTTAGATCAGACACTATACAGTTTTAAAGAATACTTTGAAAATGACTACAGTCAACTAGCAACTGATTCTAATCTTGCTTAGAAATTAAGTAATTAACTACTAGGTAAGGAGTGTGATGCCAAATTGTCATTTTAGCCCCTATACAGCTAAAGTGACAGTACCAAGATTTATTTAAGTTGACATATTGTATGATTACATACCTATTATTACCTATGTTTGACATGTTTTTAATAACAAAAATTTTCATTATGTTATTAATAAAACTTGACATTGTAACTTCTAAAATTTTATTAAAACTAAATGTTATAAATTCAATTTGACGAGATTTTGTAATTTGTGTAGCATATTCTATGATATTAGTACTTATACCTATGTTACAACTTTACATTATCAATAAAGATTCTTTATCTTTTATCTTTATCTTATCTTTGTATAACATTGCACTGCAATTAATAGGAGCGAAAAAACAATGGAAAATGTGGAAAAAACGGGGAAAATTAGTCATCTTGGAGGGCTTCCGTTGCGAGCGCTGCGAAAACGGTTCAAGTCGCAGGTAACAGCTATAATTTATAAAGCTGAAGAGGTTGTTTGCAAAAATAAATATGATGCCTAAAATAAACTATTCCGCGCGAAAGAAGTCGCGAGCGCAGCTAGTTTTAAAAATAAAATAATAGTCTATCAAACGAGACTGCTAATTAGTACACAGTATTAGATGCTTGGCAATATAACGGTATATGGGGGAAGATGGCAAGATAGGCGCCTTATAGCGACCGGAAACACGGAAGCAAGTTATCGAGGGGCGTTCCGCTGTGATATATCGAAGTATTCCTAAGAGTTATTGCCAAACTCCACACATACCCTTAAAAGTAAATCTTCCAGACGTTAGACATGTAGGCAGTAGATCTCAAACATCAGACGCCTGAAGGATTTTAACCTAAAGATACCCGAGAGGTCGACTAAATGTAACATGGAGATAAAAGAAAATTTGTCTGTGTACTGGACCGTTGAAAGGGTTGTGCTTACCATATATTTAATCAAAAGCGTGGGTAAGGTTCCCCCTAAAACGTATGCGAAGTTTGTTTGTATATTTCCCTAGATTTTAGCTTGATACTATTCCTGTCGATACATAAGATAATATCTTGAAGCTATTTTTTATTGCTAATTTAGTTTTTTAGAAGCTGATAGCATAGTAGTAAATTAAAACAGACGTTTGTACACAACGAACAAAGGCCAAGCCATATGACCAGGGTTAATGTCAGGAATGTTTTTAAAGGTGAAAAGTTTATTTAAAAAAAACTTTTTAACCTTCACTTACAGTCGGTATTGGAAATTTCAGTGATAACACTGAAATTTCCAATAATAAAATAAAATAAAATATCAACTTACCCCTTGGTTTTTTTAAAGAATTGGTTTTTACTCGATTACAATTAGCTTAATTCTAAGCGTAAGAACCGATCCACTTTTGATTTGAAGATCGCCAGAGTAGTTCAACAAGGCACCAAGTCATAATTTCAAGGAATATTGCCCACTTTGTTTTGCAACGTATTCTCATTAACACAATGACCCTCCGAAATAATCAAAGATGTTATCCTAATACAAACAGTCGTTAAATTTTACGGTTAGTATGCGAAGCCATATTCGATTATTCGCTATTAATAGTTCAAAAACGAGTATTAAATTAAGCAACCCTCCCGTCTCGAAAGTTGAGCTTACAATTTATTAATTTAGGACTCTGGAGATACGACATCACGCTTCGTTAATCCCGCTATAAAGTTATTTAACAATAGGAGCGATTTAAAGCGACGGTTCCACGTCCTAAAAATGAAATATAGTCCTGGTTCCGCAATGCAGTCAGTGCATGGGGTAGCTCGCCGGAGCCGTGTTACTTCGCCTCGCCATACAATGGTGAAACTAAACTAAAAAGGATACGGGACGTGCGTGATACAGGCCCTGCCGTTACTTGACTGCTATTTGTGTTCTGTTTGTTTATTCCAAGCGTCGGGAAAGGGAACGGTTTTGCTTCATTCGGGGCTTCTGGGCTCAGAGTTTACCGTAGGCAACATCTAGTATAAGCAATTACATTGTGAATTGTTTGATCGTTAAATTAGATTCATGGTTTAGGGATTCAACGGATGGAGTCAATTAAGTTGCTAGGACAATGTGGTCGCAGATTGATTGTTCCCTGCAATCGATTTAAACGACAGCCAATTTGTCTGATTCGATTAATCGCTGTTTTATTTGAACGGAAATATGAAAAACAATTTCATTCTATTCAGATACTATAATATGAAATATGTAGTAATTTTGCGCCCTAGTATAATAGTTTGTCACAGAAATCTTTCCGCCCAACTCCAATAACATTAGCGGGGAAACTATCTCGCATTTTCCTTCTCCACTTTTCGTAAAGATACACGAGCCGTGTCATCAAAGAAATATTGTCCAACAAATAAGTTTACATGTTCACATTCGTATGGTTAGATCTCTGAGAGCGGATATTGTCGATTTGGGATCGTCGGAGATGAGACCAAGCTACGGTTGTTTCAACATAAAAATCAATAGTAATGACTTTATTGTGCTTGTCAATTTATCACCCTCTTTTCTGTCCGTTGTAGGGTCATGTCTTCGTCTTTGTCCAGAAATATTGAAAGATTAATATTTTTATAATATATTAATATTTTTATAATGTTGCATATGAGTAGTTTAGATGTTGTACTCATAACGTGCCATCAACAATTTGGGTAAACTTATTGGTTCTGTAGATAATAATATAGCCCTAGACGCGAGACTAAGTGTTATGATGGATTGAGGCGGAGGGGCTCCGTCGGCCCGGATTCATTATATTTCTACTTCGAGTTCGTTGCTGCTAAAATCAATAAGCAATTTTATTATCGGCCGAGCGCGACCCTCGTCCTTTACTCCTGGCGAGAAACTGTGCAATCAACTCGCATTTAAGGGCGGCGAGGAAGCCAACAATCAAACCTATTTGGATATGCATTATTTAAGTCTCCAGTTTAAAATTTCATTCACTTTACTAGCTTTTTTTTTAACTTGAACGGGTTTGCACTTGGCCATAGCTCCGCTTGAGAGTTATTGTTTTAAGAGAAACTTTCCTATTGAACAGCGCATTGAAAGTTTTTTGGCTTAGGAAGATTCAAATGCTCTTCGAAGCCGGGAACGACAGAGTTGGAAATCGACTTTCATACATACTTAATAGGCACATGTTTCTCGCGTCTTTGCGAAAAGTCTAGATGCAAATAAGTAAAGAAAAAAATAATTTTAGTACTGTACAAAAAGGGGCTGTAGCGAGTTAATTCCAGAAGCCAGTCTAGACACGTCCTCTACTAATTGTTTACACTTTCCTTTCTCTCGTGTGTTCTTTCAGTTTAAATATTCCCATGTCAACAGCCAGGCCAGCGGTATTAGGGGCTGTACACACAAATGTGGCACATTTAAATACGGCTCAACTAATAAGCGAGTGGGATTATAACGCCGGAGTCAGCGGACAGGCTACTCGTATCTGGGAGGGTAGCAGTCTGTCGGTGTTACACTGTTTGATTTGAAGTTTGATTCATATTCTACAAACCAGATAGGATATTGAATGGGGAGTTAATTGCATGTTTTGTTGTTTGCTTCGTTCGTGATTTTTTTACGAACAAGACACAGCATTATGTGTGCTTTAACACATCACACGTCTATATTGCTAAAAACTAGTCACATTTTCAGTTAATTAAAGTCATTGCATACTTTACTTTTAATGATTCAATTTATTATGATTTGTTATCCTTGTTCTTTGATTGTTGTTATCTTTGTTGATTTGGAATATTAATCGCTTGAATGCATTCAATTTATGCATTGCCATTTACACGACTCTTAGACATGTTCGATTTATTTTGTAATTTATGATTCGATTTAAGAATTTCTTATTAGATGATTTTCAGATTCAAATCCAATTCAAATGATGCTTTGTGTCCATGCTAGAGACTGGAAGCTTGTTTGCGAAACCCTGAAGTGGAAGAGTTTTGATTACTCGGTTTGCTCGCCATTGTTGTCTTGCTGAGTTAATTTGTTCGTTACTTTTAGAATTTCCAGCGCTATGATGTGGAGGCATTTATAGATGCTGTAGCTTAATTAGTCAAGTAAAGAAAAATATATATATTTATGAACGCTTTTTTATTCAAAAGAAAAACCCAATACAAACCAAGGTTATAATTTAATACCACAAGATGTTTTGTTAAAGTTACTTTTAGGAACAAAACCTCAAAATTTGCCAGACCATTCGATGGACACACTTACCTAGGCCATAGACTCCGAAAAGTGACCTAATGGCTCAATTGCGTAGTTTCTCCTACAGTGAATAAAATTATGTTTTCTTATTTAGATCTTCATTATAAAAATATGTACCAATTGACTTACCAACCAAAAAACAAAAGCGAAATTTTTCGAGTCGATAAATTCCAAAACTTGTATAACAGAGAGCCCTTGCGGACAAAATCTGAACATTGTTACTTGTTAAAATTATTTGTACCGAGTACATATAAAAAGGAACATAAAACCCTAACATAATTGGTCCCGTGAAATTGTATCAGAACATGCAACCGTAGAGAAATGGCCACTGAAAGTAGATGTTTCACGATAAGGTAATCCTTATTAATGTACTGCAGTGCTTGGGAACTTGTTACAATATGTATGTAAACGGTTTAGTGCCGTAATAAAAATGGTATATGGATATAAAATTGTACATACGGACTACCTACATACATATATGCAAAAGGAGTTGTTTGACTGAGCAAGCGAAATATCTCTTCACCTACTAGAATACTTTTCATCTCTTCAAAAAATGTGTGTTATATTTGATATTCTTGCGTCTGGTCTGCGATTTTTGTGAATTTTTGGAGGTCGTAGGAATTTATATTTTAGAGCCACATTATTTATTACTTACTCAGCATTAAAATTATAATAGAACCCATCAACAAATCTAGTTTGAATGACTATCGATTTCAAGTTAGTGAAAATGGAAACACAACTGTTTTGGAAACACAATATTGCTAAAAGTTTGTGTTTGCGAGACCCTATTTTTCAGCTACTAGTTTATATTCAGGCTAGGTAACATTACATACACGGCTGTAATGTGAAATACTTCCATATATTTTCAGTCCAACTACAATGTAACAGGTGCCTAGGGAAAGACTTACAGCACTTTATATCTCATACGATTTATATCCACCAAATTTTGCTACATCTAGAACATGCTTACACACTCTTAAAAATAATCCTACTATACCGGCCCAGATAGCTCCTCTTTACATTTTACGCGATAATAAAAAGAAATGCACGGAGATGCTTTATGTGCTTACTGTCAGATAACTGTATCATAATGTTTTTACTGCGTTTCCCTTATGAAAGTTTTATCATTGCTTTTATACGAGGAGTTATTAAAATGAAAGCATTCGCGGATAATATTGCAACTATCCGTTTGAAACTTTTCTTATCTAGCGGCTGCGTGAAGCCGTATAGAAACTGATAGCACTGTCCTTTAACTTCATTGCAGCGAGTTTCAGAATCAAAACGTCGCTTTTTCTGAATGCGGCTGTAGGTAACTTTGTGTCGTATTCTGCGAGCACTCGAGTAAACTTATTGTTTAGATTTTCCGTTTTCGTTCCTTTGAGCGGGTTTATTACCTCCGCTTTGTCGTCGACTGCTCGCGCCCATGTAAAATCCTTTTCGACTAAATTGCTCTACGTCTCCGCGAAAGTGGGCGAGAACGCCAGTCTTTATTTTGATGTTCTTATTTCCTTGATACTGTACAGATTGGGACGTTATGTTAAAGTACGAGGCGTTGTGTGTGCAGAAATTCATTCTCGCTTGATGCGAGTGTTCCGCTGGAAGGGTGAAGTGTATGAGAATGGGGTGATTTTGGAATGGAAGGTAGTACTTGTATGTATGGAGTCCCTTGTCTGTCGACTCGCTGCACGCATTCTCTTTGTAAAGCTTTCGAGACGTCTGCGTGGGACGCGGCCAAGTGCGGCGATATATACTCGCACCACTCTTGAATATGTACGTCTTTTCCCAGAGTACATTTCTCTGTGTCTGGATTTTCTCACTTTATTTTCTGTCTCATTGTCTCGGTGCGTTTTATAGCTCCATTTTGTTTCAGATTGTCTGACGAGCTTGCTTCGTTAGTATGAAATTATTTTAGTTCCGTTTTACCTACTTGTTATGAAAATGGTTATGAGAATTCTACTTTTCACCTCGTTAAACCGTAAGGAATTATCTGCTTTCTTAATTTTATCTTAAGTTTAGCTTCGAAATCCGGATTATTTTCGCAAACAAGGCGAGATAAGAGGCCGGGTAGGCTAGACCACCCTCAGGATGAGTTCTTTCAAAATAATTAAAACAGTTTGTAAAAGCGTAAATTATTAACAAAAATGAGATATAAAATTGTGATCTTAAAGGTTAGTAGTATAATTAAAAGTTCTCTCCACAATATAAGAGTGGTATTAGTCACTTTTTACTATAAACAGGCATTTGACCAATAATACCAATTGTCTCCTTAATATTACCCTTGTGAGTAATCTCTGCAACTACACCTGAATTACGAATTAAAACTATTTCGCTTAACTTTATTTGAGGGCATGACATAACACCGGCGTTAGCCAAGTCAGCAATATAAAAACTTGGTCTCAAGTCGCAAGTAAGCCTCGGGGCGTGCTCACAGGCCAACTGATGAGTTCTAGTAAGTTCTGGAGTTTCTCGTGTGTTTTGCACAAGTTGCGGCTATGTTCCCAACGCTAATGGGACGGTGACGTGCCAACTTGCCCCTCAATATTATTGTAGACTGAATCATGCTGAATGGGAATCAATCATTGGACTGTGAATGTAAGGAACAATGAGCTTGAGTTTACCTTTAGAATGTGTCATTGAAGTCGTCACTAGACTGTTGAGTTGAAGGATTTTTGCAGTTCTGTTCCCGTATTTTAGATGAGATACATTTCGCTTCATTCTTACTTCTCCGTGAAAAAACCGGAGTAAAGATTTGGTATAAAATGTAGACATGTGATGCCAATATGAGTCAGCAATAACAATAAGACAGGTAATGCGATCTCAAACAAGGTAAGAATGTATAAGAACTGAATGAACCCGTTGTATATGAGTTATGTCGCGGAGTACATACTAAAAATAACACCCAGAATTCAATATTCCGAATCAACGATTCGCATACACCGGAGTTTTTTTTTTTTTTACAATAAATAGGCTTACGTTTGACTATAGCCTGCCTGATGTTAAGCACCACTATAGTCTAAGATGTAGCACGCTTGCCTAGAAGAAACCTATTTACTCTAGATTTGAGATTGTACTCGTGTGTTATTATTTAGTCAGACATTAATATCATTTGGATCGGTTTTCACACAGACAGAATTTCAAATTAAGACACTGCATGAGAATAGACTAAATAATCTATCTATACATATGATAAAGCTGAAGAGGGTCAAAAATCTGTACATAGAAAATATTAGAAAAATAATTATTGGGTTTCAGTAGGTTTTAGAATTTTTGTCTGTTTATCTGTTTATTTAAGAGCTCATCACGCAAAAACGGCTGAAAGGATCATCATGATATTTTTTTATTTTTTATTTTTTTTATTTATTTATTTTATTTATTATGCCAAAATAAACACAGTATATGTAGGTAGTACGAAGTGTTAGGAGTGTCATAGGTGGCTTTTTATCCCAAAATAATACGAGTGAAACCGCGGGCGTCCACTGATAGTAGAATATATGAGTCAAAGTTGCGACTCGAGTTGAGACGTTTAAATTCTCACATAAAATATAGTAGACTATACGAGTGGTTACGAAGCTAGATTACGAGTATTTATTTTTAAATCCATATCGTCTGCTTGCGTTGCCATAGGGCATGAACTTTGTATTGAGTGACCTAGGTCAGGTAAAGATAGCACGCGAAATGTCAAATGGTCGGATTGTTTCATTTCATATTTATACTTTTGATGTAAATATGATTTATTGTTATCGAAATGATTTATCAGGGAGATCATATTTGAGTAAGTATTATACTACATGATATATTTAAACTCAGTTATAGATGCTAAGACTTTGTTTCAGTTTAGTATGTGACTGACAAGCGTATCTTTACCCATACATGCGGTAGTATACTAGTAATCAACAGTGTAATCAAAATCCGCCAAAATAACACCGTCAAACTAAATTTTTTATCTCCATGTAAATTAATAAAGCCAAGGCTTGTTTGGAAATTTGAGCTTTCATGATCAGGGATACAAGTAGGCGGTTAAATAGCTTGTCAAACACTGCTCATAAGTATACTTTACCAGTAAAATTTGCCGCAAAAATTCCAAGATAAAAATACGTCGGTACGTAGCCGCGTAGGTACGTAACTCGGCGGGGGCGATAGTCGCGTCTTGGAGAGAAATTATTGATTTGAGACGTTTCAGTTTGAGATGATCGCAAACTTTTGCATTCACTTTCTTGGCCGGTGAAATTGATTTATCTATCACGAGATCCATCGGTTTTACGGCCTACTATTTAATAAAATTAAATGACATTTGTAGGTTTCTTGTAAATGGTTGCCATTTTGGGTGTCGCTATTTTATTCTTTATCATAAAATTGATAGATCACTGTATCAGTCAGTCAATCAGTCACGTTTGAGTTTTATATGTGTAGATAAATACCCACTTAGCTTTGAAAACGCGTCACCGAACTTATGTACCAATTAACTACTATGAAGTCAAAATTTGACAATATTTCGTACCGAATACTTCAAGATATCTTACAAATCATTTTGAGCAAAAGATAGTAAAAATATCGCTCTGATCGTCTACTCCTTTGCCTCAGTTCTTTTCCAGTAAGTGAAATGGCTTCATCACGGCAGTCACCTCGATACGTGACTGCTAATGTTAATTAGGGGTTTATATCTCTGGGGCTAAAGAGTCTCCTTACTCGGTATGCCCTTATTTCTCGTCAGCCGATTACGACTCTTAAGAATTTTTGTTTCAGAAAGGTCAAACTTTTTCTGAAGGTTAAGAAAACTTGATAAGGTTAACTTCTCTCACTTTTTGATTGGTAGGTACAGTTTGTGGTTCATAAAAAATTTAGAAATAATTTTGGAGGCTTGAGTACGGTATGACGTATACCTACTATATGATACATACCTACATATATATAGGGGAAGCTTTCGTTATGCGGCGTCGAGGTGTTGGAACAACATCCCTCCGCCGATCAGGAACCTGCGCAGTATGTATAGTTTTAAAATAAAACTCAAGAATTTTATTTTGGAACACCAGAAAAGGGAAGCTTCATTAGTCAATGACACCAGTGCTATTTAAATTGAACTGTATACGTAATATAGATTATAGTTTATACTCGTTTTTGTTAAAAAAATATATTTTTTTTCTATCGCCCATCATATTTGTCGTTGGTATTTGTTATGTTGTCTAGGTATGTCTTTGTTGTTTCTGTTAAAACACTTTAATTCTATGTACACGTGCGTGACGTCATCACCAACCCCAACGGAAGACCAGCGCTGGTTGCTATGCAGCCAGCATTATGCTGAGTTGGGGTTGTATTGTGGCAAATATGTATCTTATTTTAGTAGTTATATATATATATATATATATGTATTTCTTGTTTGTGCTCGTTTGTTTAGTATTTGCTACAATAAATCATTTTCTTTCTTTCTTTCTTTCTAGTATAACAAAGTGAATTGGTGCAGCGTTATCGACGTCCACGTTCATGCTAGCCACACTCGTACCTATTTCAGGATGTGTATTATGTTATATTGGCGCATTGTCCGCACTACTGTACACTTCGCGGCCGGCGTTCAACGTTAAAAATAGAGGACCGGACATTGAACCGGTTGGAACGGACATCGCAGTAATGAAAGTGTCCCATCGCGTTCGGACCGCGTTTTCGCGACTGAACCAATTTCCCCCGCCGCTGCAAATTTCTGGCAACTTCGTAAGCCATTTATGATTTACGTCTCCACCAGTTTCAGTTCGTGATTAATTGAATTGTCTTGAAAGGGTTCACGGCATCGTTACACGGCATCCTGACAAAGGGAGAATCAACTACAATTACTATAGCGTCTTAGATCGTAGTACTTTGGTACTTGGAGCAGTTACTTGCTAATTCCAGTTTCAGTTCTGGGAAACTACTTCTAAGATCTGTTCTATGTTCTAGGCACCGGGATATTAAACGCTTTGAGGATGAGATTTAATATTCCTGTTCAGTACTTGTGTAGGACTTCCTTGATGTTTAAGGCAATACAGTATTAAGCTACTTGTAATGTTGGTAACAAACACTACAATGTATATCGTAGGTATTTAATTTTATGTTGTGCCTAAACTTGCTCACATTTCATACACCTACCAATTCTATTATGACATAAAATACATCTTGTCAAATTGGCCGTCAGACCACAACATTATACTAGTTTATTGCTCCAGAAATAGCGGAATATTCCCTGTCAGGCTGCACCTAGTTATTTGCCATAAAGTAGCAGTTATAAAGTAGCGTTTATATCGTGCGATGGCTCTATACTGCATATCATTAGTCGGCGGCACGTGCGGCGTGACAGGTGCTTTATATCGGCCTGTTGGCGAGTCCATCCGCACTCAAACTGCCCATTAAAAGTTGCTGCTCCCGGTCATAATATCACTAAGTTTACTTTACACTGGATATACAAACGCCGGCTTCGTATTTTTGTAGCTCTAACATAAGTATAGAATATGTTAATGGTACCTATGGTAATGAACGCATTTTTTACTATTTGTCACTTCACTTTTTTGTCACTATCTTCAAAACTTCTAATATTCTTCAAAAGAGTTATAAAATTAATTGGGAATAGTTAACCATAAATACATGTGCGTAGGTACAGGCTTCACAATTTCAATCTTGCACAACGAGCCCCTCTTTAACACTGTAACAAAACATTCCTATCACATTTTATTTCACGCTCTTTAGGAGAGTGATCTACATCAAATAAATTCGTTCCCATTGAGGCTGTGTTACATCATTTATACAACTCCACAGGTTTTTACGATACCTCATCTCGAACTAATGTGGCCTTTGTTACGTGGCCCGCGTCCCGTCATGTGTAGCACACCAATAAACATCCACTACGGGAACACATTGTCTGATTGTATTGTACTACACTAACTATTGTAGAACCTGTGATGGAGCGTGGGCTTGACCATACAGCCGATTGTTGTTCGAGCCTTTGATAAAACACCGTGAGATGAGAGTTACGTCTCTCCGCTCAAATATTTACAGACTCCGTCTAATTTGCCTTTCAAAACGCTCTCTCAGGACGCTGTCTGCGAATTGAATTGTCTCACGGGACAGTTTATAACAAAATGAAACGCTTTAGAAAAAATAAGCGTTTTTTTCAACCAGTTCGGGCTTATCAGACTATAAGACGGGTGTTGCGAAATATTATTTGAAGCTGTTATCGATTTGCTGCAGGCGACCTACTGAAGTTAATTTCAGTGCAATCACACAGAAGCCGCAAACTGTCAAACACATGCCGTCATGTGTTTTGAGCTAAACGAGTTTCCATTGTGAGGCGAACCGATCTAGTTCAGCTTTATCCGCTATTGATAATGCTATACTCGGTTACGTGTACGTCGTGTATGTGCTAACCTAACCACCCCAAGCCTCTTTAGCTCGACTCATTCCCGCTAAATTGGGCGCAGCAAAGCCCTCGGTTCCCGCGATGCCTGCGGCGCCAATCTCAGCTATTGCCTCCTTCACTTTCAATAACCGTCTAATTTTATACACGGGTTCTAACAGAAAAAGTTACGACTTCATCATGGTTATATTTTCCGAGGAAATTGAATCATTTTACGAACAATACCGCCACCTCTCAGTAGATAAAACAGCCGGCGAACAATCAGCCATTTGTCGACTTTGAATGTAGGCCGTAAACAATGCGAATAAAGGATTCGCGGCATCAAAGTTCAGATTATAGAGCCGTAAGTATCGGACTTTATTGCGTCCGTGCGCCAGCCACCGAAACGGAATTTAATTTTGAATACATCGGAAACAGTTGTTTTTACTCAAAGCTTTGTGAAACTAAATAACGTGAGTTTATTTTTACAATTGCTAACCTTCTGAGGCTTTGGGCACGTAAACGTTTGATGTTTTCTTTTTAATTTAAAAATATTTTTAATGGGTGTATTTTAGTTGGGATATTCCGAGCAATTGCTTTTATTGACTTGGGAAAACTTCGGAAAGTTCTCGACGGCAGCGTTCTTTGAATTCTAATGAACATGAAACAATAGCAGCTTCGTAGCGTCGGTAGGCTTACGTAGAAAACGTGGCAAATGAAGCCCTACAGAGGTTTAATTGCCCTCGTGGCAGGGCTTGGGCCCGTGTTGCACTACAAACGCCCCAAATGACCCAACAAATTGACCGGCTCACGCGATGCTATGCATAGTATATGAAATACTATTATCGTGGAGGTGTTTCCTAGCGAGCTTGCTTAGGAAATGTATGGTAGTTATTGAATTCCAGGAAACCACTATTCTATGAATGTTACTAGACGATCGCAAACTAACAATCCTTGCATTATGCAGCAGTATTTTACTAGTCCTAAAATACATTTTCAAGGCACAAACATTTCCTTTCAACATTTGCATATTATTGTCAAATTTCATGTGCTCGTTATTGTACACCCCGTCTGGTCTTTTTTTTATATTTTCCTCTCCATCCTACGGTTGCCTGGAAGAGATCGCTTTTAGCGAAAAGGCCGCCATTTGTGGCATTAGTATTTTTTTTTTCGTTTTGTATTATGTTTTTTATGTGAGTGTCCAATAAAGTATCAATCTATCTATCTATCTATTATTGTGGCTGAAGTTAAACATTAATTAGCCGCGTCGTCAAGTAAAGTTATACTCAAGTATGTATTTAATATGCCTGTAGTTCTAGTGTAGGTGTAATTACGGTGAAATGGATACCTTGCCTATTGTTTCGGTTCAGTGGCCGTGCGCTATGCAATTTTACAGTGGATGCGACGCACTCGGCAATTTTTTTCTATACCGTTTTATGCCAACATTCAGTACTGTCTGGTATTCTCATAATAATCAGAACCGCTTAAAGCGAATTACTCTAATGATATTATTTAAACCTAGTATTAAACATGTTTATAGAATAATTAGTTCGCCCCAAACAGGACGATTTTTTTGAATATACGCAAATGTACATTTTTTTCGCGGGTTTCTTTTACAAGTAGGCAATTTAATGGAGATGAAACGTATGTGTGGTGTAGTTTTACGTCTATTTTTTTAATAGATATAAGAATGGCACCCTGTTGTAAAAAACCACTACTTCATAAAAAAACACTACGTAGTTGTAAAAGTACCTAAAACTCAAAAAATATTCTATCAGCTCTGTAAGTTAATATTTTCGTCTGAACAATACTTGAAACTTAGTTACAAAAGATAGCTTCTATCTACCCTTGTGAAAGTCATTAGCCAGACTTCGTAATCCAATATTGCGATGCGAATTACTCTTGAAATTGCGAGATACAATACCTGAGCATAATAATTAATTCTGCGAAAAACTGTTTAAAGCGATTTCGAAATCCTAAAATAATATTTTATTATTCTTGAAATTAAAAGTCGGTAAGGTAGCCGCGGCTACGCTTGTCACGGAAAACGCTGATTTGAATTATGCTAATATCATGATTTATAACGCAAATGCCAAGAAATTGTTGCTTTTTACCAAAAACATTATGATAAATAAATAAAAATAAAATATTTCGGGACATTGCACACAGCGCCATCTAGCCCCACACTAAGCAAACGCTTGTGTCGTGGGTACTAGATAACGGATATAATACTTATATACTTTTCTTTTGTAAATACATACTTATTATACATACAAACAACCAGACTCAACACAAGAAAAAAAAATGAAAAAAATGATGCCAATGAAAAATGTAAATA
This sequence comes from Macaria liturata, assembly GCA_964023185.1. Taxonomy (NCBI): domain Eukaryota; kingdom Metazoa; phylum Arthropoda; class Insecta; order Lepidoptera; family Geometridae; genus Macaria; species Macaria liturata. The sequence continues at coordinate 5,522,530 of OZ026818.1, read as the reverse complement.
ATCTATGTACTTTTTATTTTTTGTACTGTACGCAGTTGCTATCTTTGCTTAAAATACTGTTTTCTTTTACAGGTAAGCCTGCTGACCTTTCCGGTTGGGTAAGCTTTTGCTGTTTATTGGTAACTACGGTTGGAAGGTTGTTGAGATTGAAATCGTTACGATCACTGAACTTTTTAACAAATTATGATCTCTTTGCTTATTCGATTTGTGGTACATTATGTCCGTTTCATTGAAGTCGATATTTTGATAATGTTTACGAATACATACCAAATGTATTTTTGTGTTTATCTCTATGTTTGCTGTTACTGCTGATAGTTGTTATTAGCCTCCTGGGCTTAGGTTTCATTTTCCGTAATAGACAGTAAATGCGCAAATAAAGTCCTAATGGTGAATAAATAAGTTTTACATTACATTAGAAAAATTTAAAGCGTGATAGGTTATGTACGTATTGTCAAGTGTATTTTTTATTCTTAGTATACACTGTAGTTGTTTGTGAGTATGGAGATAAATGATCTAATTTCCGTTCGCTATAAAGTTTTTCCTTTAAATTTCCAAGTGGGCGGGCATTGGATTGGTTCGTAAATTATACTTTCAAATCTCCGGGGATTTATTGGATTTGAAATTGCAGACCGCGAAAGTTACAAGTTTGGGATTCGCTGGTCTATTCGCTTTGAAACATCATCATTTCATCTTATGGTGAAAAAATCTTGCATTATTCCGCTCGATAACTTTTGTGTTTTCGTTTATGATGATGAGTTTATTTTTAACCGACTTCCAAAAATATTAGGTTATCAAGTCTTCTGAAAGTTTTTTTTTTGTGGGGTTTTACGCGACTACTCCGTTGTTTATCAACCGATTTCAAAAATTCTTTTTTTATTCGATGAGGATAGTTTCCGAGATGGTCCCTTAAAATTGATTTTCATTCGGTTCAGTACTTTTTGAGAAAAAAACCAATAAACCAACAAATTGATGAAGTTTATGCAAACCAATTTTACCCATATTTCCAAAACTACTAGTCGGATTTTGATACAGTTTTCTGTAATGTGTTGAGGTTTAATGGGTGCATATTTATAGCTATGTATTACGATGACAACTCACCAGGGGGCGCTGCTGTATACACTATATCTTCTGAATTATCAGCCCGATTTTGATGCGGTTTTCTCTGATAGGCTTAGATTTGTTTAGCAAATGAGTTTATGTTGTAGTTTTTTTTTGATAGGCTTAGATTTGTTCAGTAACGTGACAGTAGAGTTGAAGTCGGTTTTTGTTTTTGTATAAAATAATTATTCGCTATTGTTATTAAACATTAAAGTTCGATCGATTTAAAAAATCTAGCAATTTTTCTTATGATATTCATCGTACTATTTTATCTCTCTATAAAAACTATTTATTTCATCATCAAATGCTTCTTACGATCCCAAATTGACTAGCAAGAGGGTTTTCTCGAATCAGATCAAAGAAGACGTGTCATTATTATTCTATCTGGTCTCCTGCGAAGATGTATGGCTAGAACGTAAGTTGTCGAACGTTGGAATAAGAGATGAGTGTTTAGGGAATACTTTCAGGTTCGCCTAAAAGGTGCGTGTTATTATATTGGCTTTGAATCACGTTATTAGGTTTTTTTTTTCAGGACATATCACACAGCGCCATCTAGCCCCATACTAAGCTTACGCTTGTATCATGGGTACTAGATAACGGATATAATACATTATATACTTTTCTTTTGTAAATACATACATATTGTACGTAGAAACGACCAGACTCAACACAAGTAATTACAAATTTTAATATTCATAAATACTTGTGTTGTGCGGGAATCGAACCCGCACCCCTAGATTAGAAGGCAGAGCCACTACCAACTAAGCTAACGGAGCAGTCTAAAGGTATCGTTTCGGTAATTTGATTTCAAATATGGCGGTTATTTAATTGGAGTGGATTGATTTTGATTTCGTTAGTATTATTTAGCATAATGCATTTTCAATAAAGAAAAATGATATGGACGATGAGTATGAAACATTTCTTCAAGAAATACATAAGGTAAAAGTAAGTAATAAAGTAAAGCTGATTTTACTATAATTAGGTACATATTGGTTGTCTTTTGAAATAACAAACCCTCTTTTGCTAAGTTTTAGGTCGATTACAGATCCATAATCACTGATCACCCTTAAAATCGGATTAAAAGCTCAGAGGACAAAGTTAGCCACTCAACCTAACGAAAGTAAAGTCTAAAACCCTTTTATTTTCCATCCTTTGAGATTAGCCTGCCTAGTATTTGCGGTAACACGAACGCTCAAAGCATCAGTTGATTGTGAAAGAAACCTACTATTGATTTTCACGACCTCCTTTTGTAGAAAATTGAAATAAAAGGTTGATTCATGTGGTTAGTTTTGTTATTGATGCAGTGGATTGAGTATATTTTTGATGCGGTAGGTAGAGCTATAGTTGAGTGAACTACAGTATGCCCACTCGATAACAAAGTTAAGCAACTGGTGACGCTGTTAGTTCTTTAATGGGTGACCGAGAATCTCATTTAACTCTGTGTGTTATAGTATAAAAGTCGCTAAGCCAAGCCAGAGTTTGTTTAGGTACCTACATTTGTAGGTGTACGGTAATAGGTGTACCTCCTACGATACTTTACCTTTTGGAGTCGATTACATGAATTTGTGAATAATTTTGATCTAATTATTTTGCTTTTGAAACCATTAACAAATCAAAATGTGACCATTGATGATAAAAAATTACCTGTACAATATATAAGATAAAAATAAACTACTTTATAACAAGCAAACGATAAATACGAAACGACCCTCATCGATCGAACAGTAGCCGCCATACTTACCGCGGACATTACCAGTAAACTTAGAATGTTAGTGCTCCCCGCTGCACTGCTAAAAGTGCAAGCAATAGATACAAATTGTTGTCGCAGCCAGGGGAACGGTGTCCGGGCAGTTTTAGACTGAGCATTATTCGTGGACGTTTCAGTTCTCCGTTCTGGGCTACCATATCGAATGTCACGTTCACAGCACTCGATCTTTTGTTTCCATTTCAGTAGATTGTAGAATCTATACCCACTTGTTGTTATGAGTACATCTATGTTCGAATTTCCAGTTCTGTAGTCTCGACCATGTTATGAGAATATCTATATTGAGTTTCCATTTCTGTGGACTGGATATATCTAGTTGTTTTGAGACCACTCGTATGTTCATCGGGTTTCTCATAACATTTGATAGTTTTATTGCTATCTGGATAGACGATTTGAATTCACAGAACTTAAGACTGCAACTCCTAGTTCCATAATACAAATTGAATTTTGAAAATTGCTAGTGCTATCATAGTTTAGTACTTATGTATGTAGATGTATGTAAATACTAGACTATTGTTACGAAAAGCTTTGTTTTTGGAACTGAAGATCTTATTACAAGTTTTCTAAGTAGAATTAGCTTCAATTGCTCATCTCACTTACTCGTGTAAGTACAGAATGGTCGATTTTGTCGAGGAGCCTTGACTAAGTTCATCGCTCACGTCGGTTAACCCGAGGTTAGGACACTAACCGCCTTATAGCCAGAGCGGGCTATTGCGACTGTCTCGCCTGGCAGACAGGGCACTTATTAAACATTCATCTGCATCTTTAACATTTATTCTCTTGACATTTATGTGACAAGGAATTTCTTTTTCAATGTATCATAGCCATATTTAAATAACGTGTTTGTATTTTTAATTATAACAATGTCTGTAAGCCCATATGGGCAGCGGCTAGAGTACTATCCTGCCTTATAATATGTCTAGTCCCTAGATTATGCTATAAGTTTTTATGACCACCTGTTAAACCTAGTTGCCTGACAATAAATTTTATTTCATTTTCATTTTCATTTTCATTTCAGTACTACGTTTGGCAATTTTCCTAAAAACTTCTTTGTATTATTCAAATTAATGGTTAAAGATATCATATACATTTACAGTTGGCCATAGTTAATCGCAAGTTACATCTGAGTTGTTCTTAACTTACTGTGAGTTTAAGAAATAATTTAAATAAAATTTCTTTATATCAGGCATTGCGAACCAACACACTAGTAAATTACAACTAATTACGTTGTTTTATTAATTTATAGTTGTTTTTAGTTTATTATAAGGTTTAGTTTTTAATTCGTTACTCTAAAAAATAAATGAACAAATATTTATGGAAACTCTAGTAATAATCTCACTCATAATGCTTACTGAACCTTCAAAAGATTTGAATCTCATAATTCCTTCGAAATGAATGTAGCCGTGTCATTATGACCCCATATATCGTACATACCTATCTATTAAAAAAAACTACCTCACTATTAAGTCTAAAACACAGCAACCTTTTAAAGTTTCACGACAACGGCTCCTGTTAGACAGGTTGGCATCTCGACCACGCCATATCGAGCGCTTCACCCACTAATATCCACTTTGCATGCGCGTTCAGGCCCTAGACACTTGAATACATTTGATGGCTACAAACTTTACGACTATTAGCACTTGTTATCAAAATTTCACGAGCTGCCAGGTGCTAGTTTCAGATGACCGGTTGTTGTTATAATGACAATGAGCTTTTGAGTTTGATCGTGTATTCTACGGTTTAACGCTAAAGGTCTGTGGAAACAATGTAATTGGAATACCTAAGTGCGTTGGTGGTTTGATATTTGAGTCCATGTTCGTAAATACTTTTTTGAGTAGGTAGATATTTATGCCGAAAATGTGTTTAATATTGTTTCATGTTTTGATTATAATAACAATTCGATAATAAACAAACAAAAGCTTTTTGATGCTTTGGGATACGATCATAATAATTAGATTTAGGGTGGGTAAATTAAGTATATGATAGACAGTAAGTAAACAATTCGAGTAGGTACATAATAGAACTCAAAAGTGGCTCTATGAGGAAGGGTAAAATGCCCGGGTAACGTACTTATAGGGATGAACAGTGCAGAGAATATGAATTAGAAGGGGTGAATCCAGAATATGACACATGGAAATTACGAATGATGTACGTTCGAGATTAGCTCCTCAAGGAGACAAGATATATTGAGAGTAGGACATCGCTAGTTCTATAATAACAGAAATTTTATTGTCGTTATTGTTGTTGGCTTTCTTTTTTTTGCTAAAATATTGTCCTGACCATTTTACCCTAAACACTTTCAGATAGCGCTTTCGCGTCGTCATTCTAATCGTGCCGCTCCAACTAAAAACTAATAATATCGTGGGCGTAGTAAGAATGACTGTGCATAGTTTTTAATTCGGCATCGTAGCAGCGTAGTGTTGCACCAAGTCACGAGGCGAGCACGCGGTTGTAGTACGCATGCGCTCTACGTGACAGCCGTGGCCGGAGGGGTGGGGTACACCCCTACCACCCCCTACCTGCCACCTGATTCTACTCCCACCTCACACTTGCACGGCGTTAAAACCCGCCATATTTCACGGCTGCGACGAGTGTCATTTACTCGTATGCTTGTCCTCTCACAATCAAGAACAGAAAATTCAATATTCGACACCCGTCCAATCAAGCGATTCGATTCCAATTGAAAAAGTAATATACCTGGAACGGAGTTTTCGTTTCGTTCCAGCAAATTGTTCCCGAGTTGATACAGACGTCTTTTAAGTAAGTGGTTTTTGTCTTGGCAGGGGCAGATATTGTCATTGACTGGCGAGGGGCCAAGCCTGGGGTCGAGTTAGCTTGCGCTCGGGTAGCTTCCTTCATCGTTTGATCGAGTTCATGTCATGAATAATTAGGGTTTATTTACTTAATATTATTGCCACAACTGTATTTATCTCAAAAGTCAAGAAAACTCTTTTCTGTAATGCCTGTAAGTTTTCTAAACATAGAAAGATAAGAAAATCTTACGTTGGTATGAAACTCGTGATCGAAGACTCTGTTTTGGGATTACATATGTTTCATTGAGACATCTTATACCCAAAGAACAAGGCGAATATGCAAACAAAGAGCGAAAAGATTTGTGGTCCCTCCGGCCCAAAACAAATACTGCCTGCGAAACATACAAATATGTAAACACACTCGCGTTCTGCTTGTGTACATATGTCGAGATTTTTGGCGTCGGTCCAGAGTTTTGGTAGCTCACCACATACTACCCTAGGCGGCCATTCGCCTTTGTTGTTGTCGGAGTACCTTGAGTTATGGGATACCGTTTTTGCCACGTTGCTTATCATCCAAAATTGAGATAAATGGATTTTCTCCCTTTTATATTATTTGAATGGATGTGTAGCCTGGTATTCTACTTCTTTTATTATGCCCTTCGTGTTTTTATTAGGTTGATCGCGGCACTGAATTCGCTGCGTCAGTGGATTGGAAGAGGCTTATCTGGCTTTCAGAATGGTCTTTTAATCCTTCAGCTTTCGATTAGCAATTCCCGTTACGATTACGGCTCTCATTAGCCTGATAACGCCTAGTGTTTCGAATCGCAATGCCCTAATAAGATGAGATTTCGGGAGGTCAATGTATTGTGATGTTCAGCTGTGTGTAAAACTATACCCGAAACTGTACCCGGGTGGAAATAGGATTACACCAAACGGCGGATTTATACTGAGGATTTGTAGAATCCCGCCGGACAAAAAGGATACCGCCTGGATACAAAAGTATTAGAGGCCATGTTTGATAATAATGCGCCGTTTGTAACGCATAAGCGTTACAAACTGGTGTGGCATACTGGCCACTAATATCCCGCGACATAAGTCGCGGAATATTAGTGGCCAGTATGAAACAAAAACATATCGAAGTAAATCGTGGCGATTTCTATATTCTCAGCACCCTACTGTATCTGCGTCATAATCCCGTAGTTTATATTTACACTCCTACTAACAAATGTTAATCAAGCCATCTGTATGTGTCTACTTATTATGGTAAAAGCATTGTACTAACAAAGCATGTTTTATTTTTCACGCTTACCCGACAGTGGCGCTGAAATGTGAGTATAATATTTCACGAAATCTAGACTTGAAGCTGAATTAACGTGATTTACATGAATATCTAGCGAGATAATATCAGCTTTGTCTCGAGGAGACTTTGCAAACTAGCGAATTGGGCACTGACAAAACGACAAAGTGGATACGATTTACATAGTGTCTTTTTAGCCTCGTTCCTCTTGTTCGCTCGTTCTAACGCTTCCTGGAGCCTCCATTTACCGCACAAAGCAAGCGTCGAGAGTGTGAACCGCGAGAAATGTTGCTGCAGTATAATGAATAGCTCCTTTTAAAATATGCATTGCAAATGATAATGCAAAGGAGGCTCTGCTCTTTTATTGCTAGACGAAAGACTAGAGATTAAACCTGTAGTTTTGAACGCCTAATGATCTTTGTTTTTGTATAAAGAGTTAGTAAACACAGTCTATTAAACCCTCCTGGATAGTGCTATACAAGTAAATCGCTATTAAGTATAGCCGAAACGTTTTAGATAGATAGATAGATTGATACTTTATTGGACACAAAAAACATAATACAAAACGGAAAAAAATAATTAAAACTAATGCCACAAATGGCGGCCTTATCGCTAAAAGCGATCTCTTCCAGGCAACCGTAGGATGGAGAGGAAAATATAAAAAAAAAAGACTAGACGGGGTGTACAATAACGAGCACATGAAATTTGACTATAAAATCTTAAACAATAAACATAAACATTTAAAATAATAATAAAGTACTCAAACCCATACTTACATATGTATATTATACATATATACATATGTAAGTTCCGCCGCCGCTAAAAAACACTTAAAAAAGGTCGAAGTTGCCCAAAGAGCAGTGTTAAAGGTAGCCTATAAGAAGCCATTCAGACACCCGACCCACGAGCTTTACCAAGAGACAAAATGTCTGACGGTTAGGCAATTATACGTACTTTTCGTTATCCTTCGGTTCCATAAAACTGCCCCAGTCACAGCTCTCACTACGAAACCAACATCGCGCCGCAACACCTGGAACATCCCCGCTACCAACACACGACTAGCACAACGTGCATACTATTACAAAGGCCCTGCTTTATACTCCCAATTCGAACATGAACATAATTTCCTAAATACTACTAGATTTGTCTGTAAAAAGAAGATTACTACCTGGCTACTAACATTGAACTACCTGGACACGGAATCATTAATAGAGTTCGTATCTTAACTACTAAATACTATTTGATACCTACCACTCAAATACTCAAATACCTACGTCACAACACACACTACATCACATACACAGACATTCACACACCACCGCGTATCATAGAGACTATTAATTTTAACATAACATAGGTACTGAATAACTTATATGTAATCTTACTTAATTAGGATATAAATTAGTGCTAAGAACATTTATATATGTATAAAAAACTGTTAATTTTAAAATTGGTTGGGAGGTGCCAATAATTAAACCAATTAGTTACACATAGCACAGCTGTGGCTCAGACTGACCGAGTCTTACAACACAGGCTTAGCCTAGTGTAAGACGCGGAATGCCTGCGCTACACACAGCAATAACTTTAATTATTTTGCCTTGCAACACAAGGACATCATTTCTTTCTTGGCACCTACCAGCCTATTAAAATGTACTTATGTCTAAACCTAAGGAAGAGCCTACACTCCACAACACAGGTAAATCACATCCTAGTGTGGAGTGTACGGAACAAAGTTGTATAAGTACCAAAAATTTTTGCTAAATAAAGTTATCTTTAAGTTATCTAGTTCGTTTTCGTGCAACACAAAGAATAGTCACGCAAGTTGCGAATCAATATCAATCAACTGTTTATCCCTACATTCTCTTTCATCGTAGTATGCTCGAGTAAGCAACTACATATTATATACTTACGTATTACGTTACATGTGCCAGCATTATGATGTGTAGACTGTACCTTCTGTTTCTTTGTTCGTACGTAACTTGATCTTGCTTCATAGGAAAGTGTTGCTAATATCAACAGGTCGTATCTGTTATAATACGGCCGACAGTTCTATTTGATACACTTTTGATTGAAAATCTCTGCGACGTTTTTAGATTCTTGCTAACATCCAATATCTTTACGTCCAAGTATTCTCTTTACTTGGACATAAATAGTATATTGGCTGTTAACAAAGAATCTAAAAATGTTGTACAGATTTGCAATCAAAGTGTGTCGGTCCAACGTCGTTTACTTACGTAGTTTTCATGCCCAAATTAAAATTCTCACCAACAATACCACTTTCTAATCATTAATCTTCCCAAAATTCCAGACACAGACAACCAGCGTGTGATCATCCACGTAAAGGACGTGAACGACGAGCCTCCATACTTCATCAACCGACCTCTGCCGATGCAAACTGTCGTCCAGTTGAACGCAGCTCCGAATACGCCGGTCTTCACACTCCAAGCTCGAGACCCTGATACCGACCACAACATCCACTACTTTATAGTAAGAGATAGGACTGGAGGAAGATTCGAGGTGGATGAGAGGTCGGGTGTGGTGCGCACGAGGGGCACTGATCCCTTCCAACTGGATATGGAGTATGTGCTCTATGTGAAGGCTGAGGATCAGGTGAGAATGTACTGTATAAATATAAATAGGTATAGTGTAACCTAATAACGAGAGAAGCTATAAATTAACAGGATAGCTTATCATGAAGTAGTGACTTGTCCGTTCTTATGCAACTTGCACGTCTGTTTAATGGTAGTTTGTTGATAAAGGATACTTAAAATAATATTTATAAACCATCCCTTGAAAAGACTGGATACAATATTCACTGAATATTGCTAACGTTGAAAATAATAAAGTTTTTTTAAAAAAAAAAGTCAGTATGGAGAACGAAAACATCCATGATTTACGATGGTCAAAGATGAGACGGGAAAAGGTTTGAAAAGATCCCTTCCTCGCAGTTATGAATTACCTGCCTACATTATTTATGTGATAGCGCACGGTCATGGATTATTGAGTATTACTTTCCAGTTTTCAGCCTTCAGCCTCTGCGTTACTTATGTGAAGGTTCCCTTTTGTTATGATAAGAAATGTAAAGACCAGGCATAGAAAAGTGCTTTCGGACACCTTTTAGCTTTCTGATATTCTCGAACCTTTTCCGAAATCACATTAAGATTGGAATTTATCGGACAGTTGGGCTAGGCCTCATCCTCATTGTTGAAATGGTTCAAGTGAATTTTCTCAGGTCAAAAGCTAGACAGATATTTTATGCAAGAGTTCCCTTGAGTAAGTATGTAGATTACAATGAAAGAAGCTGTCTTGATAGTTTTAAAACGGTTTACGCTCGGAAATGGCTTAAGATTGATGTACCATGACAAGTGATACCTACATTAAATTTATAACCGAAATACCACGATGAGAATAACACAACATCATCTCCATTCAAAATAACTGAACATAGTTTTAATCTTTGCTAATCGTGTCCAAACGGCTCAGCAGTTTGTTAAGCTACGGGAGCTTCCGAATTTCCCTAAAGTCATTCGTAAAAGGATCACGTTTTATGTTTTTATTTATCTTTCTGTGTTTTATCATGGTGATTCATGAATATGAGATGAGTCTTGCAGAGCCGTTCGTTCCGATTGATTGTTTGCAGTTGGTCAAAGCAATTACGCGAATCAAAATCTGTTGGTACACAGTCAATGTGGAATTCATTAGTTGAATGGATTTCAGCTCGAGTAATATGAAACATATTTTACTTATGAATTACTTATCGACAGTATTGTAAACTGAATTTAATTGATTATGTCAATATTATTATAGTGTTTATCTACACTAATGTTGTAACATTCTACTTATGTTTCCAATACTTGACTTATAATTACTACTGTTATAGCGCAGACAACAAAACACTCAATTTAAGCAATTTCACATGATGGTATAATATCCACATCGATATCGTAATATCTCATTATAACATCAATAAAACGCGACCAACCTGATTGCAGGGCTAATCAGGTTGGTCGCGTTTTATTGATGCGCGCATAGCTGCGCTCTCATTGGTTAGATTTTAATGGCGGCAAAATCACGGTGACAATACACGTACGCGTGAATTTAATTTAATAAATTAAAAGTTAAAATGTTACAACATTAGTGAAGATAAAGTAGTGTATGCAACTGTATATAACACGGGTATTAAAACACTCGTTACTATTATGAAACTCGCTGCGCTCACCCTTCATTATATGACAGTTGCATAAACTACTATTATATTAATGTCAACATATCAACAAACATTGAAATATTTTTTTACAAATACACATCAAATTGATGTGTAGTCGAATATTCACAAAACTCAGTAGAATATTTTAAAACAATATGTATTTATAGTTTGAATAAAATATGTATTTCGTATCAAAATTATCATGATACAAAACTAATAAAAGTTTCTGTACAGAAATTGTTTGGAACTTGTAGATAGCTCTCGGAAACTAACACCTGCCTGAAAGCTCCGGCATGGCTTCTATTCAACGAACAGAACTTTGGCTGACCCAATTAATTTATCAATATCGTGTTACCCGCGTGACTCATGGAAAATTCGGGTGTATTTAACTTGCTTCACACCTGCGATTATACATTACACAAGGATTAATCAATGGTTCACGAGAAATTACAGGTTTCATATGAAATCATTTCATAAGTTTACGTTTGGCTATATCGTGATTTTTGTAGTGTACCATAAGATATTGTTCGTTTCTCAAAAATGTTGAATAGATATTATTTGGAAAAGGTAAGGTTTGGATTTTAGATGAAAACTTGGATCACCAAATTATTGTTACAAGTAATTAAATAGTATCATTGTGATCTTCTCTTGGTAGATACGATATTGTTGCTTTTCCCAAGCCATGTCTTCAATGTTTTGGTCTAAACTATCATATTAACTAGTTCTAACACAAATCTACCAGTGAAAAACTTTACTCAAATCCCATCTAACAACCTTCCAGAGTGGCAGAGTAGACGAGCGCCGGTTCCAGTCGACTCCAGAGGAGCGTCTCAGCATAGTCGGCGGCAAGCGAGCGCCACAGTTCTACCTGCCCAGCTACGAGGCCGAGATCGCTGAGAACCAGAAGAAGGATTCTGAGTAAGTGTTTTGTTTTATGTTATATTTTTTAAATATAATGGATATATATAAGAATTGCACTGTGAGCCATGCAACAGACATTTTAAGACTAAATTTGGTTTTGCGAACCATATACGGGCTCATAGCCGTAACAAAGATAAGTAGTCGAGATTCGCCAGTGGCGGACACGTAAAGGAGAAAATACTCGTATACGTAAGAGTATTTAAAAAAAAACTGATATTGTGAGAGTGGCAAACACTGGTCATAAGAGTTTTGAATCTGCCCCTAGAACTTTTGACATGGCCTAGGTAACACGTTCGTGCCACTACGATTTTTCTGAGGTTCCGGTATGAGTTAACGACTGCCGTTCTGTGGCAAAAAGCATGCAGCAGTTATTACAGATGTTGTACCCGGAACAGTCTGGTTGCGACATTACTTTTTTCATAAAATCAACCCATCACGATGGCGAAACATCTTCAAGTGAGCTACATTTGTAACTCATGATTCTGCTTCGCACCAAAATAAAAAAATATATTGGTATTAGTTGTTAACTGCGGCTGCGGTTGCAATGTTTTAGAATAAAAAAAGCCTATGCCTATGGTAGTAGTATTATGGTCCTGAGAGTGGGGTACGGTCGAAAGTTACGACAATTCGTTTTGGAATTTAAAGGTTTAAACAAAAAAACAAACACACTTTCATTCTTATCGTATTGGTATGATGATAAATTTCTGCCTAATTTATCTCTGTGCGGTTCAATTGGAATTCATGTTGTGGCGAAGCATCTCAACAAGTCGCCACAGTTTCAGTCTATTAAACGATTTATTGTAGTGTCCGTTTGAATGAATGTTTGTTCAAACAAACGCGGAAGAAAGTTAATGCACCGAGCGAGAACAAAGTGACACTCTGACGGACACTGCGCAATCTCGTGAATTGATTGCTAGATATACCGATGGGTGTGAATTGGCTTGTTGAGAGACGTTACAATATTCTAGAATTGTTATATATTTATCACTATCAATGTCTGTATTTATTCAGTAATCATATATTAGAAACTAGTGAGTGATCGCGGCTTCGCTTGCATTAAGAAGTAAAACTTGCATCCCCCATTTCACCCCTTTAAAAGTGGCATTTCCAAAAATCCTTTCTTAGCGGATGCCTACGTCATAACTTCTACCTTCATTCAAAATTTCAGCCCAATCCGTCCAGTGGTTTGGGCTGTGCGTTGATAGATCACTATGTCAGTCAGTCAGTCACCTTTGAGTTTTATATATTTAGATGTATTAGTTGAATGTATGTACATATGTGTTATGTATACAAACGTCCATATATGTATTAAAATTTAATTCAGCAAGCTATTAGTCGTGTAGGTGGCATGCAACTACGTCTAGACGTTTCGTATAAAAACCTAATGATTAATCGTCTTAAACATGTACGATATTTTTACTTATGAGAAGCGCCTGTAGCTCAGAGTACAGTGGTATAACACGTTCTCTATTACTTAATTACAAACGTTAATTGTGATTCTGAAAAGTAATCTTGCTAGAAAACAGAAAATTCAGTTCATTATTTATACATATGTTTATTTTTAACAATCCTTGCGAGACTGAGTCTAATATATAGTCATAAACTACTGCTAAATTGTTAAAGCAATCATGAAATTTGAGAAAAAATGCTATTGTGGTTAGTGAATCGTTGAAAACACAAACTTGTTAAAAATAACAAACAAATCTTACTCGCTTTAAAAACGAATACGAATCTTCGTAGCATAAACGCGTAGATCCTCTACGTAGTACAATCTTACTTCTTGACACCAGCTACGCAGTTTATCTTGTTCAACTTAAAACAAACTCTCACGCCTTTCCAATAAAGACGTTTATTCAGTGCCGTTACTCGGTGAGTGACTTACGCAGTGTGACATTGCAGAATGTCTGTACTCAGTCTCTACCAAGTGTAAGATAGATGCCGACCAGTTCCGAGAACCCACTTCAAGCCATTACAATGATTTACTTACTTGTGTTTGTAATTGGAGCAAGTTACGATGAATGGGTAAATGGCCTAGTTCAAAAATCAGTTGTTTGAGTTGTATGATGTGTCAGTTCGTCATGTATGTTAGGTTTTGGGTTTGATTAGGAAAGGTTCGAAATGAAAAATGAAATTCACGACACCTTTTTTAATAAGGCTATAGTCAAAGATGTAGCACGCTTGTCTAGGAGAAACATATTTAATCTGGACAAACTTACTGCAATACAAATAAACGCATACAATATCTGGTAAACATGTTTGAAGCCTAAAACATTTTATAGAATTTTTTAGTCAATTTCTACAACATCACACGCATTCAATAAGGTCGAATTGAAATCATATTTTTTTAAATGCCTGTTAGTTTCAAATTGAAATCAGTATTAGTGAATATTGAAACTAATTATTTATCTTAAATGTAAGAAAAAGTATCGCATAATATTTACACAAACTTTGTCCTAAAAGTCGCGAACTTCCCGAAGTTAAGCAAACTAAACGTGTGCTCTGTATTTTAGTGTTACTCTCGAGATTTCGTCTACAATTTTAACATTCCGTATAAGTATCCAAGTTTCCGATTTCCGAGCGTTTTCTTGGTAACTATTTACATATTAGGAAGATACTGATTCTTATACACGTGCTTGTTTGTTATCGCTTACTTCTACAAGAAATTTATGTGAACTGTGCATCAATACCCGACTCCATTTTGTAAAAATCGATAACTGACTCAATTGACTGGCCTTTTAGCTTAGTTGGTAGTGGCTCTGCCTTCTAATCTAGAGGCCGCGGGTTCGATTCCCGCCTGACACAAGTATTTATGTAACTTTAAAAATGCAATGTCCCGGAATATTTATTTATTTATTTAATGTTGGAAAGTAACCATGTAGGGCTTATTAGGTGTTTCTGGTTGAAATCTGAAGAAGTAGATTTCATAGAAAACTAGCAAACACTAAGTACTATAATAGTTTTATATCACATAAATAACTACCTACAGTACCTACTCTACAACACAAATCTATCGACAGACAACAAATCATGTAAAACCATTTCTAATGTGGATCTTTCACTAATTCATCTACACATATGTATATTTATACACTCGATTTTTTTTCTGCTGAACGACCAGTATAAAAATAATTAGGGACCCATTTACTTGTTACATTTAGACAAGCAATTTTGCTTAGTTCAGAAGAACCGGTTCTACTCTATTCATTGCACAAATAAAATGTAACTTTACACATATTTTCTAAGATAATATTAATATGGGCTTTTAAAATATTGTTTGTGTCAGTAAATATTATTTATTATAATCTTGACAACTTTATGTAAAATTTACTAACAAAAACATTGTCTACTTTACAGCATAATATCAGTGAAAGCCAAATCCTTCGCTGACCGCGAGATTCGCTACACCCTAAAGGCGCAAGGCCAGGGTGCTGGTACCTTCAACATCGGCCCCACGTCAGGCATCGTGAAGCTGGCTAAGGAACTGGACTTCGAAGACCTGAGGCAGCCCCATGTGTACTCCCTGGTCGTCACCGCTACCGAGGACTCTGGTGGATTCTCAACTTCTGTTGAGGTATGTTTTCAATTACAAAGTATTTTCATATGGGTGGTTAATTCTAGCATCAAGAGTACCAAGAACCTCTGATAAGATTTGACAAACAACTATTTGTACAATGATGAAAAACTGAAAACTTCAATTACAATATTTTCATTTCTCGCAATGTTTTTGTTTGGGTTAAACGGCATTGCTGTCATCTATCTATCCATACATATAATAAAGCTGAAGAGGGTGGAAAGTCTGAACATTGAAGATATAAAAAAAAATGTATGGAGATACTTCGAATTCATATGAGAACATGCTCCAACAATTTCTAGAAATTATGTCTGTTGATCTGTTTGTCAGTTTATTTAAATGCTCTTAACGTGAAAACGGCTGAACTGATCTTCATGATTTTTGGTATGTAGGTAATATAAGGTCATATGCTACTTTTTATCCAGAAATAATGCGAGCAAAGCCGCGTGCGTCCACTAGTATTATTCTCACAGCAACGAGTTATTGCTAGGAGAGCATCGGCCAATTAGAGAAACCGAAAATGACGGCATATTATATATAGGCTTCATTGTCGACATGTATTTTATTCGGTGTCTACGATACGTACCTACTCGTTTGATTTAAAAACATTTCATAACTCACAGTAAAAAAAAATCAGGCACTTACCGTATCCATTAAAAGAGACACATGTCAGCCATTGTAATAAAATTAGACCCCTCCATTAGACTCAACGAAGACCTAAAACCAATAGGTATAAATACATATGCAAAGTATAGTACCTAACCTTTTCCAATTAGGTACATGCTTTTAGTCTGCCATTTATCATAGCTATACTGAGTTACTGATATCAAATCAGCAACGTATTATATACTTTATGCATAAACACAAAAAACTTACTTTCTGCGATAAGAGTATATGGAATTTCTCGAAAAGAAAACAAAACAACACTATGTTAACAAAGACAATATGAAACCCACGGAATATAATCTTGCTATCTTCAAAGCGAGAGTAGATCAGTCCTTATTGGGTAAGCACGCTCTATCCTAGACCGTAATGATCTTACCTTTAGGCGAATTATGGTCAAGTTCAAACCGATTTCATGTAAAAAAAAACAGTGACACGTGACTTAGTGATTATTTTTGTGAATTGGAGAAGTACCGAATTAATCAAGAGTAATTGATATAGACGTGCTAAAATCGCCCATAAAAGATCTTTTGGGACAGGAATAACCCTGTATGGTAACTTAATTTTCCACTCGACATGGCGTTGATTCGCTGACCTTTTCTCACCTTTTACTAAGCTAAAAGTAATGTAAGGTACGTAAAAGAAAGTTAATAAATCTCTTTTAAATAAAACTTGCGTTGTTTCTGAATTATTATCATTAAAACTTTACAGACGGACTAATACAGATACCGATAGCTATTAAAATGTACAGTCTTTGTCCATAGTATCAAGAACATTTTAAACGAAACACGAAATATACGAAAATTTACATATAAAGGGTAAAACAGCAGCAACAGCGAATCATTATTATTTTCATAATATGTGGTGTTCCCACAGTCATATTTACGAGAAATTGTCATTACGGTTAAGTATGTTTTTTATTCCCGGACCTTATTAATAAACTATTAACATAAAATTCTTAAATTATATTAAAATCTTGTAGACACGTACTTTCCATAATCATTGTACATAAAGCTTTAGGTTTAATTGAAAATACACTTTATTAACCACATATTAAAATCCGAATTCCCTATTTTCCAGCTTACAATTCGAGTGACGGATGTAAACGACAACGCACCAAAGTTCGAGCTACCCGACTACCAAGCACACAACGTGGATGAAGATATACCACTCGGCACCAGCATATTGAAGGTCAAAGCTATGGACGCAGATTCCGGCAAGAACGCCGAGATCGAGTATTTGGTTTCTGGTAAGCTATCTACTAAAATAAGTACTTATACACTTAATTTATCCCCTATTTTTACTCGAGTTTTCGCCCTTTTTCTAACTAAAAAATCTAAAGAGCTTGTGCAGTTATGTTAACCCATAGTTTATGTGGACAAGCCGAACGCGATTGAAGCCTTACAGGATAATATACCACGCGATAGGCTAAAATTATCGAAAAAGAGATGCTAATTAGATCTTCCGAATGGACCATTTGAAACGAAGTGGCGGAAAAATATTTTCATGTAAATATATGAAAATATTTTAAATCGTAATTGGCAAAAAAAATATAGATTCCATAAAAAAAGGATTTAAATAATCTGCTATTTGACCAAGGAGTTTTACACCTAATCCACGAAGCTATAAAGCTACTTACTCAAAATCGCCATAACGTCACTTTCGTCTACTCCTCATTTTAATGACTTTTGACGTTACGTGACGAAATATGTAGCGGCATTTTCTATGAACCGATTTCGTATAACGTAGTGGTTAATTTCTCTGTGCGATTTCGTTTGAATATGGCGCTATTTTTATTACTAAGGAATCTTTTATATAAAAAATATATAGCCTATACGTGATGGGAATGGCGTAGCTATCTGTTAGTAATTTTGGCAATATGTTCTGCGACAAGTAAGACTTTCTCTAGCAAACAAGTACACAAACATTCCTCAGCATTTAATAGTTTAGGTAATTTTTAATGTGTCGACATTTATTTTAAAGACAAACATTTCCAATTCCAGATGACCACTTCAGCGTTGATTCCAACGGCATCATCACCAACAACAAGCAACTGGACGCCGATAACAATAACGCTTACTACGAGTTCTCAGTCACCGCTAAAGACAAGGGAGAACCAGCCAAGACAGGCACAGCTACAGTCAGAGTTTACACAAAGAACAAGAACGATGAAGAACCCAAGTTCTCGCAACAAGTATACACGCCTAATGTAGATGAGAATGCTGGACCCAACACTCTGGTTACAACAGTAGTAGCATCAGATAAGGACGGAGATAATGTACGCTTCGGTTTCGTGGGGGGCGGCACCAGCTCCGGACAGTTCGTCATTGAAGAAATCACTGGAGTAATCCGACTTCACAACAAAGCCATATCACTAGACAGAGATAAATACGAACTCAACGTCACCGCAATGGATGATGGAGCTTGCTGCGTCAACGGAGATGCAACTATACACACATCTACAGCGGTTGTCGTTGTATTCATTACCGATGTAAACGACAACAAGCCTATATTCAAAGACTGTCCGACGTACTTCCCTAAAGTAGAGGAAGGCGCGCCGAATGGCAGTCCAGTCATAAAAGTCCACGCAACAGACGAAGATAAAGGTGTAAACGGACAAGTAAAGTACTCGATAGTACAGCAACCGAACCAAAAGGGGACCAAATTTACAGTAGACGAGGAGACAGGTGAAGTGTCCACTAATAAGGTATTCGACAGAGAGGGAGACGACGGGAAATTCGTGTCGGTTACTGTAAAAGCGACCGATCAAGGCGAACCTTCGCTTGAAGGTGTATGCTCCTTCACCGTCGAAATAACTGACGTCAACGATAACCCCCCACTATTCGACAGACAAGTAAGCACGCACTTAGTACCTAGCTAGTAGCACCAACTTGCATGACATCACATTTAATACAATTTGCATGACTTCCAGCCGGCCTTTATCATTGACTTGTCGATGTATCTTGCAGAAATACGTGGAGAATGTAAAACAGGACGCCAGTATAGGCACTAATATATTGCGAGTGTCCGCGTCTGACGAAGACGCCGACAATAATGGCGCTATAGTGTACACTCTAAGCGCACCGTACAATCCGGCAGATATCGAATACTTTGAAATCCAGCCCGAATCGGGCTGGATCGTACTAAAGAAGCCTCTCGACGTAAGTATCTCATCAGAACCCGCTCGTAGATAAGATATGATAAGAGAGATGTATGAAAGGTATAAACTTTACGACAAAGTTTGGTGGATGATGGCTACCTACAGGCCTTAGGATTCAATTGGCACATACTTTAGTTGGTTTCCATGTAAATAGTTCTAAATTGAGCTGCTGTAAATAGCTGGTGAGGGCGCGTCCTGCCGGGCTGCAGGGGTCTCGTCCATTGAACGCCCCGGGGGCGCTTGTTCCTCTTGCAGCACCCTTAGTTTGAGTTGCGGCCGCCAGCGCCTGCGCGCGCAAGCACTAATTCTTCGTTCAACATTTATTTCCGCAGCACCATCTTGCATTGACTATCTTGCAGATACGACTTGTGTACAAAATACTTAACCCTAACAGATATACTGCTGTAAATATTTTCACAGTTGATACCTACGTTTAGTTCTAAAACATGTACAGTTTCCGTAACCGCACTTCTGTATATTCCGCACTAATTAGTTTTCGAGTTTATTTTACTGTAATTGAGAAGTTAACTTGATTTAAGAAGCTTACGCTTGTAACGTACTAAGTATTGTATGTACATGTTTTGTTACTAACATGCGACTAGCGGCGGCGCCCGGGCCGGTTCGAGCCCGGCCACCCGGCGCCGTCTGTACGACTACTCATGTAATATAACTCATTTTCATGATAATTTTGAAATTTTTTCCAGGGCGCCACTATAATTGTCTGTAATACCTTGTATAATATTAGTTAGTAGTATTGGGATGGGCAGATTGCCTCGCGGCAGTCTGGCCATCGGGCCAGTTGTGACATATTCCTTCTGTGAAAGGGGCATCGTTCTCAATTCCAAATTTGTACAGTTAAACCGTAACGTCCATCGTTTGTAATATATTCATTTCGATGAGTGTCGTTTCGTTGTAGTACCTATATGAGGCCGAGAACCGTTCTTGCGACGACTGACCTCTCGCCATGTCTTGTACGCAGAGCCGCATGCGTTTGCCTGCTTTTTGTTTCGTTCCTTGATTTCTTTATTATAATTAGTTTAGTTAATTATATTATATTATACTTACCTACTGTAAAAAGTACCTAATACTTCCTAATGTACAGTTTGTCTTTCCTCATTGTACAGATGAAACCTGTAAAATACGATATCTAAACATTTAGTTTCCGATTATGTTGTTGCACCACTAATATTGGCTACGAGGATGCTGTAAGTACGATCGGCGTGGCTGAGAGTTGCAGACGTGAGTGCCTGACTGTAGATACTGTTCTTGCTGTCTTCGATGTTTCCTTCTCTTTTATTTTTGCTTACTGAATGTCAGACGACGAATGCTAGTTTTTATTATATATCTTTTAATTCGTACAATATCGTACGTCGTCAACCACCAAAGACAAACAATGTGGAAGTGACCGATACTGTTTATTTTGTTCTATTATGTTGAGTTGGTATTAGCGATGAGTACTGTTATTGTGTTATTTATGTTGAGTTGTGTTCTGTTCCCCGCCTGACCCGTGTCTCTGCCACGTAGCGCGACCGGTACCGCCTGCGCGTGCGCGCCTCGGACCGCGGCGCGCCGCCCTCCTCGGCAGACGTGGACGTTGAGTTAGACGTGGTAGACAGGAACAATAAGCCCCCCATCTGGGACATGACCACCTATGGCCCCGTTCACATCAAAGAGAATGTCACAGTGGGTACCGTAGTGACCAGTGTGAAAGCAAGGTTGGTATAAGGCGCCGCGGGCCCGCGGGCCCGCCGCTCCTCTCCCTAACACTACTAACGACGTGGTTTTGTCTGTTTCCATCGATTCTTTCCCCGCTAGCGAGAAACGTACAAGTTGGAGGCTATGGCTCAAGACAAGGGCTTCCCGCCCTTGTCCAGAACCGTGGAGGTCCAGATAGACGTAGTGGATCGCGCGAACAATCCCCCCGTGTGGGACCACGTGGTGTACGGCCCCATCTACATTCGAGAGAATTTGCCCGTCGGTGCCAAAGTGGTGTCCGTGAAAGCAAGGTGCGTGGGAATCAGTTCGGCACGGGCACCGCACGCAGCCCCGACACCTGCACGCGCGCCTGGCTCCGTCTCCCTGCTCGCGCGGGGCAAGCCTCCTTATAGCGCTCTCCTAAGCAACATTCAATCTGAGGAGTGCGCAATACGGAAGCTTGCAATCTCTGCGCTTAGAGGCGCCATTTATTTCCGCTTTATGTTGAAAAGATTTCCAAAATTGGTTTTGGTGATTGGTTTCAAGATGGAGCGGTAACGGCTGACGCTTTATTCACTCGTCTTATCCGCATCGAATGGAAATAAGCCCTCGCTTTAACACAGACGTTGTGGGGGTTATTTTCTCTCGCTGTTAGGGGACGGGTGTTGTGTGAGTGTGGGGAGACGTCGCCGGGCGCGGGTACGTTTGACCCTCACTGGTGATCTGGATCGAGTATCATTGTCCGTGCATTGATGTGCCTTGCCACGAACACATGGGAACGTCACCGTGCATTAGAGGGGATCACTGCTTACGTGGAACGGGTACACTGAATTGTGCTTAGTTCGTTCACAAATATCTACAACGTCGGCCATGACCTTTTAGATATTTCTGAAGTGAATGTGGGTAAATTCAAATTAGATAATACGTCTATGTATGTTGTTATAATGCATGTAGGCTGATTCATCAGTGCATAAAGAGACATAATTAAATTTAATTGATTAATTTCATTGATAGGTAAAAGCATGTTTCGATGTTTAGTATCAGTAGAGTTGATTATATAGATAGGTATGAATCGAAAACTTTACTCGTGAAAGTGGTTTTAATTGCTTGCCATTTATTTTAGCATTTTTAACAAGTAGGTACCTATCTAAAAAGTTACTACGTAGATGATTTTATTTTACCTACAAAATTATTCGAAAATGATACCTACTCATTTTGGTTCGAGTAGACAAATATATGTAGGTACTTTGTTTGATAATCTGCGATCCAAGATAAACATATGAGATAGTATTGTTAGTATAATAAGCTTGATTTTTTAATGATATAACAGTAAACTTTTTAGTAGTAGGGGGTTTACATCAATTTGTCTGTTTTAAACTATACAATTAGTAACTGTAGAAAAACCTAATGTTATGGTTATGTCTGCATCTCTAATAATACACGGGCCCAAATAAAAAAAATCGTGCATTTTTCATCTTGCATTGTTCACAGAGTGCGTTCATTGGATAATTTATTTCACATCTATTTTGTCTATCTGTTCGTCCCTTACCACACATTTCAAACTTACAAAGGCCACAAAGTGGAAAAGCAACTTTACTAATCCACCCTTTACTAATTCATTATTAGATTTAATTCATCTGTTTTGTGTAGGTACTCCAAGCAACAAATATTTAAATAACATATTTTCATGATTTCAAAACTGTTGATTTTATAATAGCGACACTAACGCTACCGTCAAGCGCGGCTAGTATAAGAACTAACGCGATGTGTTTAAAACAGCGCCATCTAGAGATTGAGTAAGGAATTACTTTGTGGACACAAAGACAAGGGAACGCTCCCGTAATTTTACGGGACGTCTTTTTCGACGAATTTTTCAAAAATAAAACAGGAAAACTGGCGCTAGCGTAGCATTAACTGAAGAGTGAATTATATTTTGTAAATTGATTTCATGGTCGAGTACCTATGTAATTATCTACATGCTTGTTGCTTGGTGTAAACAATTTTTTATGCTTTGAGGGTAGGTCACAGTTCGATGTACATATATTCCTTATCGAAATAGTTGTGCCAACATCTCAATATGAAATGTGGTCAATTTTATTTTAATTAAAATAACTCATAATATTTTCGTTTACTTTTTTGTTGGCTTTTTTCAAAGTGCTGAAGTTGTTTATCAACGTCAGCGTTTTCAGCAAAACAAGTCCTTTCAAGCTCACCTGCTGAAAATGTTTGTTTTTCTCAACCACCGTCACTCCCCTTTCGGCACAAATTTAAAAGCGCACAATTAGGTTAAACAAATAAACAAGGAAGGTCTCACAATCATAATTTCATAAGCTTTTTTACCGCACCCCACTCAACCGGATGGTTGAAATATAAATTGCGAGATGACGCGAAAACACTGTTTGTAGAAATGGACTCGTCTACCTGCGGACGAAACCATTACAGCATTTTTAATGATGAACCTCTAACATAGTAAAAGTTGCGTACTCATAAATATGGACGGTACTGAACTTTATGTGAGAAACTATCTTTACGGCTGCTTTACCGCTTTGCGAAATATGTTCCAAGGGCGAAGGACTATCGAAAGTATACGAATGATAAGTTATAGGGTTTCAGTTATATATGTACATAACTCCATATCTACAGTGTTACCACATTTACTATTTCAAAACGCGAAATTTTGTTCATGTTTCGTGTAAGACAAATAACACGCTAATAATAACGCTACACGAAATCATATTTTTTACAGAACCAAACCATCCGAACTGTGACTTACGCTCCTATTAGCGAAATAACATAATTTTCTCATTTTTGTCGCCAATAACTGGGTCAAGCTACAGTCCTTTCAGATAAAATATTCCAAGTTAATTTCAAACAAAGATGTCTCCGTTGTGTTGGTGTCGTCACGTGCCGTAGATTTTCTTGTTTATTCGATATTTTTCAATAATACATTGTCATGTTTTCAGCTCGGGTATTGAAAACAATCCAACCGTATTTTACCGGCTGATGCCCGGCTCCACGGCCCAGACGAACAAATTCCATACATTTTATCTACAACAAAGAGCTGATAATGGATTCACTTGGGCCGATATAAAGGTTAATCATCCCCTAGACTACGAGAGCATAAAGGAATACAACTTGACTATTCGTGTAGAGGTAAGTTAATTTTAAATTTATAATTAATCATTTAATTAGAATAAGACGTTTGTATAAGAACCTGCCAGTTGCTAGTTCTATATAGGTAGTAGTACATACAGGCAAGAGCCACCTTCGATCAAAGTGCAACTTGGGCTTGGGTTACCTTGGTCAGGCGATCAAGTGTTCTTCACCTGTATATCTTAAAATAGTGGAAAACTACAATAAAATATTCAAAAATATTCATATTTTAATTTTGTCCTTGTCGGATTGCTAGCGTTTTATAAAAATGCGTACCTCTGTATACTCGTAGGTACCTACGTACTTGAAAAAATTATCCACCAGTCACGGACTCCCCAAATATTTATCCTAAAGTATTTTAAATGCTCAGAACATTTTACAGGCCAGCGGAAAATATGTAAATTCAAACATTCTACAGTAAACTTTCCGAAAACTTTGTATTGATATTCAATGAAATTCATAAAAGTTTCGCCCTCCGTTAATTTTGCTCTGCGCGTTAACTAGCTTATCATCTAGTCTAGACTTTAGGCAGTAATTACACTGGATTTATGTATAAAATGCTAATGACTTGTTTTTAAATGTGAACTTGTTCAAAAAGCGTCTAATTATTTACTTTTACTAGCAACACTGTTTTAACATTAACAGAATGAATTGATCCAGAACGAGATTTAACTTTGAAAGTCTGAGAAATATATTTACTTATAATATATTTACGATGAACACGGATTTCTGGCTGATATTTTATATATAAAACAACTACTAATAAAAAAAAAACAACTCGTATTCGGCTTTCTTGCGTTTCTTCTAAAGGTCCAGAGTTTTATAGTGATGTGTTTGCAAAAATTGAATAGAGATTTTAGTAACAGAGCACCTATGGCTTTTATGCTCTTTGTCATAAAAACTATAGGGAACTCTTTTTAGGTGACCCTTACTTTCCCTTGACTTTGTCGATATTTTATGTACTAAAGTATAAACCTTCAAAATATCTTCGCAAGACAGGGAGTATTAGCGTAAGAGGGAGGAGGCCTATACCCTGCAGTGGGTCTCATTAGGCGGATGATGATGATAACGAAAAACTTGCAACGCCATATGCATTGATTCGCATTTGTTTAGAAATTTCAATTATCTAAAGTCTTATCTATATTCATACCAAAACTCATTTAATTCTGTTTAGCCAGTAAACCGTGAATGTAATTAAAAGTAACAAACATTTATAATCACAAGCTGTCGCTTTTATAATATCTGTGGCATGAGGCATTGATTATATTTTTTGTGTGATAGGTATTTATAAAAAAATATTGCTTTTTGCACTCAATAAAAAATAAGTTTCCTATCAATAAAACTTTTTAATAGGCCTTCATAGGCATTATTCATGTAAACCAATTTCGGATAACGTAAAATGGAATCCACACCTGACTCATGTTTGATTAATTTTTTATCGAGTTGCATAAATATCGCACAGATAAAAAATTGGCCGTAAAATTGGTGTTGATTTTTGAACTGAATTCAATATACGCGAGTCAGGTTTTGATGTAGGTCGTTTAATTCCCTAGACAATGGCCTCAGATGACCTCTGGGCCGGATCAGGAAGCTTTATAATTATGTAGATGTATCACACGCATACAGATACGGATTTGATTAGGCGTGGTAAGGTCTAAAGATATGATACCTACGCTGGTCTTAGGTTTTCAGATTCATTCGTTTTCTAACAGCTGTTTAGTCGGCTTTATATCTTTACTATTGGAAGGTTGTTTTAACTTTTGTATTTTCTGCACTGAAGTAAAAAAATTACTATTAAATAGTATTTCCCTTGAATGATGAAAAAGAAAAATGAATGCGTCATTTACACTTGAAGCGGCACTGGCATAAAAACATATTGATGTTTTATCTGTAAGGTTATTTTTAAATGGATCTAGTTTTTCAATACTGTAATTGTTTTTTATAAATTATCTGCCATGCTGCGAATGCCAGCACCTTTAGTCATCGCTCACAATAATATTAAAGTGTCATGAACATGGTTGTGTATTTGATTCTCAAAGACTAGCAAAACGGTGAGTGTGGTGATGACATAGAGGTGGGGGTATTTACAGTCGTATAAAGGCAGGAGAGAGACCCGCGACGGGGTTAGTCGGCCGTTGGAGCTCGAAAGAGTGTTTTCAATATCCATTGATTGTGAGCTAGTAATTAAGGTCAGATTGACGATTGTGAATTAAAGTAAGTACTGTAAATATTTACAGATGAATTATTATATTTGAAGTGAAATAATGAAGCTGGTGTTTAATTTATCCCTGTAAAGTAAGGGTTGTCTTACATATCTATCTTCGTATTCTACGTGTACCAATATCAGAATGTGTACAAAATATGGCGGCGCCACTTGTAGTAAATGATCAATTTATTTGTCCTTTTCTTGACGTAATTATTTGTGTAGAGAAAAATTAAGACATCAGTTCCATATCTACACTTTTTGGTACAGGTATAGACACAGAGGTACATATTTTTTTATTAACCTATGCTGTCCCACTCCTGGGCAAAGGTCACGTAATAAATAGTAATAAATATTTCAGGACATATTACAAGCGCCATCTAGCCCCATACTTAGCATGGGAACTAGATAACGCATATAATACATAAACACTTTTTCTTTTGTAAATACATACTAACATATTTGATATCTTACACTATTCCTTCCTTCCAGAACAACGGAGCCCAGCAGCTGGCGTCAGAAGCGACAGTCTACATCATGCTAGAAGATGTCAACGATGAGATACCTCTCTTCACGGAGCGGGAGCAAGAGACGGTGTTAGAGGGAGAGCCTATAGGGACCAAGGTGACGCAGGTCAACGCGATAGACAAGGACGGAACGTTTCCTAACAATCAGGTATGGGGAACATTTTTAACCGACTTTATAAAAAATCAAGTCTTTTAGTTTTTTCATATATAATTTGAAGTTTATTTTGCTGGAACCTTAATTGTTGTTAAATTGTAGGTCCCGTCTGTTTGTCATAGTACGGCAGTCGTTAAGCCATGTCAGGGGCCTTTAGGGCGGCTTGATTAACTCTCGACACCAGAGTTGGCCACTCTCTTTCGATAAGAAGAAGAAGTGCCTTATTGTTAAGCCGAAATGCGTAATCTTTTTATAGCCAGTGGTTTATTTTTTATAATAAGTTTAATCTTAATTCCTAGTTGTATCCGTTTATCTGTAGCTGCGATACGATTGATGAACGATTTTTGTAACTCCTTTTTTATGTTAATTAAAGGCACACATCTACAATATTGATTTAATGCTATTACTCAATATTGTGTAAACTAGTTTTGTGCTGGCAGTAAAGACACTGTTTCTATTAGCATAGAATGTGCAGACAGAAACCATATAACATTATTGGAAGTCTTTGATCAACTATTAAAACAAATGAGAAAAGCGTCATAATAATTTAGATAAATAAAATGTCCACAACACATAAAATATTTAGAAAGAGCTCACCGCCTACGCAATGGAGTGGCCTCTAGGTATATGCGAGTATTTGCTAAAAATATAAAAATCCCGGCACGTTTCGCTAAAAGATTATGAGCTTTGTATTTTTGTCGAGTTTCCCCACAATTTTCATAAATATTCACAAACAACAAACATTGAAATTGATAAGTTCCTATGTATTTTGTTGTTTACGGTTTTAGTGAGTTTCACGTCACAGGTACTGTTTCGTGAGATCTTTTTACTTGGAATATGTTCGTATTTTCTCGTTGGAATAGAGAATATTATTTACTTGTTTGTATTCCCTTGAAACCTATATCGCAGCGAGCTTAATGAACCTCCAGTGTAGTCAATAGCTCATCATCCCCTAGTTTCGATGTCTCGACCTAGTTTGCCTTTATTCGACTCCATTGACAAGGTTGTGTCGTGACTGTGTAGGTTACCTATATACATATACATAGATTTTATAGGTATAGACGAGTTTGACAAGAGTAGTTTTTAAACTATTTCGGTTAGTCAGATGATTTAAACTGATTGTCAATTTTGCTAGAGATCTTAACATGCGTACTGAATACTGAATACCTACCTAAGGAATATCAGTTGGGACAGCATAATTAGTTAGAAAATATTTAATAAAAATTAGGATTAAATACATAGATAAGATTCAAAAGAACCTTGGCATCGCCAGGGACGTTGGTGGAATTTTACAAAAAATAAAAACATGCGTAGACTTTTGTCAACATCGCGTAAAAAGTTTTTGAAATAAGTTGTTTAAAAGCAAGATTTCACGATTATGCTGGCCACGAAAAGTAAATGAAGATATTAAAAAAGCGGAGTTGGTGATCTTCTTCTACATGAAAATCAAGAATTCAATATGATATCGTGTAGATAGCGAATTCCTTGGTAAAATTATATTTTCTTCGCGGTTACAGCTTTTACTAAGTTTTTTCGATATCGAGTTGTTTTTCTAAGAAGAGGGGTACCCCTTCGTGTCAAAACAATTTGGACCAAGTTTTTTCCGGATGTTTCATTTCTCACCCTACTTTATAATTTTTTTACGACCACGGAAAAAAATAGAAAACTGTTTAAAACGAAAAGGAATAGCTATTTTCATATCTCTTTTACGCGTATTAGCAACTGTTGGTTTGTCTAAATAATTTAATTCCTATTTTTTTTTTAAATATTTTTTATTTATTTATTTGACCATAATTAAGATGTTTTGTAACCACCTTCTCTTCACATCAATCCCGCCGGTCGTTTAATAGCTAAATATGTTTTTTATCTAAATAAATAGCCTTTTCCCATCGTATCTTTCGCAAAGTGATGATACTTATTAGATTGCAAGTACATTTTTGTTAAATTAATGTTTTCGGCTGTTTGTCTAGTACGGCAGTCGTTAAGCCATGCCAGAGGCCCATAGGGCGGCTTGATAAACTCTCGACTCCAGAGTTGGCCACTCTCTTTCGATAAGAAGAAGAAGTGCCTTATTGTTAAGCCGAAATGCGTCATCTTTTTATAGGCAGTGGTTTATTTTTTATAATAAGTTTAATCTTAATTCCTAGTTGTATCCGTTTATCTGTAGCTGCGATATAATTTCTAAACAGCTAATTCTGGTGTCTGTCCTTAGCTTAGTAATGTTTTTGAGTGCGTTTTGCATGTCATAATGCGTTTATAGCTACTTCTTATAAACGCTACTCTCAAAACTCACTTCACTGCAAAGCATCATAACTTCTCATGTTCCTATTCTACTTAACACCTTTACATAATTGAATGAGGATTCCTCTTACACATGTAGTTATAATTATGCTGTAAATTCATGTTGATTAAACCTATGTCAGCTTAGCACGTAGTTATGAGCTGTTTACATAAATAATGGTTATATCTCAGAGTAGGTGTGATGGAAGACGGTTTAGAGGCCGCTAGGTATATATAAATATAATTATGTGATATAGGGTTTGAAGCCAAATCAGGTATGTACTGATACTAAGAAGTAAGCTGTCGTGAGACGAATGACGTGTTGAAATTTGAGATACGGTAATTTGATAGTACGAGATGTTTGATACAGAATACAATGTATTCTTGTAATACGTCATTAAAGTAAAAGTAAAGTCAGTAAAGCCATGTCAGAGGCCCGGAGGGCAGCTTGATAAACTCTCGACACCAAAGTTAGCCACTCTCATTCGATGAGAAGAGTAGAGACTATGCCATAGTCCAGTTCAGTGCGATGGTAAAGTTATGTAAAATTCTAACCATCTCAAGTTATTATAAAAAAAAAAAAATGTTATATCTATTACCAAGAAATTCCTTGGGTCCTTGGGGCCCACCACGATGTACCTATCTGCCCACTGAACTCCCCTAATTAATTAATGCTGCGCGGTAGTCACGACCCTCAGTCGTGAGGAAATACGACTCAAGAGAGATATCAATTACCAGGATTAAGTTAAGATTATCAAAATGATAAGTAGCATAACGTATACATAGCGAATCATACTTTATATGAACTTCTATAGTAACTTAAGCATATAGTTGAAAGATGGTTCCTCACCAGCTAGAAACTTTTGACAGTTGCAAATTATTAAATTGCCATTATCTCCTTTGGTTGTGAACCTCAAATCCTTCTTAATGTTATTAGCTAATTCGTGGGTGTTAATAATTATTATCTTGTTCGTGTAATTGTTCGTAAATCCTTCGGTTGATTAATGTCTTAACCGTAGATAAGAATAATTTTTGGCGCATCGTTGCAAGCGATTAAGAGCATAAGTGTGAGCATTTAGCAACTGTTTATGCAGTTTCAGTTTATCGGTATTAGCATTCTTACATAAGTAGTATTACTTATGATTTAAAAATGAAATGGAATCATTTATTGCCAACATCACATTCGCAACCTTAATTAATAAAATTAGGGGGAATCACATTCCAAATTGGCTTTATCGAATTTTTTATACCAAATAGTCAATAATTCTTAAATCAACATTAATTCATTCATTACAATAGTGTTATGTTGTCAGCTGTAATGGTCAATTTGTATAATTTATAAAAGTAAGGTAAAAAGTTAGAAACGTAATCTTTGTCAGAAAGTCTTTAGTGAGAGATGCTTACCACTCTTATTACGTGTATATCTGTTCCTTCATTTTTTAATTTACTTTTTGTCTCTAAAATTGTTTGTTATGTATTTTTTGGTAGGTACTTAACTCCTAGAAGAAATCGGTTACTCACTGTTTACCATGTAAGGATATACTTTGAGAAAACTAATATAATTAAAGGCCGGATGCGAAAACGAAGGCTACGAATCTACTATACGAGGATAACTAAGATAAATTGGATAAGTTGATAGATTGCCCGATACATTTATGTACGGAAACACGCAAAATCCAACGCTGGCTCCGACAGAAATTCTAACCATTCTAACCCATTAAATACGTTGATAAAAGTGGCAAGGATAAATTCCTGATATTTTCTCGTCCTCGATTAAACTGTGTGACAAATTAAATACAAGTTTATTTATTTATAATGGTACACAAAACAGAATGTGTTCCCAAATAAGCTAAGTATACATTCAAAACTGGTTTTGATCCAGAACAAATTCCTAAGATAAGTGTACACAGCTTGAACAACATAAATGCGATTAATAATTTCAAAAACCTGAGTTAGACAGAGAATACAGTACCTAACTGGTACTGTATTTTATTGAGTTTACTATACCTACTGGAGTTCATACGATATGCGCAGCATTTTTGACATCATTCATGCCACGTATAGGTAGACTTGTATTATTTACTTTTTAGTTCCAATTTATGATACGTATGCTAAATCTGCGAACACGCAGAGTTATTATACGTAGGCTCTAGTTCAGTTGGCCCCGAATTTCTATTGAATTTTACATTTTGTTATTTAAATCCAAATATTGACTGAGGACCGATTATAATATTATTAATGGAGAAATAAAGAAGATCGCTTGGTACGTATACTAATCAATAAATAAATGGGTAGTTTACATTTTTTTTCTAGATTTATTTAGAAGATTCATAACTATCTTTACCGTGCTATTTGTATCGGTCGAGAGTACACACATTTGTTTTTAGGAAGCATGTAGCTATAAATAAAATCCTTGACAAAGAATTTGACTTCCGAGATTTTTTACCAATTGGAATTTACTCGATTTACTTGCACCAGGACTATACCTGAAGCCTGATATTCTGGGCATGGTCATATTTTAATTGGTAAAATAATCCTCGGAATTTCGCAAAGCAGAACAAGAATAAAATTGTGCGTATTTAATGGATATTTTCGAGCAAATATGCGGAGTTCACAATTTACCGTGCCTATAATATTGGCCAGGACCGAGAAATAAAAATGCAATTTTCAGCGGCACTGATTGCGCTTTGAAATTGCGCACAATTTGTGAATAATTAAATGTATTGCCTTCGTTTCCAACATACGCGTCTATTCATGCTTTATGTGGCAATGTTACATGTGAAATTTATCTATGCGCTCTATATCCTTGTCTGTGTGGTGCGAACACTTTTCAGTGCTATAGCACTTTTACACACCACGCACACAGAAACACAATTTATATATCTGCCCAAATCAGTTAAACTGGAGCACCCGTAGCTCATCTAGTGGAGACAATCGCATGCGATTACCAATGTTAAGCAAAGGTCGACGCGGCCAGCCCTTGGATGGGTGACCGAAAAGTGGCATTCCTTTTTGGGCACTTCTGTGGGTTGAATGACACGTTAAATTGTAGGTCCCGGCTGTTTGACTAGTACGGCAGTCGTTAAGCCATGTCAGAGGCTCTTACGGCGGCTTGATAAACTCTCGACACCAGAGTTGCCACTCTCATTCGATAAGAAGAAGTTATACTGTGTGCTATAAGAAAAAATCGTTTTTCTAATTTTACTTCAATTGTACGTAGCTCATTCGTAGCACTACAACGACAGTCTACATGATAAGAAGACGCGCGTAGCTGTTGCTATGAAGAAGGAAACCACTATTTATTGACATTTCCAGAAAAACCTGTGAATAAAAAATTTACGTTACGGGCACAGTAAGAAGCACCTAAGTCTCTGCTCTGTCCGCTGCTCATTTAAATTTCTTGACTTATCTTAGTAAGCTAAATTGCTAGCTGGTTAGAACATAAAGTTAAAAATAAATTAACCGCGTTTTTAACTACCCACCCCGCATTTCAGTGGCGGCTCTGTCTCTAGTTTTTCGGATTTACTACTTGAGGCTACAAAGTTGTTCAACGAAGTGCCGTTTAACTATGCAAATGATCGCTCAATTTTAACTAGTTTTTTGGATAATGTGCTTTCTATTTCGTGACAACTTTCTGAACGTTTTAAACATAAAATGAGAGGAAAACAAGTGCTTTAGGATAATATAGTTTTATTTTGGTCGTGGAGAAGAATTCAAAGTCGAAAATGAAAATGGGTTTGTTTATTTGTTGAAGAAAATAAGTTAATTTGATACTTTTTACTGACGTATGGATACAAAACTAGGTAAGCGAATGTATATTCTATAGATAGACTTGTGGTGATGAGCACAGTGTACTGATACGTATGGTTTTGCAAATTGAAATTTCGGTGACATTGTATCTTACACGGTCAATACGGAACTTTCCTGATAATTTACGTGACTTGTACGTCCCATATTTCAATATGATTATAAAATTTAGGTACGCAAATACATACTTAAAATATTTTTATGCAACACAAATATCATTAATTCTATCGTTGAGACAATTCGAATTAAATTTTCGTGGAACTAAAATTTAATTACTTATTTCAATAGCTACTAAATCATCTCGTAATCCTTGTTAAAAAGCAATTACTTTCTACTTTCTAGAATTAATTTTATCCAAGCTCTACAAGCACTCGTACAATGAAGTTTATTTTGTAGAAGACTGCTAATTGGCTCTCTGAAATTCAATAGTTTCATGTGATTCCGATCTTTACTAGTTATACAAGTACGAGTAGTACTTTAGTAGCGAAGGAACGTGTTTGGTGGAAGTTTAACTATCAATTCGAGGTTTATATCACTCTGTTAATTATAAACTATTGCTAAACTAACTTTAGCTCTATTGTTAACTTGCAAACTTTGCAAGGGTTACGCCCTGTTTTAAATAAAGTATGCGTTTTTCTACGTTTTGAAAATGACGAACTAACTAAATAACTGTTTATCAGCACAACAGTGTCTTGATAAATGTTTATTTAAATCTGCGATATTTGAAAATGTCTTTAACCAATTAATGAACCAGAGTTTCTTGTTCAAAAATTATCGAACTGAGAAACAAATAAATGTTATTGAATTAATTAGTAGTTATTGAAATCAAAGTTGTATATTTTTTGTGTAACATAAAATAACTGTGAAAGGATACAAATTAACTCTCTGTATAAACATAAAAGTTCTTGTGGGACTGCATGTTAAACAAGGTCGGATTATAATTAGTAGGTTTCACCACTGGAGTATCCAGCAAAGCTCGTAAAGATAACATTTGTAGCAGTGTAGAGAAGGTAAACAAAAACAATGCCTACTCCAGACAACTCCAGTTGAGATAACAGCATGTAATTCGTAATTAATTCTAGGAATATCTTAAAAGAAAGTATGTTTATGTTATATGAAAATCACGCTTAATTGATAAGCGGTGTTTGTGTTTATGAAAACTAGTGGACGCCTGCGGCTTCGCTCGCATTATTTCAGGATAAAACCTTTGACAGTCCTAAGACCTTATAGTACTTTCATACCAAAAATCGTGATGATCCGTTCAGCCGTTTTTTCGTGATGCGCGTTTAAATAAACAGATAAACATTTTAAAAACTGCTGAAACGTGATTTATTATAAATTTTTGACCCTCATCACATTAATTATATGTATAGAATTATTTTACGTTAATATACGACCAACCGGAAATTTTACCCTTACATATTTTTTTGCCTTTATGTAAAAGCCAAAGTAAGATTTTTGATTTCTATTCCCTTTTCTCTCCGAAACATGGCGAGCAAAGCCACGGGATACCGTTAATTATTTAAACATAGTATAAAAAATATTAGAACAACGTTTACATGGCCAAAAATTATGCAAATAATAATCTGTTTCCCTAAGAAGTTATTTATGTGTACAACGTCAGGTTGATGCCAAAACCTATCTCGTATCTGTGGAGCTCAGCCGGCAATATGGTTCATACACGACCGTCGTTAAACTATAACATCCAATGAAACATTCGCAAAACTCGCCTATTGTCTATCCAATTAAATAGTTTGAGTGGCAAACTAATAAACCTGATTGTTGATACGCACCGTTGAATTTAACTAACTAGGTTTCATTGATTGCTTGACTCCTGATATTCGGAATTGATCTGATAGGGTATCGAGCAACAATAAAAAAAAGCTCTAAATTTTTCACAGCAATGCTATGTTATCTCTAAAGTCTAGGTTTAATTTTTTACGATATTTTTAGAATTGAATTGTACAATAATTTAATTGAATAAAAGATAAGATAAAGAATCTTTATTGATAATGTAAAGTTGTAACATACATAGATATAGGTATACATAGGTATACTAATATCACAGAATATGCTACACAAATTACAATATCTCGTCAAATTGAATTTATAACATTTAGTTTTTATAAAATTTTAGAAGTTACATATGTCTAGTTTTATTAATAAAATAATGAAAATTTTTGTTATTAAAATCATGTCAAACATAATAATAGGTATGTAATCATACAATATGTCAACTTAAATAAATCTTGGTACTGTCACTAATATTTTATGTTTTGCAATAATTATTGTATTTTATTGTACTATTATTTTAATTGATTTTTTACTTGTATTTCTGTGACGTGTATCAAATATTTGATATGAATACTACTACTAGACTATGACTATTATATTTACTCTAGTGACATTTCGGTTCGGTTGAGATTTTACGGGTCTCGCGAAGGTTAATCGTTATTAGAGAGACGCGTCTAAAACTTTTCTAGCACATCGTTAAGAGCAATCTATGGTTCTTTTAATCTATTGTGTTCGAATGTTAAAAAAAGGTCTCCTCCATTTATTCTTCTATTTGTACCCGCCTTTACCTCTAATACCTACTTGTCTAGGATTTGTAGTTTTATTCAATGACTTGCAACTATAGCTTTGCCTATGTACTTAAGACTAAGTAAAATGGTTTCTGAAATATTGTTTTATTGCTTTTATGTACGAAAAAGCAGTAACTTAATCGTAATCGGAAACTTGAATTGGTGCTTATCCGAAGCTGCGAAGTGGATCCCCAGTTACTTTCATGATAAATAGCTTTGAACTTATCTGCCTCGCCGTCATGTGTCGGAATATAGAGTAATACTCGTATATTGCGGAGGTATTCGCATTTCCTACGCGTCCTGATCCTGTTTGACTTCCGCCTGCTACGATAGAAAATATTTGACAACTGTTCTGTCTACGTTTCGTTACGTCGCCACAGTTGTGGTTTACGGTTTCTCGTAAAACAGTCGTATAAAAAGCTTTTTCCTAAAATCACAAATTGTCACCTCGGCTCGGTCTCAAATTACGGCAATTTTTTACCGTTCCCCATCGTTTTCATCTCAATTTTCCGTGTAGAAAGATACGAATCTAATTGGACATGTGCGTCAGATATGACAGCGTCAGGCGCGGCGGCCGAATGAGTTGTGTTGTGACGAGTGTCACGTAACGCGCGCCATCCATGGCTCTCAGTGATGTATGGCCCGCTCCGTACTTGATTATACATGGAGTATGAATTACAGCTGTGCTTTGTGGCGAGATGTTACAATCACATGGCAGGCAGATGCTTCTTTCCGGTCATATAGTTAACTAGCAACATACCGATCTAGAAAATTCCACTAGATTAACTGTGTGACTAAGTATACTGCGTGTTAAAATCTCGTTGTAAATTTTATATTCATACACGAGTGGTAGTACGTTATCCCCGAAAGTTATATTTAGATGAGATGATATTTTGCCCATTATCTCCCCCTCTCACGACATCATGCCGGATGTGACAAAGTTTTCAATTATGCTAACGCTTCTCTTCATTTGTTTTGATCAATCACTTGCAAAATTAGGAAGATTCC
This sequence comes from Macaria liturata, assembly GCA_964023185.1. Classification (NCBI taxonomy): domain Eukaryota; kingdom Metazoa; phylum Arthropoda; class Insecta; order Lepidoptera; family Geometridae; genus Macaria; species Macaria liturata. The sequence continues at coordinate 5,485,686 of OZ026818.1, read as the reverse complement.
GAATGTCGAGAACAATATTAGAAATATATAGTACAGAAGGGCATTGGACTTATTTTGAGACCAATCATAAAATATCCTCCTGGATTTAGATAAATCTGGCAATACCAGCGAGGCTTTAGCGTTATACCAGTGTTAACCTAGTTTTTTCTCAACAAATTGTCTGTAACATATCGTAACAATTGTGCCTATAATAAAGCAAACAAAAGGGACCGGAATTCCCGAGGCGCTGATCGTATTTTGTTGGTCCCTTATGAATAAATCAAGCATTTGTTTTGATCGTAGGTGTACTACTACATAGTGGACTCGCCGAGGAACGAAGGCAAGGACTTCTTCGAGATCAGCATGCAGACTGGAGAGATCTTCACCAAGGTGGTGTTCGACAGAGAGAAGCAAGGCGCGTACGCACTGGAGGTGGAGGCGAGAGACGGGGCCCCCTCGGCGCGACCCAACTCTGACAACCAGCCTAACTCAGGTATGTTACATCTATGTGAAATAACGTCAGTCTATGTGATAAACGTCTTGATACGAATTTAAGAGGGAATATAAATGTGATTAGAAAACAATCTGAAAATCAATCGTTTGTTCTTTGTATGTTGCTCTCGTCCTATGCAAACTCAAGATAAGTTTTCGTCTGACAAAATATTCTAGTCAGATGTTCGCTTCGTACTGAATTAGGTAGAGTTTCTATTAGCTTCTCCAGAAATAGTCCTCGCCTACGTTATTACGTTATTATAATCTTTGAAAAAAGTATTTGGCTCAAATTCTTAAAAATGTGGCACTAATTTCGAGAAAACTCTCTCTTCTTAGCCCTGTTTAAATTAGCATGTATCTCAAATGCTGAAATTTCACATGTCGCTAATTATATGAAAAATGACTCGCACTGAATAAAGCGGCTTATTCTTCTAAATTGCCCCGAAAAAAAAGGTATCGAGATAATGTCTTAGCTAGGTATCGTTTCAGTGCACGTGCGCGCCAGGTAGGGTCGCCGAGCCGCCCGTCCTTTGGCTAATCACTGCCTCGGCCCGCATTTAAATGTCTTTTTCTCTCTTGTAAATATACATAAGGTGGAAACTTTGTTGACCTCCATTCTTAGAACGACGCACCCTCGTCCTAACGCGTGTCGACGGCCTCTCATATTTCACGCTGTTTCCTCGTCGCGGTAAATGATCCTATCGGCATATGTGACACTATAAATTGTCCATTTTCGTGAAGTTCTCTATTAGGTAAGCAGGTCGGCGGTATCGCGTCATCGTAAATCAGCCGGCGTATAATCAGCCGCCGCCCGAGGCCCTAATCCGGTTAAGCCACTCATCCCTACATCTGCCTCACGTATACAATGCACAGCTTTAGATCTTAGCGCTCCGCGATACTGAATTTTCTTAATGTAATTTGAATATAACTTGTAGATCTCGCATCGAGGCGTGAGACCGGAATAGCGGCAGCTTTTCTCGCGTCTTTTCCCTAACCCCGCGAATTGTAAGTTGGCTGTTTTGTCAGAATTGTCGAGAAATACTTACACTGTCCGTGACTCGAATGAGGAGTGGCCGCGTGAACTTTTTCAACGATATGAGGTTTGGTTGAATATACGTATGTAGGACATTATTGTGGCGCAAATGGAGGATTCAATGTGAATATTGTGTCTCCTGGCCACGTACCAATTTCAGCATATTGCAGGCGGTGCGGCGGGCGCGGTGCGACCTGTGCCGCGCATACTGATGTCGCCGTCACGCGCGCACGTACTCGCCGCGCCGGTTTTCGATTCCTCGCAAGATTGGCGACAATTAATTACTTGATTACACATACGTGTTTTTGCTCGTTATCCGCGCCTTTCAAATTGTCGCTCTCGTCCCTGATACAATTATTTCTATCACGTCGCCATTGAAACCGTGCACGTACTGGCATAGAAAGTCTGTTCGGAATTCAGAAATATCTATTTTCAGAAACCTAGCGCGCTATTAAAAATACAGTTGAGTTCGTGTCGATTCGAACAACAAACATTGGTTTGTCTGAAAAAACGTCAACAAACACCCTGATTTTTCTATTCTATTGCGATTTAATTTCAGAGTCAAATACATTCGAACCGAACTAACAATCAGGCGAGGTCCACGCCTCGCCACGTTTTGGAATAAAAGCTAAACCAGTCGGCTCACTCTCGGTCGCATCCCGTATAAAATACTAAAACGTACGAGTTCAACTGAAACGAATGAACCTCCACGTACGCGTATCATAGTTTTAACGGCTTCCACTTTTTTGAGTGAAAATCGGTCGAAGTTTATCGTTTGCGAATTACTTAGTGCTCGACTGCCGAGCTAAGTGTCAAACTTGATGCAATTGGATTAAAATATTGACTCTCAGCGCCACTCGGGTTTGAAATGCTCGCTATAATCCTGAGATGTAAATCCTGTCTGGATTGTTGTTACGTAATTAAGTAATCGTACGTGAGAGGAATGCCGGTGCGACATTGTACACATGTCTCATTTGCGTAAGGTTGCCAACTTATTTGCAAATCTTGGACTTCGGCGCAGAAACCCGAATAATTCACCCGGCGTCGAAATTGAAACGCGAGTTTGAAATAATTTTCTTTCTGGGCTTGTAATTTGCCTCTCGTCGCCCTTCATTTAGCTAAGTTAAACCAACTTTTTGACCTTTTCACTTTAAATTAGGTTTCGAAATATGTAGTTCAAAGGTTTAGCGGCTATCTTGAGCCAGATTTAACAGAAAATAAAATCACGGCTGCGTAACACTTCAGAGCGGTGTCCGATGAAATAACTCATCAATGTCATGATGACTAAATAGTTGTAAAATATCTTTAAATTTATGACTTGACGTATTTGGCAGAGAGTATCTGTACAATAGTAACATAAGTTAAAACGATAATATTTGCTAAGCAAAATAAAAAAGACGATCGAGATAATCAATCTGACTTGAGGAAAAGAATCATCGCAATATTGTCTACGAATAACGGCCCGCCAGTAACCTGGATTTAGTTCCGTGTCCTAAATACTAGACAAACTAGAAGTAGAGCAGTGTCCGAGGAAACAAAAACGGGTGGGTACTAACCAAACGATGACTGTTTGTGTATCCTGGCGTACATACAAATGTACAGCGCGTGTATGTGGCGTGTAAACCAGCGCTGTTTGCATTAGCCTAATGATACGACTATGTTTCTGTTATAAATTTCAAGATAATAAATGCATGACAACTACTGCATAGTGAGGACACTAGTGTTGTTCTTGCTAAGTATCTTATGCATTTATGGCTGCGAGTAATTGCAACAAAATTAAACTTTGTAAGACGAACTTTATATCTTTCTGTTCGTTTGTCGTTGTTCGTTTTTGTTTATTTCAATGAAATGCGGAGAAGTTTTTCAACAACTTTTTTTTTAATATATCTCGTTCCATACAAAATTTTATGTAACACGTACTCAGCATATTTTTTTTATATAAGTACCTAAATTAAAAATTGTCCTAAGTCTTACAGTACTATCCGTAATAGTGATTGAGTCCTGTTCATTATGTTTTGGTCCTGCCAAAATGAGTTTAGACGTAGATTTTGCCGTCCTTTGTGTACCATTTGCATTGTAATTGCAAATTAGTCGGCACCTAACACTCTTGTCTCGCAAATATTCCGACAAAGGTTACATTGGACATTTTTTTCAACAAAATATTTAATGAAGTCGTCTACCTTCCCCGCACTTTGCGTCAATTTTATCACAGTTCTCCCTTTATTAATTAAAAGGATAACTTTTAAATAGCTTCAAAGTTTTCCCTCTGAACAATATTTAAGGCAATTTTCTGCTTGTTAACGCTAATTAGTACTGTTTTAGGAAACACCGGGAAAGTAATTTGGTAATTTTATTGTCACGTACAATCGTACGGGCACATTTCTTGCGACGGAATATCTGATATAGTCCATTGTATCTGCTATTGTAAATTGTAAGTTACGATTATGACACGACCCCTAATATTTACCCGCTACGGTCTTTACTATCTATCTCTATAAGTGGCCAGATTTATTGAAGCCTTCCAAGAAAAATACAGAATGACTCAACCAAAAAAAGGAAAAATCTCTACGAAAAATGTCCCGAAACTTTTTAAATTTCCTCCCTTATTACGGATGGTGAATTATTCAAAAAATGTTATAACGAAGAATATGGTTTCAGTCGAAAATCAATGAGTTTTAAAACGAAGCCGTTCGTTAGGTTCTCGGAGCTATATTTCCTAGAACCGCTACAAAGCATCCGATACATGTGATGGGAAACAAGACAAACAAAATTTGACGGATATCGATGTTTTGTAGTTTTGTTTCCCAAACTCTTTGATGAAGTAAAATCATAGTATAGAAACAAAGACATGTGCATTTTGTGCATTGACATGTTTTATACGAAGCTCGTAAAACACGTAACTCCTGTTTTACCTCCATATCAGCGCGATTCTAAGCAAAATTCTTGACGTTTTTATAGCAACAGTTTTCCGTCTTTGTGTTTGCGGTAATTTCATTCGACCCTTATAGGGCCCCAGACGGCAGTTATCGTTTATTTATTCTTTTGTTTTAATTCTGAGGGTAGTCTGTATTGTTTTTTAATTTTGGTTTCCAAAAAGCGAACTCGATTTATTTAGATGAGTTATATGCGAGACGTTTCTCGGTATTCGTGTTTGGTAATTGATGAGGTGAATTGTGAGTGTGAGAGACGCCAGATGGTGGCCGAAGACGTGAATATTGTTTGAGAGGGAGGTTGAATGGCGATCGGGGCGGGCGGCCAGGCAGGCAGCCAGGCAGGCGGCCAGGCAGGCGAGCCGTCGAGAGAAGCGAAGCGATGTTGCTTTAAGTCGTCTATTTCAACTATTTCCAATTACTTGGGCTTAGGGAAACTGTGCGACGTCGGCAAGTGACAAAGCAATATTCCAGCAGGCCGGCTGAACTCGCTGGCCTACATTTAACGTTGCGCCCTCGGGAATTCGTGATGAAGACTTGCCCCAATGCACTCTCGGTCGAGGATTACTGCCGACTATTTGATGCTACGTTTAATTAAACAATCTAGTTAATATCTACCTGCGCCGGCCATTGTATTTGTATTAAAGTAGTACAAATATTTCATCCTGTTATTGCTGCTGTACATGCGCAACCGGATCTTTGAGTTTGATTGTATTAACTAGTACATACCTACCTACAACGGTTATAACATTTTGATGTAACATTTCTTGAATGAACTGTGAAACAATTTAGTATAATTAAATTGTGTACGTTTCCGTAGAACAATGCAGCCTGCAAAGGCGCCATTAGAAAAGCGCAGCGACTGTCGCATAGTTGAATGATTTTATTTGGGAAGTTGAGCACGATTCCCCGAGCCATGATTACGGCAGCTATTCCCTCTCGAATGTCTGCAATTTGAAAGATTTCGGTGGCTGGTGGTGCGCCGTACTGTCGTAGAACAGAATTTGCCAAATCGTCACCTTCCCCAGCCGGTTTATAGATGCCATAAGCTCCAGAAATCTCTCGGGCCGTTTCGTCATAAAAATCAGTTTACACCGTACTCGCCGATCTAAATCCCTTGCGCGTTGGTATACCGTATGCTGATAGTTTCTGCCACATTTGTTTGTTCTTAGTGTTTACTAAATTGGGACATGCCATTTTTTATATCGTTTTTTTTAAAGGCCAAACACTTGATGATTTTTCACATATTTTACTACTTTTGGATAAAGTGATAAATTACGGTGTTATGTTAATCTAAGGTTTTGCATAATTTATACTCGTATGTATAGGTCTGCTTGTAAGTACGACGTAGGTATACGACGACGTACGTACGACGGTTACCTCAAAAGGGATTGTTGGCAAGCTTTAATTAAATCAGAACATAGTACGACCCAACGTTTGAACCCGGCATTTTGCGACTGACGACGCTCTATTGGCAATTCTAATTAAAAACACTAATAGCAATAATTAAATCTTAATATCGACGCTGACGATAAAATTGCTTTGAACCCATTATGATATTTATAGGCCACTAAGCTTGTTAAACACCGACAAAATTAGAATTTCATTTCATCCATTTTCGTGTAATAGCTTTCGGTAGCAGAGCTGTCATTACTTGAACTGGTGCCAGGCAAAGTTACCTATACGGCTGTTTCGAATTCGGTGCAAATCCTTTAACTTGAAAGCTATAACTTTTCCGCTGCTATCTAAACGTAGAAACATTGTTCGGAAGCGTACTTACGAGCGGAACACTTCGTTTTACACGAGCAGTAATAACACACGAGTTTAAATACGATAGTGAGAAATACGTAACAACTCTTTTGTTATTAGAGAGCACAATGGAGTCGGAAGAGCAAGGCGAGACAATCGAGGGAGACCGATAGGTATTTTTCATATAGCTCATGAAACGGTCGAGTCGATTGGTGATGTACGAGCCCCACTTCATATTATTGCTGCGATCAGATATTATGTCCTCGCGTCTATTGACGCTCTTTTGTCTAGCTCGCATAATGGATAGAAGCGCGCGACGCCGCCGCCGGTACGTACTCGTATAGTGAATGTGGCCGCAGCGAGCGTATCAGCACGGGGCGGAGCCTCGTGAGTAATGGAACTTTGAGCTCGCATGAGGAGGGTCCACTTATGTCGCCCGAAATGGTATGATTGATAATACCACATACAAAAAATACAGCCATTTTCTAGATAAACTTAGCCAATAATATACACGCCTATAAACATTGAGAAATCACCGCTCTCGTAGGCATTCTCTCCCTCGTCGTAAAGTATCTATCTATGGCAGTTAGCGGGACAATAAATATCTCAGGTCTTTTATTAAGCGAAATGCTCGGCAAATGATTCACTTTTGGGAAACGCCCGGCCAATATATGTAGGTCGACAATGAAATGTTCGTGAAAAAATCTGCTCGGTCGTCCGTGACGCTCGACGCGGGACTCTGTCGTATTTGTAAATATGAAGTAGGCAAAGTGGTCCCGCTTGGTAAATTAGCTAATGTCGGAAGTTTTCAAGGTTCAGTTAATTACCGAGCTTGTACACGAGCCGAAGTTTGTGCGATGAATAGGCGGTAGGTAATGGCTTGTGAAGAAGGCCGTGGAAGAAGGAGCCTGCAAGTTACCCTTACAACTCGCGAACTAATGCACTGTTTCGACAAGTTGAAAGGTGAGCGTTATTGTTGTACTGAGAACTCCGCAGTTTGACGCTCTAACAAACTTTACTGAGTACGGTTCACAGAGTCGAGCTATTGTCTCAAAATTTAGTTGTTCAGAAGAGCATTCAATTTTGCGGAAATTACGCTTTGTAGATAAGCACTTAGTTGTATAGAGGTAGGTATAATCTAAAAACTAAACGTAAAGTCGTTTTAGTAAAAGACGCCCTCACCTCAGTGCGGAAATGACGCGGGTCTTGTCAAAACTCAATGTCAAAAGTTGTTTGCAATCATATTGTAATGAAGGTGAAGTTGAAGTTCTCCTTTTATTTATTTTCGTGATTAGTTATTTTAATTAACATTGTTCTAATTCTAATTAAAATTCATGAATTTAAAAATATTTCACTGTAAAGTTCACTGCTAATTTATTTCACGTCAAAATTCCATTCGGATCCAATGTTAGAACACCAATGAATTCGTATAATGAAAGATGACAGACGATCTTCCTTTAACTTGGTTTGTAAGATTGTTGGAAGTGAAATTAAGGGAATGTTCAAATTCTTCATCGTAAAAGTAAATTGAGGGCAGCCAAAGTTCCGTTAATTAATGAAGTAGTAAAACTTAACTGGAACACCAATTATTCCAATTATTGTTGAGGTGTAATTACAATGGGCTCGCGCCTCTATAATACTCTACATATCGCCGATAGTTAAATCTACGTAGAGTAATCTAACCCTTATAGTAATCTAACCCGGATTTAAACTAAATTAAACCTCTTTGATGCAGTGCGTGAAGCCATACCTTAATCATATTACATACGAAACGTATCATATTTCATTCTCGTCCAAACGTTAAGTGATAAATTGCATCATTTTATGATACCATTTGCATATATCGGTTAAAGTTTCTAGATAGTGGGTATCAAAATTTATGACACTTTATTATGAGTTTTGATTTTATACAAAATACAAATAGTGTAAGTACGATATTTATCTCACTCAAGAAAATCAAATACATCACAATTTGTACTCTTGTTTAGACTGGCACTTAATCCTTAATGTGTCTGACACCCTAACACGTCCCGAGTAGTTACGTATTGATCAATGCGCTCTACAATTTCGAAGAAACCGAAATACACGTGGAGCGAATCCTATTTTTCATGCTATCGGTGATTGAGGAAGGGTTTTGTCCAACGCAAGCCAATTTGATATAAATAAGATGAAGACGTCCCGGATACCATAGACTGCTGACCCCAAACAAAGATGGCCACGAAAAAGGACAAACAAAAGATCCACCGCAAAGGCTCTCTTATTACTTTGTCTAAATCTATTTGAAATAACGCTGATAGCAATTCACAAAGGAATACTAGTAGATTTTATCTCGACGCGGGTGACTTGCAAATATTTTTTTTAAGAAAAACCATAAATATACATAGGTACATCTAACAAAAAATATTTGTTAGAAAAATAAAAGCGATGATCAAAAGTGGTTAAATATTATGTTTTTATAGCAAGTATTATTTAAAATTTAATGTTTGCTTGGAGCATACACAAGTCATTCAGAAACTGCTATTTTTATGCGAGATGTAAATTTTTTTTTAGATTCTTAGAACATTGTGCATTCCTTTTTGTGATCGGACGGGTTTTACTCTTTTTAAATTAAAATTCTAAGATTCCTATAATATTCGCGGTAATAATGAATCTTCCCATTAATCATGTAAATATTCAGTATACTTAATAGAAATAGAAATAGAAAATCATTTATTAAGACAGACTTCAAAACATACACACACACATATATACAATAAATAAATAAATAAGTCTGCCTCAACACAGCCCCAACTCAGCATAATGCTGATTACTGGAAGTAATCAGCGCTGGTCTTCCGTTGGGGCTGGCTGTGACGTCACGTACGAGACAATGATTAAGTTTTAAAAAAGGAAATACTTCGCTTTATAATAATAAATTAATGCTAGAAATGAATATGAATATAGAAATGTTCCCATCTCTATCTGCAATAGTTCTTTCTAACTATAATTTTCCAGCTTCTGTGTAAATAACTGACCATCCATTTTATTTCTTAGTATTTATGCTTCACAATCTCTAAGTGATTTTAGTTAATTTCGTCAGAAAATAGTGCTAAAATACCTCTCTAAGATACCTCTCGGTTGTCTGGAATTCTCCAACTTTCTAGCTTCTGTTTTCACACATGTGCAATTGTAATGTACTACTACATTACTCATGTAATACAAGTTGTACTGTGTGGTATTACAGGTAGGCGAAAATGCTATACTGTAAGCCATTCTATCCGCTTTTCTACAGCCAATAGCAGACAGGCTTAGAGCACATACACTGACATACAGTGCTGTTATTGGTCGGTGGATCGTAGTAATAATCGCATAAAGTATTGCTTTTATGAGTGCACTAACAACTGTTTTCCGTGCCCCCGCTATTGCGGCGACTACATCTTAAATTTGCCAACAATACGAGTTATGTGGCGAGTAATAGCCGTAAAAGATATCTCAGCACTTCATGAGCTGATAAGACTTCATGAAATTTTAAAAAGCATTTTTGCTCTACCGATCGTCACGTCGTGAAAGTTGGTGGTACGTTTTATACCTACCGGGTGCAGCGCTAAGTACGTAATAAACGAATATTTTTATGTCTTGGATGCGTCGGCAGATCCTGTGGCCGGTCATTTGGTCTGCGGAGGATGTGGTATCGTAAATCGTGTCACGCTCGACTGGCGTTTTAAAACACTCGGTGCGGAGCGTGCCTGTAAGCAGGTGTACCAATAAACGCTTCTGTCTCCGCAACCTATCTTTCCGCTCACGTTCTCGCAAGTCGTAACAGCAAGGCACTTCGCTTATATGAAATACCACCTTTATGGTTACTTATTGCCACGAATATGATCGCCATACGGACATTTATGTATTTTTTTCTTGTTTTCGCAGTGTCGACTGGGTTTTATCGCGTTATTACAATGAATTTATAGATCGTAGTTAAGCCTGTAATTTTCTTTGTCGCAAACGCGTAACGCTGTTTTGGATTTTATTGCTTCTTCCGAATTGAATTAAAGTGAACGAGTTGAATTTGAAACATGGTTTTATCACTTACAAAGTTCGTAAAAATGTGCAAAAAATAGTATGAAATTTTAGAATTGTAACCGCTTTTTGCTTTATTTATTTTTGTCCATTAGGTGTTTTAAGTACAAAAACATTCGAAATCTATAGGTTTCTTAAAAATGCGCTTCTAAAAAACCTAATACAACGCTAGTCTGAGTCGCTTGTGCAATTTGAATATCGATACACACATTATATTAAATTCAATTTGTATAAACGAGTTTAGAGCTAAGCAGGGGCGCCATATTTCTGTTCTAAGTTGACACAGCAAATGGGGCTCGAGTTTGCTCTGAGTAACTGAGCTACAACGTAGTCTGTCTAAAACCGGCTTAGCCTTGCTGAGCGTGACCCGACGGCACCGCCTCTGATATCACTCTAATCCCCTCGAGGAGTCAAAGCACTTACAAACATAAAATGTAAGCAGTTTGTGCACAAATTGCACTATACAATACCGAGTTTTGACACAATGCTGGCGAAGTTCTAGATCGGCTGCGGTTGTTTATGTATCTCGGAGTCTTGCGATGGCGGGCATTTAAGTTCATGGTATACGGTTAGAAAATTGGAGAAAGAGCAGTTTCAGATACACACATTGAACTCTATTCCCTACTCGTAAATGCGGGCTGAATACTAGCAATAAATAAGAGATGTTCTCGAAGTCACATTTTCGAAGTTCGGAAGTTAAAGCCGGTCATGTATAATCCGACTAACCAACTTGTGTAGCCGTGCTGTTTACTGACTACCAACTTGTGACATCCTCTGTGCGCGTGAGGAATGGCTCCGCTTAATCCAGCAAACAGTTTTATTCACCGGCAAAGTTGAAATATTTGTAAAATATGAATAGTACGAGTCACGGAATTGCTCTCACAACCTGACACTTGACCGTATTTTAAAGTGTCATAACCAAGTAGGGAAATCTGTTTCGTCGCCGGTTATATGCTGGGAGTAAAAAAAATGCTGAAAACTCGGGCCCTGTTTCATTCACGTCTACTGAAATGTCGGGCACGAAGGAAAGAGCTTCGAAGCTTTAAAAAGATCTAGAGTTATTTCAGTTCATTTTCAAGAATATTTTGTGACGTTTTGTGGTGTAATATGAGAATAAGTTATCGGATTTATAAACTTCGTTTTTTGCAACCTTGTTGAACTATTTTTAGTGACAGTTTTTCAAGCACAAAGGCCGAAGTCTATTCTCTATCCAAATTCTCAAGCAACTTTGTTTTCTAACTTATCAACGGTCTATGAAGACTTTGAAGGAAATATCCAACGGTGGTAGCATGATAGATAGGTCTGTCATATTCACAATAAAAGTACCATAGGCATTGACAAAGATAGTGATATACATAATGTTTACTAAATATGACCAACACAATTTACTTAAGTGGTAATTTATATGGTTGCGATAAATCAGTGTGTGGCTCGGAGGCCTGGTTTAGTGCCGGCCCGGAGGTGAACGAATCAATCATAATAAATTACACCGTGTGCTGAAGTGGCGAAGTACCCGCGGCCGTAGTACGGATACGTGTGAAATAAAACACTTTATATACATAGTTCTTTCAATACTAACTTATTTAGCAAAATGACATTTTTACATCGCTAGTACAAATTTTTTTTAAGCACTAACTATGATGATTGACAAATGAGACAAAACAATACTTGATACTCTCTGCCGTTTACTCGAAATTCATCAAATTTCTTAATACAAAAAATAACTACATACTAATTTCCCATTTATTCCCGTCCCACTAATATTATACAGGTGAAAATTTCGGTGTATGTGGTTGTTATTTTTTCATGCTCATACAGCCGAAATCATTTGGATAAAATTTTGTATTGACAAATTGGATCTTAGATTAGCACATTGGCTACTTTTAGGTACTTATATCCCAGATTAACGCAGGTAACAGCGATTCGCTGCTATTTGCAAGACAGCTTTGCACCGTTATTATCAGCTTCTTGCCTGATCCCACTAACCAATCACATCAAGCCACTGCCCGCAAACTGTTCTGACAATTAGTCGTGAATCACAGAATATGGTAGTGCTAAGCCTCCTGAAGTGCTGTACCTGTGCTTGCTCGTAAATCGTATGTTATTGTTACTGAATCGGGCGAGATAGAGCTCGCTTGTTGACTGCCCATTTTGAATGCGATCTCGCAACACTATTTTGCAATTGTTGCGATCACCAGGTCAAATCTTTGCTTTTATTTTTGCAAACAGTGAATGAATACAAAATAAATACAAATAGAAAATCATTTATTTGCCAAATAAATTGTCACAATAATGTTTGGAATCCTCTGACCTCGTGGTAGCCGTTAGGCTGTGTTACGAGGCCAGAGTCATCTCCCAGTATAATATATTTAGTTTATTTATAGTTACGTCTTAGCTAGGTTACACAAACAATGCTTTTATTTTATTTCAATATCTAAGAATGAATGAATGAATAAATGAATGAATGAATGAATCGTTTATTGTCTGGCAAACTAGGTATATACAGATGTTCAAATTACAGAGCTTCGTCATGTTTGTGATATGAGTACCTACTCTAGTTACTGCCCATTTGGGCTTACAGACTGTCCTTAGTACTATTTGAATTGAATACATAATGAAAATACATTTTAATAATACATTTGATGACACACAAAACAAATTCAATTAAAAAAAAAAACAGTTGAGCATTGTTGCGAGAAACGTTGTATTGTAAGTGAAATGATTTTATTTTTTTAACTTTTATGTATCATCATAATTATTCAGGTGATATTTTTGGCAAAATAAATTAACAATGTCTTACAATACACTTCAAAGTATAAATAAAAACATAAAGAAGCCAAGAGCAACTATTTTGAACAAACTAAGTACCTACTTATATTTAAATTATTTAACATTTAATTTCTTTGAAGTATGTAAAATATTCTTACAGAAATTGAGCACCTAAATACCTTTTTCAGTTAAGAAGTATTCATTTACATGTCAAGATATCTTGACTACAAAGAATTTCAAAGATACGATACTATTGTGTTAAATTGGAGTAAAAGCAACAAATATGCAAGTGCTGCCGTCTGTTATTCGACTCTCGACTTAAGCTTCCCTCTGTAGAAAAAAAGCAAATATTTTCTTATGATACGCGGAAACTAGTTGAGAAGAAGCCCGACTGATGTTTATAGAGCTCGCATTGTTTTCATGATGCGCCCAGTTTGCTCCACGAATGAATCGCGGAAAGAAACCTCGCTTTGTTTACGACAATAAAACTTCAACTTTCTTGTTTTTCGCTTCCCAACTTCACGGTTTAAATGATCCTACTCGTGCTAGCGAGTTCCATTAACGAGTTGAAACTTGATTAGTAATTTAAGTTCAGCTGAAACCTGTCTCAGCTCGATTTGTTCATTTAAAAGTCGATGGCTTAGACCAAATTTTGCAGGAAATAGAGGACTCGCAAAGGGATATTGTTTGTGGGGAACGAATCACTATAGATAGAATACTTATGGGACCCAAATCAAGCTCGACCCGTGATTTTGGACAATAGAACCCTTTATTGATGAATTAATTTGTATTGAAAATCACAAATGTATAGGAGTTAGGCTAAAACGATTCATACGCGTAGGCGTAGATTTTCTGGGATTCATAGCAATTTGAACAAGAGAGGTAATTCCGTTAAGTTTTTGGTGTAATTATTGAATTTGCTAATAATTTTCGGATTTGTACTACAACATTGTTACGTACCTTCGGTACAATCTTTCAGCAATTGTGTATAAAGTTTACTAAAGGAGTAATTGGTTAATTAAGATCAAACTTACTTAAAAATGACTCGAATTTTGTCGTATTTTTGAGAACTGTGGTAGTTGAATATATTCAACTAACACAGTTTTGTCAATAGGTACATTAAGTCTTATCAGCGACAAATTTCAGTTGAAAAAGAATTCTTTTTTTTTTTTTTTTTTTTTTTTACATTAAATAGGCTTACGTTTGACTATAGCCTGCCTGATGTTAAGCACCACTATAGTCTAAGATGTAGCACGCTTGCCTAGAAGAAACCTATTTACTCTAGATTTGAAGACCCCTGGGTTATAATTTTCTGGGAACAGGGCTCCAGGTAGAGAGTTCCATAGACTCGCTGTCCTTACTATGAAGGTAGAATCAAAGCGCTTCGTGCGAGTCTTTGGAACTTCCACCATAAACCGGTGACGCCCCGCTGACTTCCTGCTTGTTCGACGGTGGAATGGAGACGGAGGAATTATATTGTGAAGCTCCGTTGCACACTCACCGAAATGCAACCGATAGAAGACCGACAGGCTAGCAACCTTACGACGATGTTCCAAGCTTTGTAGTTTCGCTTTAGCAACGGTGGCTTCTCCAATGATCTTCTTAGCTCGCCTCTCAATCGACTCCAACGCCTCAAGCTGGTATTGGGCTGATCCGTCCCAAAGGTGCGAACAGTATTCCATGCACGACCGAACTTGTGCTTTATATAATATGAGCAGTTGCTCCGGCTGGAAGTACTGACGCACCTCATCATTTTCATTCATCTCTCAGTTTGCGAATTGTGGTGTAAAACAAAGCTTGTTCTGAAAAGCTGCCTCCGTTTCTCGGCAGAGCGGTCCCAACACGTTTTTCACTCACGTCATCGCAAATGACTTAGTAGTTTTGTTCCACCGCAAGGGGGGTAGTGGAGACAACACATAGACAATATTACCGCGAGACAACTTACCTGCCTATCTATCAATTCTCGATATTTATCATTCCGCCAGCCGCTTCGTCTTGGGCTTTTCACGAGGCTAAATCAAGGTGATTCATGACAGCGCATCAATAATGAGAAGTATGCAGTTGTATCGCGTAGTTTTTTTATGCGCATGTTCACATTAAACCACAGCCTGCCCGATGTTAAGCAAAACTGTAGTCCAAAATGTAGCACGTTTGTCTAGAAGTAACGCATTCACTCTGGATTTAAAAAAACTGGGGATCTTTATTCAAGGAAAACATCCCGACAGGCTATTAAAAAATTCTAATAACTTTTGTGAGACATGATTTTTTAATGTGTTTTTTTCACCAAAGGAGTCGTCTATCGGGTGCACTGTTGTTGGGACAATACAATAGTTAGGCGAGCGTTCTCTAGCGACTCGAATGTGCGAGACAGGTGCGATCCCTGCGCGGGACTCCGCAGAACAATGATGGAGGAAATATGAACCGCCTTTGTTAGATTTTCTTTACCAGTTTTATAACAAGCTGGTAATTATTGTAGAGAAAAGCGGGCGCTACGTGAGGTGCGCGCGGTAACGGCCAGGAAATGCAATCTCGTTCCATCTGTTTTAGAAAGCCATTTGCAGGTAGGTACGCACGGGGCAGCTGGACGTGCTTCAATCTAAATCCGGAGGCATCTATCTGGATATATTTTTAGTGCAGTTTTAGGGTACTGTTACCAACAAATATATACCGAAGTTTCACAGTAATAATATTTAGTCCCAATGCCTTCATAAATTCTTATTATTTTGACCAACTGTTTTATATCACCCTATTCAAATGTAACGTGAATAGAACGGGCTATCAGCCAATTTCACTTAGAACAGCTTATCTAATTCTCTTTAGGACTTTTTATCGACCATTGACTAGTAACTATATTTTTTTTAAGCAAATCATTCAAACTTTAAGCATCTTAGCTTATATAAAAGAAATCGTCGATAAGTAAAGTCAGAAATCGAAACAATAATTCACTAATCTCTATTTTTAACAAAACAAGTACAGAACCATCACAACTCGCACCCAACTCTACTCAGCCAGTTTTTTACAGCGCAAATTTGTCCGTTGGATATCTAAGCGCCAGTTTTGCCGTACAGAAGTAGGTGGCACGTGCGGGCACTACGCATCCAATCCATCATCAGCGGTCGGAATCCGTCATATGTTGCTGTGCCGGAGTGAAACAATACGGTTTTTACACGAGGAATGGGCAACGTTCCTTTTTTATGAGACTCAGCTGTTTTTCTTGTACAAAGCTGTCGTAGGAAATTTAATATAAAGGATAGACATTGTATATTAAGGCTAAAACAGTGATTCGATTGCGAAATTTTGAGTAAAAGTATTGTAGCTACGTGCGTTTGAGAATTGATGTAAGTACTTATGTGAATGGGTTAAAATCATATTAAATATTGGAAAGCAAATTTGAATACTCTGTTTCTATAGCTTTTACCTAAGAAAACAGTGAACACGTAGCAGATTTTAAAACATTTTCACTAATTTACACCGTTTAACATGTTTGTAGTTGACAACCGTTAATGGAAATAAGCTCAATTTAACTCTGGCTACAAACCACATGAATATGTAATAGTGCCCTTACTAACGCCCGTAATGAGATACCAAGTGTTTTTTCACACTACCATTCTGATTAGCATTTTAAAACGATGCTTGTTCTTCGTGACGAACTTACAGACGCGTGGGGTTAAATAAATGCTAAAACGGGGGTATAGGCGTGACCTCAAGCAACTATGACCTCTGAGGTCGACTCGATACGTGCGTTAATTGAATTTGTTTTATTCGACTGTCTGTAGACGAAATTGTGTTTATCAGTTGGTTGCATCACTTTTATCGCCTAATAGACCACTATTTGTGACTAAAACTTCGTGTGATAAGTCAGTTAAATTTAGATAAACACTATAGATGTGCATGCTAATTGATCTGTTCAAATCACCGCGTGGTGGGTAGAGTGTTTTTTATGCCCACCCATTGCCCACCTGTCTGGCAACCTTTAAATATCAAATATGTTTAGTAAAGTGCTTAACAGTGTGTTCCGGCAAACTCGTTTGCGAGTCAATTTCAATTCAGTCCAAGCACGTTTCACCTTAGACAGTGTTCGTTTGCTTGTGTGGGGGTGACTTCGGGTGTCCTGATAATCAAATGCCTGATTATCCAGCTCTGCTAGATTACTTTGCTTTGTGTCTAGTTAGTCAGATGTCTCAAATTTTTACTGTCACTGCCCTGTTCAAAGCAATAAGTACAATGTTACTCACTTAACTAGATATTTGATTCAGATTATTTGCACAGCTGGTGGGCTGTCACAATTAGTGCATGAGCTTGTGAAATGAGAATCAGGAGAGCGTTTAGTTTATGAAATGGAAAATGTTTATTCGCAGTGTTGTTCGAATACTATGTGAGATATGATTCTTAGGGCACAATCAATGTTTTAAAATTAGCTAATTGCGTAAGGTTTTATTACAATATCACAAATAATTTCTCTATGAATATATTAGTTATTCCTGAACGTGTAAAACATACTTTTATTCATTTGCGTCAATTAAATTGTAGTTTCAAGTTAAATATTTATAATAAAGATTTTGCTTTGATTTTAGTTTCTAGATCAAGAGCTTCTTTGTTTAAGTAGCACCTCCTTAATATCTTTAAAGCCTAAGAATTCACAAAATAATGGAATATTTTCTTAGACCTTTTAATATGAAAGAATCTTGTAATCTCTGAGAAATAATTCAACAACAATGAGAACCTAAAACGTCTGCACAGGACAACTACAAATGAAAAGTTGCTTTATAAGGCTAGGCCGAATTTCTTCATATAATTGTACCGTAATTATTATAGCAACGCAATAGTACCTATACATGAATAAATTGTTTCACATACTATGAATAAAATCTATTATTTTATTATTTTGGGACATTTTTAACCCACTACTTAAATGAGGAGTTTCTAACTGCACACCTTTACGCAACCCATTTTGCTTGGCCTTTTATACATTGTATAAATGTCACAAATTCAAATTACAAACAAAGCGTTATATTATTAAAAATCATCTCTAAAATCAAATCTTCCCAATCCTATTTTAACAAGAGGTACACTAAAATTAGATTTACATAAAATATTTCAGTAATATCCACTAAAATACAGCCACAACAATTGACATGGCAAAATCAATTGTCTCGAGGCGGAGCTCTTCTGAGATTGCCCCGTAATGCCTTAAAACAACATCATCTTATAGACTCCTTATTGGAGTAAAAATCAACATACCATACTCGATAAATCTATGTGACAGGCCAGATAAACATATCACGCGATATATCTACTCGTCGATTGGTCCGCGAGTGATTTATGATTGATTGAACGGTTCGAATAAAGTTGAGGTTATGAAAAAGAAACGGCTATTTCGTTTGTAAATTTCAATACAAAATCTTCCACGTCATCTGTGAAATTGACTATACATATAATATACATATATTTATCATTATTGTAGTTTTTGGATCAGCGTTAACAACGATTTCCTTCGTAAATCTGTTATCAAAATTAGGTCAGCTCCCGTTTGATTTGCAGATCGACATGGTAGCATTGAACATTATTATAATAATCCTCTTCCGCCTTAGTCGATTTCCTCATAACTCAAGGTTGTGACTTCCCCTCAGAATAAATTCGTTTGTCGGCGTTCTCTTGGGCAGGTACACTGTGGTGGGCGCCCAGGATCTTCCACAGATGACGCATACCCTTCGATTTGGTAGTCCTCAATCATGTCAGTTTCCTCACGATGTTTCCTTCGCCGCTAAGCGAGTGTAACTATTATAATAATACTGAGGAGTAATTAGGAGTGTCTAGGCGATATTATCTACGTTTAGAAGGTTATTTTCTTAGCCGATCCCGATTATCTTGGCTGCAGTCATTATGTGCCATCTGCGCTCCTGCAGGATTATACTTCCATTTGGTTGCCGGACCCCGGGTTTTTATCTTTAGATATTGTGGATAGCGTAAAGTGCTTATCGTTCTTGCTTTTCGCTTGCGAAGCGTACGCTAGTCGGCTGGTATAAAATCGCTGGGTCAGTGTTTAATTATTTTTAGTTGTGTAAATTATGAAGATCTTTCCGTTTTTGGGTAAATTTGTACGTGCTTCATGTTCAATTTGTGAGATGAACCTTACTTCTTTTTTAATCTGAATTTTTAAAACTATGGCTTTTACGCATACGAATACTAAAATATTCCGCAACATACTTGATTTTTACTTATTATAACCAAACCCACACATTACTTTTATATTGACTTATAATACAATAAAATTTAATGTACATAT
This sequence comes from Macaria liturata, assembly GCA_964023185.1. Classification (NCBI taxonomy): domain Eukaryota; kingdom Metazoa; phylum Arthropoda; class Insecta; order Lepidoptera; family Geometridae; genus Macaria; species Macaria liturata. The sequence goes on along the minus strand of OZ026818.1, from coordinate 5,466,396 downwards.
GTCCCGGATTAATTTATTTTTACCATGTAAACGGTACTTGATAAAATATTCATAAAACTTTTAGAGTTCAGACCAATTTGTAAAACGAACGGACTTTTATCGATACATATATGTTATGTGGCATATAGGCAGGTACTAACTAATTTAACTAACTTTCCTAGTTTAATTTGGCGAAGTGACGGTGCGTAAACTCAAAATTACAGTTTCAAAGTCAATTTTAAATTGCGTTAGTATAGTAAGTAAGTGCTTGTATGAGAGTGGTGTACTCTGGTGTCGAGAGTTTTCAAACCACCTAGCAATTATATATGGTTTAATGGCTGCCGTACCATGATGACTAGTCGTGACCGTAACATTAGATACACGGAAGCACTATGATGTAATTTTTTTCTCTATTTTTTTATCTATTCAAAAGACTGCCTGCAACTCTCAACCGGTTTCTTCTAGGCAAGCGCGTAAGATCGTAGATTATAACGTTGCTTAACATCAGGCAAGTTGTAGTCAAGCGTGAGCCTATTTCATGTAAAAAAAAAAAAAACTGCATTTGCTTTACTTTTTAATTTTGCACACCTTAGCAGTAATTTTACATTGTAAACTAAATTATTGTATCAGTATGAAACAGAGCAATTATATAAGCCATCCATACCATGTTGAACTCTTATGTAGATCACTAGCGCAGCGCTTAATTAATATACTGATAAAATATATTTTTCTTAAAGTATAATTCGAATGAAAGTGGTCAACTCTGGTGACGAGTTTTCAGACGTAGCTCAACGACTTGTAAAATTCTGGTTAAATATAGCTTTAATAAAAACCATCTGTAATCTTACTAACTGCTGTATCATCTTCGTGATCTAAGTGTCTTCCTAAGATATAATCTAGGGCATATTTCCCATTATTTACCATTAGTTGGAAATGCGGTCATATCGTTGCGTTTATTCGGAACAAAAAACCGTCTGCTGCGAGTCATTAAGCACCCTGGCTGGCTCAGTCGAGGAGGATTATACATACTGGTACCTAGTGTCCGTAGATAATGTTACTAAGACACCTAATTTGTCTGTTTGGGTACTAACTGTGTCCTGCGATGTCATTCAAACTTTCATCCTCTATTTTATCCCCTTGTGGGTAGAATTTATCGAAACCCTTTCTTAGCGGATACTTACGTTATTGTTATTAACATCTATAAGTATGCCAAAATTTCAGCCCGATCCGTCCAGTGGTTTGGGTTGTGCGTTGATAGATCACTATGTCAGTCAGTCACCTTTGAGTTTGATATATTTAGATACCATGTGCAGACAAATCAGAGTCCAATTCTTTCCCGCGTCGTGACAGCTCAGTGTGAATAGAATCCAATCAAACACTCCGAGCGACGAAACTCTTTTTTGACGTAAAACAAGTTTACGTTAGCCCTCCGGCTTGTCTAATGTAGAGCACCACTAAAGTAGTATCTTTTCCTATTCGTTTGTGATTGGTAGATCCAGTATTGTAGTTTGCAATCAATTAAAGTGATTAAGCTGTTCTGCATTTGAAAACTAGACTAGATTGTAATTGGCAAAACAAACATCATTAAGATAAATCGCGTGATGCTTATGACTGACGTAAATTTACTTGGCATATGTATAGGTAGGTATATTATATATTTTTACCACAGTGAGGTGTTTATCAGGTTTGAGGTTAGTTCTGGTGCCATTCGTGTGCCAGGTCCTAGCTCTCTCTGGATAGATTTACAGACGTTATTGAGTATCAGCTTTGCGCTGCTTCTGATACTTTAGCTGGGGCTTTTGTACTTTATGTCATATTTTGGAGTGTAAGAAACGATTGTTGTGTATCTTACAGCTGAGTTTTAAAACTGTATTTTTATATATTAAATATTATACCTACTAGCAATGTAAATTACAACAGTTTATTGACATTATTTCTTTACGACATAATGACATAGAATCTGTCGCAGCTCAAACCTGGAAGAGGCTGGCTAAACATCGAAACCAATGGCATATTATAAGAGAGAGCCTATACCCAGTAGTGGGACAAAACCGGCTGGGGATAATGATGATGATGAATTCATTATAAATTGAAATTTCTAGTATTTTTTTTCTATTAACTAGGAAATCTGAACAGAAAAGTAATACGAATAAAAATAAAAATAATCTCGAGTTATATTCATTTTTGCCTTCATCGTCGTTAGTATAGTAATTCGAAGAGTATATCTCAGATTACATTTAACGAATAAAGCAAAAATAAAATTCTGGCTATGCCGCATTGCGTGTATTTAATTAAAAATATCATCTTTTCCTCTCTGCTTCGTATGAATTTACGATTTTAATATTCACGAAATAATAACAGGTCGGACGCCGGTCTCTGGTAGAAATATCAAATCGAATAACTGCATTGCAGGTTTATTGCTCGAATGTGTGTAGGGGATGGATAACAGATACTTTATGAGATGCACAAGTTAGAAGCAATCCTGCTAGTTAAACATACAATGTGTATTGACACCAGAGTTGGCCACTCTCATTCGATAAGAAGAAGACCAGTCATTGCTAATATAAATAATAATAAAAAATAAAGAAATATTTCAGGACATATCACACAGCGCCATCTAGCCCCATACTAAGCTTACGCTTGTATCATGAGTACTAGATAACGGATATAATACATATATATATATATATATATTTGTAAATACATACTTATTATACATAGAAACGACCAGACTCAACACAAGTAATTACAAATTTTTATATGCATAATTACTTGTGTTACGCGGTAATCGAACCCGCACCCCTAGATTTGAAGGCAGAGACACTACCAACTAAGCTAACAGAGCAGTCAATTATAAATAATGTCATAGTATAAAGTGTAGCATATCTGTATAGGATTAAATGGCTCTCAATCAAGGCTGCTGTAACACTCCGTCATATGCTTGGCGATCATGTATAAGGCGTAATTTGCTTGATAATATCTTGGAGTTGAAAATGTTAAATACTAAGTTACACTTTGCGGTGAACTGAGAGGCTGGGTCGGCGTTTCATTTAGATCGCAGATAGACAAATGTTTGGATAGATATCAAAATCTTAGCTAATAGGCTTTTGTTGGCGACTCCAAAAACTGAAACTAAAGATATCAAGAACTATAGCTTGAATTCCCTCAGTATAAAAATTCAAAATATTCCGGAGGATAAATGAAAATTCATGCCTCTAATTCGTTGCAAAATATTCTTAGGACCGGAGGTGAGGTGGAACAGAAGGTAGACATTTCCTGGCGACGATGATGCAAAAGCTCTTCCGAGCTTAATTTATTATCGTGTTTTGCTCAGACTAGAGCTGTAAATAAAATAGTAAGCTCTTAAAAGCTCAAGAGAGCACTCGAAAAATACAATTCAATGTAAGATATTTAATATGAAATCAAAACTTCTGTGGTTGTAGAGTGCTATTATCGTAACGTCCAGAGTTTACTCAACGAGTATACTCGGGCTGTTTCTTTTTATTGAAATGTGTTGGTTAACTTACATGTTTGAAACTTTATTTACAACATAAACCATATTATTTCTTTGTATAGCATTCGTTAGAACTTTTATCCTTTTAACAAGTTTTTTTTTTATTGGAATGTAGTATTGGAACGTAGGTATGTACATACACACTCAAGTAGTATACAGATACCAAGAATACATGGGTACAAAATGTCAGCCCTAAAACATTTATGTAAAATTGCAGCATTTTTATCACTACACATTTTAAAAGAATAAACATCTTAAAATTTGTTTTAAAATAGCACCCATAAAACAGTTCTTATAATATACGAGAAGTTACATAATATGTAGCCAGTTCCAAATAATATTGGCGTAACGGATCTCCCAGAATAATAGTAATGTAAACCTTATATTTTGCAAGAATACAAAATATTTATCTCTTACATTCCTAGGTCCCCTGTGTGGTACAAAGGGCGTCCACAGTGATTCTCTATCTTACTCGTATCTTATTCTTTATCTCGGACTTCACGTTTCATTTGTCTCTCGCAAAAGTTTTTGTCACAAGTTTATTGACTTATTTATCCTGTCAATCTTACCTTTCTTCTCATCTTGCCTTTGAGTCCATTTAATATTCCCAATGACACGTTTCCTTTCCGCAAGCCAATATATTTTGTCCAACTTTACTATGAGCTGCAGACAAAATAACTTAGACGTCTCACTAGTTATATAAGTGCCTACCGATCTTGTCAGGTAGTATGAGTATTAATTCATACTTACGCCGCGTCTATGGCGATGTTCCAAACAGCAAGCCAACATGCCTCATGGTATCCGTACTTAACCTATCACGTGCATCATATGGAGCACGCTGGAATGGCTTATGATGAGGTATCTACTGGTTTTCACGCCGTTGATTGCCCATTTCTCTCTCACACACTTCGGTGAAATATTTGGAATAGTTAACCCCCTTTTAAATTGAGTTTAAATAGGAAAGCTGGCTGGATAGTGGATACTCTGTGAAATGACTGAGGACCCGAAGGGATATCGAGGTTGGCATGTCAATTTAAAAGGGTTTCAGGGATGTTTTCTATTTTATGAGTCGCGTTAGGGATGTTTTGTTTAGTTTAGGATTTTGTTTGGTGACACGTTGGATGTGTTTGCAATATTAAGCTGCTGCCTTTTTATTCGGGGTTATTTTTAATGGACTTCAAAAAAACAGAAAGTGTTTTTCATTTTTGTGTGACATTATATATAATATGACTACCGATAAGAATCTCTGTTGTAAATTAAAACAAAAAAATATATAAAAATAGTAGCTTATTTCCTAAATGTTTTGTGTAATATGTATGAAATATGTATGTATGTATTTATGTATATTTTGAGTATGTATTGGTCTTTTAACTAATGAATGTATCTAATTATATTTTTTAGTACACCGCCTGTTTATAATTCTTAGTAATGTCTATCCAAAAGGTTGCCTGGAAGAAATCGCCTAAGGCGATAAGGCCACCCAATGTGCATCACTTTAATATATTTAAGCTTATTTCCTGTTTTGTTATTTCTATGTTTTATGGTGTACATTAAAGATATATTCTATTCTATTCTAAAACAACATTTACGATATTGTACCTACGTACCTCAACTATCATAATAACTATATGAATAATTAAAACGTTTATTTATAGGTCAATATGTATCTCACTAACTATATTTTCTTTATTTCAGGTAAGTTGCTGCGAGATTACACTAGCTTAGTCTATTCATGATCAACTCAACTGTGAAATTGAAGCTCAGCAAATCATACGCCAGTAAACCTCGTAAGTACCTAGAGCTATGCTTAATTTATTGCTTAATCTACGGATACAACCAGTATTTCCCTTAAACTACAATTTGAGCAGCTACAAGTCAAGGTTCAATGGATAGTTAACTCGGCGTATTAGCAATCCTATCGCGCCAATTTACTCTACCTTCGGTCCAGTGGTCAGAATATATCTCTACTAAAAAAACGCTGGCTACGCTCTGGTTTATAACCGAGCTTCGGTATCTGTCGGGTTTTATTTCGCCTGGAATTATACAAATAAGTCCGACCTTGGCTTAGCCCGGGGTTATTCCGATTTCTATCTGTAACCGCGACGGGCGGCCGCAACTCTAGACGCTCTTATCGGACGCCCGGAGACACCAAATGGCTTTCAAGTCCGAAATTGCAAAGTTTACAGTTCTACGTGACTATAATTTCCAATTCTGTATTATGAACTCGAAATTACTCCGACGAGCCGTCCCAAAAAGCCGCAAAGGTCCCATGATTCATGTATCGGACCAAAATACTATACTCGTAAATCGTTCGGGGCATATGTCAATTTTAGTGGAGACATTTTTATCCGAATACGGCTGAAAGGGCAAGGCAATGAAGACAAATATTTTTACCAGGTTTTATACGAAAGCCCTAGTTCTGTGCCGTGGCGGTGAAGATCGATCACCACTCTTTGGCTTACCTACGTTCCGTCGTCGAGATCAGAAAGTCGCTCGCTAGGCAGTAAAAATAAATGTCGGCAAACAGGGTGCGTCGGGTGAGTAGGTGGCACGACGAAATGTTAACAGGTCGATTATGCGAAGCCATCCAGCGCTCACTCGGGCCCTGGGCCGCCTCCTGCCTAATGACGGGTTACGCATTTAAATAGCCTACTTCCGCACCGATCGGTTATTCGAATACAATATTCCGATGGAAATCCTTTCAGACTTTCGTCAATTACAGCTGTAAACGGTGCACCAATTACACGATCAATGTTTGTCGTGTTGTGCGCGCCCGATTTAATTAAAATTGAGAGTTGACGGCGCTCCGGAAACTAGGCTGTGCGAAAAAGTGGGTTCAACGGGAAGCGATCAATCATGCATTATTATCATCGCGTGAGTTGCATCTGTCAATATCTTTCAGTGCCCTCGATCGGTAGTCGAAATGCAGCTTTAATTTAGTACCACCAGCTGGGGTACCTGAGAAACCTGCAACAGATAGAGCTAGGTATGTTCCGACGTGAATTACTTACCCACTAGCCACAGAGCAGCCGTTTCCTCTTCGAAGTAAGTGTTTTATGTCGATCTTACTTATTCCCGTTTCCAATAGTAGCTGAGGTGAATAACTAAGTCCTTACTTTCTGCAACGTCGACACTTCAAGTCTTAACGCGATGAAAGAAAAAGACGTCCTCGTCCCAAACGTCGTTTGTTAACGTCAAGGGAGGATATTTAATATGTTTTGTAAATAGTCGAGGGCGGTTTGCCAAAATGTTACCACAATGTGATACTTATTCTAACAATACCGCCGTAGATTTGAGGCAAATAAGTGCATAAGATTTGGCACCGGTTGTCTGGAAAATTGTTCGTACTTTCAGATTTTAGTAAACTTAAAGTGCCATTAAAAACGTTTTAACTCTCCTCTCTTAGATTGAAATTTTAGTTAGAACTTAATAATGATCCTCAATAAATCTCAACTCAGTTTGCAAGGAGGCTACTTAAATCAAACAAACGAAATAAGTGGCCCTGATTAATCGTTATTTTATAAAAATCAGCATAAAATTGATGTTGTAAAAAAGCCCACTCATTCCAAGAGGTCTAACTTCGGCAACTCATTGTCCGTTGAAAATAATTAACTAGCTGACTCGGCTAAACCCCGGCCAAGTTAAAAGTTGTAAAGGTTGTGCCGCGGAACAACTTTATACAACATTCTGTTATTGTTTTCACTTTTAAGATTCTGTGCATATTTTAGCTTAAATTGTTGGTAAATGCCTTAAGTTTAATTCTTTTTACTGACCGCGTGTTGAAAATGAAACCATTACAAGTATTAGCAACAAAAGCTCCGTTTTGATTATATGTTTTTATTCGTAGCGCCCGTAGCTCAGCTAGCGGAGGCAATCGCATGCGATTACCAATGTTGAGCAAAGGTCGACGCGGTCAGTCCTTTTGGGCGCTTCCTTGGGTCGGATGACACGTTAAATTGTTGGTCCCGGCTGCTTCTCTAGTACGGCAGTCGCTAAGCCATGTCAGAGGCCTTTGGGGTGGCTTGGTTATCTCTAAAAACCAGACTTGGCTACTCTCATTCGATAAGAAGAAGATTCGTTCATTAGAATATCGTTGTTTATAATTTTCCTTGTTTGCGTGTATTTTCATAATTTAATATTCGAATAGAGTAAGAGAGTAAGTTGATATACATAGGTACACAAAATGCTCGCCGGTTTCATAGTTTCGACGTAATTCGTACAAAGCAAGGAATCCTTTTAGCGCGGGTAGTTCTCTGTATAATTCGGGGGCGCCAGAGTCCGCAGAGTTTCAGCACGGCCTCATTGTTTCTCGCCGTAATTTATATTGTGTTTTAGGGAAATTAGCGCGGTCGGGCGGCGCCCAGGTGCCTCGCACCATTACCACTCAGATTTACTCAACTGATCTCTAACACCGTTAATTTGCACACCAATTACGACACCTCATTAAAAATGTATTAACATTATATAGCTTTGGTTTAAACGAGCCGGATCCCCGTTGCGACTGCTGTTTGCTTTCCTCTTCAAACGAGACCGCCGAAATGCCAGGAGTTTACTTTAAATCATCCACTTCTATGAACTACCCGCTAATTAATTAATCCGAATTTTACGTTAATTATTTGATTTTAATTTACAAAGCTGGATTGCTTCGTGAAAACTCAATGAATACTGGAGAGGGTTTTAATCAACAAAAATGCCTGACGTATAATATTCACGGACATTTTCCCTCGTTAACCAAACACTATGCCAATTTTTCAATCACTATAAGTGCGAGATTGTTCAATTACAATGTATATTAATACAACGACACTGCACTCGGCTTGTTAAATTATTGGGCCTTATTTTTTAATGGAGACTGACTTCGGTCGATCCAATAAGTAGATAGATAGATAAAACTCTTTATTGTAACACACATTGAAAAAAAAATAAAGACAAACAGAAACACAAACGACTTAAAAAATAGTGCCACAACTGGCGGCCTTATCGCTAATAGCGACTTCTTCCAGGCAACCGTAGGATGGACAGGAGTAAAAGTAGAAGTAGGAGTGGAAGTAGGTTTAGTTATTATAGTATTGTTCTTTTGTGTAGTTCATACGATGCACGATGATAGGAATTGACAGTTCCAGGTGAACGTGTTCAGATTTTCATCAGGTAAATGGAAAACGTACCTAAACCAAAATTGATTTCCGGGGTTTGAAGCGAGTAATCAAAACAATTGAAATTTATTTCATAACAAAAACTATTCAACTTCCTCAATTTTGTTGATTTTTATATTTTGCTCAAAACATGTTTATATAATTATTCAAACTGAAATCAAATAACCTGTACCAACTTTATACAGGCATAGACTATAAAAACTACTACAAGACAATAAAAACAAAGAACTCGCGTTACTTGAGTCGACATTCCGTAACACATTATTCTCGTGTTAAATTTTACCGCGCCGAGGCTCGCAGCCTCGCCCCATAATCTCTAATTTAAACATCCTTTATCACGACAAAGACTTGTGGTTTTTAACGGGGCATGGAAGTTATGAAATAATACCTATGTCCGCGCATGACTCGCTCTGCTCCGTAGCTATTTCTCTTGGGGACATTTCAAAGTTCAAGTTTTAATGCTGATTCTTTTTTCTATTTTTTGTGGTGACGGTGACAGTTTCTGAGCTCTCCCCGGCGACCGTTTATAACGAGTTTTAATCGCGACACGCAAATTAGTTATATTACGCGTCTATCCGCCTCGTTGGCTATATTATATGGTTATTAAGTCTGACAAGACCCCCGGGAACGCGCTCCATTCTCGACAATTACTGACGTTAACGTCACAATCATTGAAAAGCCGTAGTATGTTACTCGTCACGTTTGCAATTAATAAAACGTGCGGCGGCACTTTGAAGTCGGAGGGTGAGCTTCAGATAAATTTACAACGGCATTTCCGTCGGCGAGTAACGCTGCCAACAAATCACGTTTCGGATTCCAATCGGATTTTTCTATCGAATTTCCAGCTCCTTCCCCCCACGAGCCAACTTGCGGACAACAAAGTTAATCTTCTTTATTTAATGTGATACAGTTCATATTATATTGCGTCTGTCAGGGGAAGCTATTTATGTAACCAGGCCGTATTCAAATGACGGAATTGATAAGATTTCTTTCTCTCAGTCTGGGTAAACGTGATATTGGACACTAAAACCTAGAATTTACGACATGTTTTAAGTGTACTAGGGTAGGGTCTACGTCACGTATATTCTGTACGTAAGAGTATTTTCTATGTATAATTTTTTGTTCTATATTAAACCTCTATTGAACTCTGTCTCCCATATTAGCTCGCCCGCTTCGCCTCGTAAAATTTTACAAGTTATGAATTTTAAATTCAACTTAGATCATGAATAAAGTGAACAACCTAATAAAAATCTTATTAATTTAAAGCCAACAAAATGCCTCCGCGAAAGAAAAATGCCCATCGGTCTGCAACAGCAAATTTAATTCTGAATTCAATTCCAAGTCAAATTTTTTTCACTTCCAATTCACTCAGCACGCAAAAAAAGTTATTCGCTTTGTTGAACGACATTACCCTGAACGAATAAGTGCCGTAAAAGAAGTTTGATCCGAGAAACGCCATGGACTTCTCTTCCAAGTTCACGTGGATACTGTAGTTTCCCTAAAAATTTAAAAAGGAATAAGCATTTCATGGGAAAGACAGTTGCGTAAATATACACAAATGAATTTTGTTTCTTACGATTTTGTGTCTCTTGGCTGTTTGAAATAAGTACCTCTACGAATACTTGTGCAGTGCAGCTGCATAAAGAAACCGAGTAACAAGGCGCGTCACGTGACAGCGTGCATAATGTAGGTGCAACTATCTCGTAATTTATTTAATTATTATAATTCTAATCATATAAAATGTCGTAAAACTTAGCAAAATCTCTTACGCTATTGATAAAAAAGGAAATTTAATCACATAGATCGAACAACAGTAAAATTTTACCAATAAAAATAAATAAACCTTAACTAAAAAAACACCCTCAATATACCAATGGTGGTAATTGTGTCCTTGAATATTACAACTACTCACATACAAGCCAGTTCGCAAATCCAGTGCAAATAGGTTTCTTATATGCAAGCTCGCTACATCATAGACAACAGTGGTGCTTAACATCAGTCAGGCTGTAGTCAAACGCAAGGCTATTCAGTATTAAAAAAATACAGTTCATTCGGCCGTTCTGTCCTGTCCACCCAATCCTTACAAGATCATCCACCCATCGCACTCCGGACGTGGATCATTTCTACTTCCGCTCCACGACAGCCACTCAGGCAGATTTATTGAACAATCTTTATTTATTTCACTGCCTTATTCAAATGTGTGGAATCTTTTTGATGGCAAACAAGTCACGATTTCTTTCTATGAACAGGGATTGATTCAAACAAGACTATATAAGAATGTAGGGCCTGGGTATAGGGATACCGTTTGTTGACATTAGAAATTTTAGAATACGATAATCTAGCCTTCTTCGTATTTCATATTACTGAATGAATTCTGCTTCAATCGTATTTCATATTACTGAATGTCGGGCCTTTCCTGCAGAATCAATTCGTTGGGCAAGTACATATAACAAACTAAACTTAACATTAACAAGTACATATAACGTAGAAATCTTTCCACGGATGACACGTGTGCTCGGATTTTGTGGTTCTCTTACATGTCGGTTTCCACACTACGTTTCCCTTCACCGCTAAACGAGTGCAAATCCACACACAATGTTTGCAATACTACAGGGAAATTGTAGTATCGCTTATCGAATTTCGGAACATTTGACACTTTGGACAACTCACGCTACATTAGAACCTACTCACAAGCGGAAATCCTAAGAGACTACATTTAAAGTCCACTTTTGCGAATGTATGTGGCATCTTGCATACTTTGTGTACCTTTTTTTATGAATTTACTACACATATCTTAAAACACTTTCCGTTTTATTACAAAACGCGGTTTAAATATTACTCCAGGACTTTGAAAATATTGGAACTATGATTTAACATTGGCACATTTTGACAATTTGATAATTATGACAGTAGACAGACAATTTTCGAACAACTAAAACGGACTTGGTCTAGACTTATATTTAAACCACGTTTTGTGGCTTTAAATATAAGGCTTTTCATGTTTAATTCCTGTTTGTAAATTAATATAAGATGTTTATAAATGGCAGTGAAATAAAGATTCATCATTATCATATTACTTTATTTCATATAATCTTTGTTTATTCCACTCTTTCATTCAACCTCGTAGAACATTATTAGAGCTAACAATCATGCTTATTTTCTAAGAACAAGAGCTGGTTAGGCTTCCAAATTTATTGATCAGAAGGAAAGGACAATGCCCTGTAATAAATCCCAACTGCTGTTGCTAGGGTGCAATCACCATATTTTCCTCTTTGTTGTGTCTTTATGCGACATCGACTTATAGCTTAGTTATATACCGCACAAGGTTTACATAATACCGGGAAGCTGTAGTCAAACGGTTTACATTTTCCGTTCAAAACCAAGGTATGAAATATTTCGAGACGGGTATTTGTTTTCTGTGAACGTATCAACGTTTACAGTTTGTAAATCTAGATGATGCGATGGTACATTTCCTCGAAATCGAACTCAAAGCGATGAGGTTACGGACGACTTGATTCCAAACGCTGCGCTGTCAAATTGAGCTGAGATTCTGCTATAGCACTAATATTTGAATTGAAATATAATTACTTATACCAATAGAATATCAAACTATGTAATAGAATGATTTGTTCAGTAATTGACAAATTAATTGACAACCATGGAGACTGTGGCGGCGCGCGTGCCCACACAGCAGGCTAGCAACACTAGCACTGGGAAGTGTGAATTATCCGTGCCGTAATGTGCAATAATAAAATGTTATCATTACCATGTTATCATTTAACTTTAATTTGAGTTAAGACTAGATTCATACCTAAATCTGTGTTAGTTTTATACTTATCAATGTGCAATAAAATAACTTTCATGGGCCAATTGGGAAAAAGATATGAGCTTGTTCGTTTGTTCGTTCATGTATGAAGTATGCTAACGCGCACAAAGTAATACACAGAGTAGTCAAATATTATTTTTGCGATCAAATTGAACTTGTTCATAAAGTTAAAGTTGTGAAATGCGTAAAAATCACATCATAACTAAGAGTTTCAAAGCAGCAACGCTTACATTTTGAAATGCGAATGCGGAATTCATGTCTGTCATTGGGCATGTACGTATAAAGTAGGCTTTATCTTCCTTAGCTTAGCTTTCCTCAGGTATTTTTTATTATATGGAAAAAATATGTTCAGTATTTGTCTTCTTATTTTATCAATAAAAGCAAACAAATAATCCTAACCTCTTGAGATTTAGGCTTAAAAACGCAATCCACTAAGTATAATAAAATGTATACAAGTAATATATCCGGGCTAGATGGCGCTGTGTGCAATGTCCCGTAATATTTATTTATTTTTATTTTTGACCGAAAAAAAACGAATTTATTATTATCATGTCAGATGAATACAAAGCAACTTACTTTATCGACTTTACAGTTGTTGCTGGTGAGGTTGAAGGCATCGTACAGTACTGGGCCCAACACAAAATGCTGACAAGGCTTGCTGAGCACGTAGTTCCACAACTTCTTCATAACATTGTTTTGTTGTCTCGAACTTATTACAACTTTCGCCTGAAATTATATCAAACGAAACACTGAGTTTTTTCTTCGCACTCTGTATCTGTTAGGTATTATACTTAGGTACTGCTTATTAGATGTGTTACGGACTTAATTCAATATGCTCGTGTCATCTGAGGAGGACTTGGGTATCTCTCTTGAGTCGTATTTCCTCATGACTGAGGGTCATGACTCCCCCGCAGAATTAATTCGTTTTCTAATAATCATTAATATTAAATATTCGTTAATTAATTCCAGTTACTTGGGTATCTATCATATGTATTAAAATGTTACTAAAAAGTTTCAAAATATAGTTCCCTCAATTAATTGTTTCTAGCATGGCGACTCTCAGTAATGTGAATAAATAAGGTTAAAATAAAACAGATACGCTGGATTCATGGAATTCGCTATCAGATATTCAATGGTCGTTACTTTGTTTTTGAATAATTTGGTTAAATGCCGAGTCATTTTTAACCGAATCTTGAACGGGAACATTTTCAAATATCTCTATAATTACTGCGGGAATTTGTCAATAGAATTACCGCTGTCACGGGGCAGTCTTTGCGGAAATCGAAGCGGAAAATGAGATCGGTGGGATTCTCTGTGTTATCCAGTTTGTACTCGCCGCAATCTCCTTGCTTAGGGCCCTTGCACGATTCCACTGTGTGCCAATCTATTTGATAAGGACCCTAAAATACAATTAATTTAAATATATTTGTATATCATTGGTGAGTCTAAAATTTCAGTGGTGATATGGTTTTGGCTCTATGGATACCACATATCTAGTTATCCCTGAAATAATTGCAGCTGAAAATTATAAAAATACAATCTTTTTTATTCTAATTTCAACAGCGTAAATCCAATCATAATTTGATATAATAAACAAAGAATTCAAACTTTTGCTGAATGTATATAAAGTATATGTACGTGTTCAATCGAAACTATGAACGATAAAATTTCAGTTTTACACTTTTTTAACACGCTAGCAAATGTATAAGCAATAAAAAATCTAGTGTTTTATAAATTGTCCGAATAAAACAAATATAGACCACTGGTTGTTAAATTTGGAAATTGAAATGGCCGACCATTAAAACGATGGGCAATTCTCACGACGAAACACTCACGTAATTGTTATCAGATTTGTTCAGTACAATGAAATATAAACATAGAAATAGAAATATGGAGAAAAACCCCATTTTAATTCTAATATAGCCTCCACCGTCAACATAACATTTCGAATGAAATATAAAAATACACTACAGAAAACTTCGTTTAAATAATGTCATTAAATATCTAATTTCCGGCTGTCTGTTTGTGTGTAAATAATTACCTTGATATTAAAATATTGGAGGGAAAAAGGTCTCATTATTATGTTTAGTGAAGCGATAAGTAAGATTTATTATGGCTAGCAAGTTAGTTGCTGACAAATATATTTATTATTATAGGTTTACTGAGATAATACTAAAACCTATAATATTTGAGGTTGCAATTTTATTACTAAATTTCAAAAAGGTTTTTTATATGTGAGATAGGTTTTGCGTTTGATTACAGTTAATTTTTTAACACATTCTTTTTACTCGTAGAGTACGTCGGTGTCTGAGTTTATAAATTTACATTTAATATAACATTACGAACATAATTCCATTCATAATATTTAAAAAGCTGACAAAAAATGCAATAAGATTAAACTATTGAAGAATAACACTTATGAGGCTATAATTAAACATTCATAAATTAGTTTCAAAACTAATTACACGGACAAGTTAATTTGATTGCATCATCGGCATGCTCATTTTAATTAAATAGAACTATTTAATTTTATAATTTCAAGAGCACTAAATGACAAATACAGAGAGCTGTGGTAATGTGTGCAACCGTCTGTTAGATATATATGTTTTATTAATTCATAAACGTTAGTAATTTTCATCTATTAATTTAAATTCACACAGAAAAAGCATTACTTTCCTTTCATATTTCACTTGGCAAGTTGAAGTCCTGAGTTAGTCATATTCAATGATATATCTATTTACAAAAATATTTTAATATTATGTTTAAGACTTGTAAATAAAAATAAATATAAATATTTCCGGACATATCACACAGCGCCATCTAGCCCCATACTAAGCTTGCGCTTGTATCATGGGTACGGATATAATACATATATACTTTTTTTTTGTAAATACATACTTATTATACATAGAAACGACCAGACTCAACACAAGTAATTACAAATTTTAATATGCATAATTACTTGTGTTATGCGGGAATCGAACCCGCACCCCTAGGTTCGAAGGCAGAGCCACTACCAACTAAGCTAACAGAGCAGTCAAATATATACTACATATTAGTTAGTTACATTATGTTTTATAAGTTATGAATAAATTGTTTTTTTTGTACAGATTCTACACACATTTAAAATCCGAAATGCAATTTGTAATCACAAAATATCTTAAATGTTCTCTTACTAAAATTTCACATACCTATTTACGATATAGTGATGCCATTTATTTATATGAACTTTACCTTCTTTATTTACAAAAGCTACCTAATTATCCAAATGACGTAATTTTGATAACTGGATGCGCCGTTTTACAAAAATTGATTTATTCGTTTCGGCCGTATGCCTTTTCTTTTTACATCTCCTAAACGGCTCGTTTCTACCTGTAATTAGCAGTATCATTGACACGTTTACCATTTAATTACACGGCAAAGTCGGCAAATAATCAAATAGCATTAATCGACGCTCGTTACCAGTAAATGGGTCTCGGCAATCATTAGTGCATTTTATTTGGAGTGGCCTGTCCCAGCCAGCGCCCACTGCCAGCCACTTTCAGCCACCATACAGCTAATGCGTTCCTCCATTACCTGTCACCTCTGCCATCAGCAATTCTTTGAGCCAACGCGTTATTGTTTCCCTCGGGATGTTGCCTTTTCATACTTGAAAATATTTAAAATGCCGTCCATTCTGGCACCACGTTTCCCTCTATGTACACTAATGCTTGGTAATGTACATGCATTCACGTTTTAATATCTGCAATGGGAATTTTGGTATTATGATATTTTATAATGACAGCGCTTTGTGCTTACGGCTGCATAGGATGACAATAATAGAACCGGTTAGTGAGTGCTTCTCTCGATAGTATTGCTCGTTATTGTTATTCACACATATTTTTAAATGATTATTTTGTTGGTTACATGCAAATTAGGTTAATCTGGGATTAGGAATTAGTTATATAAGCATTATAAGTATATATTGAACAGCCTATGTTGTCGCGAGAGCGCTGACTCGCTTGACTTGGCGGCAACAAGCGAGGCGACACAGCGTTCAAGCGGCCATTCTATTTGTTATACTAAACTCGAGATCGGCAAAGTGCTCACGGTCCAGTTCCACTCGAGGCCGTGTCTTCCCGCAGCTCTCGACCTCGCCGGCTTATGTGGCGATCGTTGGGCTTACTCTAAATTGCAATTAAACGAAGTTGCGCTCTCACCAATCCGCGCGGATAGAATGCGAATTGTTTGCTCTATTGTCGGACTCATCGTCGATTTAAAACCCAAGGACCCATCCCATATTCGCACAGATCTATGAATGCGCTTTAAAAGCCGAGTCAGCTGCGGATGAGATATTACCTTTTCATGCACATTTCGAGCGCTCAATCTTCGGGGGATAAAAATGTTATGTAACTTATCATAATATCAGAATTTTGATGCGGGGTCGAGATTGATAAGGTATGTAGAGGTAATTTAGTCAAATAGATTCGTGGCGTATTCGGCAGCTGGGGTTCAATAACGGGTTTGATAAAGACGTGTATCTCGGGCGGGACGGCTGAATGCGGGCTCTGCCTAATATGGGCTGGTGGCGCGGCCGCTGTCGCCGCTAGAGCCTCTAACTCATATTCGCGCCGCATCGCTCCCGTTCATATGGATAGTGCGCCATAGTTTACATGCCACGACGTCACGAGTAATAAACTCCTCATTTTGTGTGAAAAATCCACAAATAACTAAAATTTAATACATATCTAATATATTTTTGTACACCGACTGAAACCGGTGAGTTAAAACACCTGACAAATCTGAAATCTGTCCATGAAAGCTGTTATTTTTCGAGATCGATGGACTACCTAGTATTCGTATTCCTCCACAGCGCATTTTCAGTTGGTTACCTTAACGAACCGCCTGTATACTGTATAAACTCAATACTGTAGGTGTTAGATAGAAGTCTGGTGGTTATTTTGTCTATGGTATGAATACAGCGCCATAGTTTGCATACTTTGATGTGCGATCGCTTTAATAAACGCATTAAATTTAATAATCTCCCTGCTCGCGCGTTTAGCAGTTAGTTCGCGGTTGCTTCGCTAACGGCGCTGCAGATTTATCCACGCTACTGAATATAAATACATAAACGTCGATTGTAAATATCCGTACAAACGGTGTTTGGTTTACGCAGAAAATTATCACACCAATAATTTCATAAATTAACCGCAAATCGCAGTTAATATTGAATGCTCGAACGTTAATTTTATACTACTCTGGGACGAATTCTGGGATTTACGATATTAATAATGTACCCACAATTCTGGGATTTGTAGCCTGGGAATAAAGTAAAATTAATATCTCATTTTATAAATATAATCATTCTCTTTTAAATAAAGGTCTCTTAACTCTAGGTGCCTCTACTTTCATATAATTTAAACATTAAATTAATGCAAGGGTGATTCTTCGAAACATGAAAGATAGATAGCCATTTGAGTGCGTCTAAAAATAAAATAAAAGCTTTGATGTTTAATTAAAATCACTATTATATCTGGTCCTCGTTCAGTGGTATAGATAAAACGCCTATGAGTGACTAATACGATTTCATTATGGCTGTCCATTGTTTTTTCTTTCCTCATTTTGCTATTTTTTGCGTGTTGTTGTGTCGAATTTTTTTATACCTAAGTTTTGAACTCATTTTTCATAATCGTACAACTTGACTTAAGCGGGTGTGGCGTAGCGGTTCCAGTGTGTGCTTTTCATTCAGACGCACCCGGGTTCGAATCCGGCCCTACACCAATGACTTGTATTTTCAAGTTATGTGTGGATTTGCACTCGCTTAACGGTGAAGGAAAACATCGTGAGGAAACCGACATGTTTGAGGACCATAATATCCGAGGACATGTGTCTTCCGTGGAAGGACCTGGGCGCCCACCACGATGTACCTGCCCAAGAAAACTCCCCTAGCGGATTAATTCTGCGGGGGAGTCACGACCCTCAGTCATGAGGAATACGACTCAAGAGAGAGATACAACTTGACAGCTTATGTGATTCTAATTTCAATTGAAAAATAAGACAGACTTTCAAATCAAATCAAATCAAATCAAATATACTTTATTGTACACCAAATAAAAAGAACATATTTTACATAAAGGTGGAAGGTAACCAGGGACATTGGGCGACCTTATCACTAAAGTGATCTCTTCCAGGTAACCTAGTTTGGACAACACTAGAGGAAATCCGTAAAGCTGGCGTACTTAACACAATATTAGATAATTTAAAAATAAAACACAATAACAAATATAACATTCAAAGTAACAACATACAAACATAATTACACACAGAACTACATATTACTGATATTTAAAGGAAATATATTACATTGAAGGAAATCACACAAAAATAAAAGAGAGCAGAACATAATTCAAATAAAAAGACTTACACAAACCAATTAACATCACAAAGTAGAAATGTAATGATTAAAAACCAAGCTCTGAAATATGGGCAAGGATTTAGCCTGCTTGATATTAAGTGGCAGGTCATTCCACAAGCGAACCGCTTGCACAGTGAAAGAGGAGTGATAGTAGACTTTGTGGATTTCTATTCAATGGCGATTTAAAGCTACTGAATGTGAGTCAATTAGAGAGCCTAATAGTCAATTTTAACATTAATTTGACTATTATCGGTCCCCAAAACCAGTTAAATTAAAAGAAACATGATGTTCCAATATAAAATATAATCGTTGGTATTAAACATTAAACTCTCCAGAAAATAACAACCTCTGACTGAAGGCGAAAAACATTTTAAGAGGAAATGGCTCGTAGAATGTAAACTAAAATCTCATTACAGGTTTGATTTAATGAAGTGCTTAATTTCCAGTAAATTGGATAGAAACAGGGGAAAGAAATCGAGTTCGCAAGAGAAAGAATCGTTAATTCAGTTGTATCAGTGAAATAGTGGTTTAAGGGGGTAGATTTAAGCGCAGTAAAGCACTTAAGAGAGCTTAGAAAGCTCGAAGTGTGATGAATGAGAGTGGAAGCACGATCCTCTGGTGCGGAACAGAGCTTCCACCTTACAATGATTGATAGTGTTTTATGCGACGTCAAATTAGTTCGAGAACATTCCACGCGCTGTTGTAAGCGTGCACTGATGAGTAATAGTTGAACCAGTTAGCTTGGTGCAGGCTAGGGAAACTTCTAAGGTGTAGGTGATATTCTAGGTTCTCAGTTAGTTTATATTATGTGAGACTGTACGGCTAGTACCCTGTGATAAAACTCAAGAAATTGGATACTTTGTCGTTAAAACATGTTATGCGGTCAAATGAATATCATCGAATTCGCAATCACTCAAACATCGTATATGATTACGTTTGAGTATGTATAGCATGTATACAGACCTTGTGCGATACCAGGAAAACTGTCTCTTGTGTTGCTAAGAAATGTTCTTGTTCGCAGTCACACCAGTATGTTACTTAGCGGGATGAAAAAGTAACTACACAAACATTACCTAAACTACTCCATCTTGGCCGATACTTGCCCACTTCCTTTGTTCTTGCAAAGTAAAACCCTCGGCCGGTTCAGACCGTTACGGCGGTGGTCGATAATACCGATGGGATTTCCATACGGGTCAGAATTTGGTTACTGAACTTGAATTATTTCTTCCTAAACGACCCGAGCCCGCTTCATGCAAAGTACACGTTTTGACTTACGGCTCTTCTTTGGTTTTCATCAGTCTTAATTAGTTTTGCTTCTTTGAACTCGAGAGGCTATACATCGGCGCAAAACCACGAAGATAAGATTTGTCGGACAGAAAAATGTACTTGATTTTATTTGACGCTACAATGTAAGGATATTGTATCGGGATCTACTAATGCCAGATGGCAATAAAGAGGTTGGCAGGGTTGGCAATACGTTGGCAAGCTTGTACGATGCGATCGTTAAGGTGACTTATGACCGCATCCCCTTTCGTCATAGCTCCAATATTTGCCATGCGCTAAGAATTCGGGCGGACCTTCCTTCTGTTTTGATTACGTCATTTATTTTCCAAATTGGAGTGTCCGTCGAGTGAGACTTGTGACTTTTTCCGTTTACCTAAAGCTCAAATTTACCTCAGCGTGGGATGTTTGCTTTGAGCGCGTGTGGAGTGTTTGGGCCCAGTCTTGACGATTAACTTTTTACTGCTTCTAGTAGTACGTTTACAGACCACAGTGGTTCTTAGTTCGGGATAGTTACAACACAAAAGAAATTAACGACAGCTGGCGTTAGAGGAAAAAATAAATAATTGCCGAAAACCAAATGGTTATGAGAGCAGTGATCGAGTGAAATTCTCTTAGGATTCTACACATGAACGCAGATGATTGTTTCATGTTTACGACGTTACGTTAATCAGTTTGAATGTTATGAAACTAGATCAGGTTTTATTTTTGTGTGTATTTTGGTATCGAGGGAAGTTAAAAAAATTCCCGCTACACAAACGAGTGTGAAACGATAACGAAGACAAGTTTTAGTTCAATTTGCGATGGAACAGTTGGGGATATCCAACTAGCTTAACAATTTCAACGAATACCGCTTTGAAGCGTTATATTCAGCTTGAGTTTTTGAGCAACGAGTCGGTACAATTTCTCGGTAAATTTTAACGCGTAATAAATAGAATTACGTTTGTCTGCAGCCCGGCTCTGACATCACTGTAGTTTGTTATGTAGCACGCTTGCCTAGAAGGAAACTATTTATTCTGTATTTATTTACCTCTGCATTATATTTCTCGAACGATTCGGTTGTATGTAGGAATAGGTATACGAATAGTCCCATACTTTTCTTGATGTATTGGGGATTGCATTTAACTGCTGAGCCAACGTTTTTTGGCAAAAGCACTGCAACAGTTAAGTTTGATTATTTCTTAATGTTCGTTTTCGTGATTGAATTGCGTGTTGGTAAATTTTATACCATTTTATGTACGTACAAGTTAGCTAATATGCATGTTGGAGAGGAGGCCTATACTCAGCAGTGGGCGAACACGGGCTGATATGATAATGATGATGAAGCCAGCAAAGTATTTTTTTTGTACGAGTGAGTCTGGTTTGGTCAGAAAAGAACAAAGTTCGGTCTCGTTGGCATCTGAAAGCTGTAAGTTGGTACAATACAAATATTCTTCGCAGTCGATGGCCGGACTTTAGCAGTAACTTTAGTACTTTAAACTTGTAAGTGTAAACGCGTTTATATTTCAACGGCAGTGAAAGCCTTCGGACCAAATACTTGGACAGGTAGATACTTGTAGCTGTACTTGTGGTATGTGGTTAACCATCGACATCATACTCTAGAAACTCCTCATATTGGCCAAAAATCCAGCACTTGTCTTGTCCAGCCTAGGGAAACACTTTAACTGCATTGATTTATTTATTCAATAATGTACATTGCATGTAGGTTCCCCAACACTTCAAAACCAATCCTATGGATAATTACGATTCTCCTTGGTGGTGGAAGTAAAATTCGAACAAATGCGAGCATTTTTACAATACATGCTACCACTACACAATAAATATTACTGGAATATTAGTTTCCTTTCCTCTGTTTTTTGGATCCGCGTCCGGGCTGATGATGATAAATCATCCGTCTCAAAGTAATTTAGTGTATAGAACCTTCTAGATACAGTGCACATCCGCCCCAGATTGGTCTCAACCGAGCCCCTGCATTCCTGCGCTCGACCCGGGGCCATCTGGATTGTTATCATTCCCGACCTGACATCTGTTTATATTCAGACATGCAGGTAGATATATGTTAACTTCTCATTAATGTACTGATGATGTGTTAGTATAGTTGACAAGTTAAATTGTTAGTCCAACATGTACAGCAGTAGTTATTTTACTAAGTGTCAAACCTAAGGTTGTTGTTATTTTGGTCGTGATTATTTTCTCACATTTTTCAATGAAGCATTCGTAAAGCCTCTTTAGAGGCCAGTGAGGTGGTTTGGAAACTCTCGACAACAGGCAATGGTTGTAGTAGTTTTTAGACACTGTTATTTACTGCCAATTTTTTTTGTATTTTTTTTTCTATGCCTATTCTAAGGTAAAACACTATAAAATGTAGTTCAAATTATGCTATGTTTATAATAAAATATAACTATGTATAACCATTACTTAAATGTACTAAGTATGTAGCTAACATGCATATAAATGATCCTGAAGATTTGATGCCATATAATAGTGTAGATGACAGATAACATATTATATACTACTACCACCTACCTACCTACAGCTAGCTACAAATACCCGTATATTCTGTTCAGTTAAATTTACCAATACATATTAATCTAATCATGGTGTCGATGTGTCACTATGTGTTAATTAGTGTTATTGTGACCCCATTAATGCTATATATGCTAAGATTATTGATTTGATTAAGTATAAAGTTGTATGATGACATCATGAATACGATAAAGTTAAACATCGAGAGGAAACCGACATATTGCGAGGACTATCATATTTAAATTATAAATAACATTAACATTGCACACAGCACCATCTAGCTCCACCTTAAGCAATCGCTTGTCGTGGGTACTAGATAACGGATATAATACTTATATACATTTCTTTGGTAAATACATATGTATATATTATACATAGAAACGACCAGACTCAACACAAGTAATCATAGACTTGAAAACATATGTGATACTTTATACTGCTCAAGAGTTTCCTCAATGAGTAAGGACGTCGGTAATGAAGAAGACGACGCAAGAAGTACCTATTATAAGACATGATTAAGTTTACTCTGGGTTGAAGGCCATCTGATCTCGCTAGAATCCATTATTCTTACAAAGTCCGACAACAAACTTGACTCCACTTAATTATATCGTTTTATCCGGAAGCAACGGGCAACTTATAATTTTATTTGTATTTTCGGTCGCAAGAAAATATAACATCAAAAGTTTTGTCAAACCTTCAAAACTTTCAATAGAGTTTCCGAAGCTTATAAACTCGACGGCGCGGAGACCGGAATTTTTAATGATTCACCTACAGACTTAATAAATTGTCAATGAATTTAACAATGGCAATCCATCTGGCGCCAAAACAAAACATAAACTTTTATACAATATTTCCTATAAAATAAAGCAATTAATCTTATTAATACATTCTTACTGATTACATCTCACTAATATTAGCAAAATAAACAAAGCGAATAAGATCAATTGAAGTTAAAACATCGCGATGTACGATGCATATCAGTCACATTTTCTTCCTTACTCTAAAACTACTTTACATACGTTATTTCAAGTTCTTACTACACTAATACAATGTAAAAACAAGTAGTAATATCCTTTTGAAAACAAACTTGAATAAAAGTTTCAACATGAAACAGAGATGACATTTTCAAGATATCTTTGTCGACGTAAAGAAAATAAGCTTAGTTTTTCTTTGACGGCACCTATGTTATTTTAGTTCAGCGGTTTTTGTGTCTCAGAACTATAACTAGAGGTTTGCCAAAAGCAACTTCTTAGATTTACAAATATAATTAGGCGTATTTGATATAATACTCGTATAATATTAGGTTTCGAAGTCTCTATTATTAAAACAGAATCATAGGAGAAGATGTGATCAGGTCGTTATTAAATGTAATTCGTAAGGGATGTTTTTTAAAAGCTCAATGAATCGTTTTGTAAGTTATGTTCGTGTACTAATAAAAATACCTACTTACATCCGTTTTCATTATAATTATAAACGAGCATCAAAAAAACATAAAAATAGACATATAATAAAAAAACAAGAGTATATATAAGAAGTTTCATGTCATAATCCGGCCCTAACTCAGTATATGCTGGATGCAAGCATCCAGCGCTAGTCTTCCGTTGGGATAACAACAACGTAATAAGCACCATTCCCAGAATCAAATCCATACTAATTGACGTCAGTATGACTGACTATCTGCATACAATTCTTTTATTTAAACGCAGTTCGTCATAAATTACTTCTACTCTAGTCGATGCTTCAACTCAATACACCAGCCATATAAGATAGCAACTCCAACATTTTCACTCGACATCGACTCGTTGTCACATCGTTTATATCAAGCCTTCCTCACTGTTGAGCCTATTTGATCCGTTTTCGTAAATTGTGTGAATGATACTCCGTGATAATGTACCCGAGGATTCTATTCCATTGTTGTAGACTTACAAGTTTGAAGGTGCCTAGTTACAGAGTTGCGTCACTGTTCCACCTGATAATTAAACAATTGGTGTTTCTGGGAATTTCTCGACAAGAAACGGTTCACGGTTATCGAATTTCAACCGGACCGGTGATAGCGTAGTTTGACGGTTTCAACCTTTTGTAATGTAGAACAAACATGGTTTGAATTACTTTAGCAATATAATGCAGACATTTAAATAATAACAATAATAATAATAACCATAGTTACTATAATGTATAAGATAGACACAAATTATATCAACATAACAAAAATAAATAAACCGGGTCTACCTCTGTTGTAAGTAACAACAATAAGAAGAAACGCCGCCGCCGCGCCGAAAATAAAGAAAGACATGCCTCGGTACTTACCGAATTTTCTCTAATCAATAAAATTAGGATGCTAGCAACCGGGATATCAGGCCCGAAGAGGGTCCGGAGATTAACTCGATATATGGACGGGTTAGCGAGCTGAATTGAATTTGCCAAAGAGAACGCTAGAACCAGACACACACTGAAGGTATAAAAACCTGCCTTTGACGGTTTATTTAGAAGCACCTTACGTAAGACCGGGAACCCCTGACGAGAGCGCTTCAATTAAAACCGGCCAAGTTTGTTTAAATGTTTGTGTCGCCCCATACAACTGAGAGTTACAAGCGCGGATTTCTCTCTAGATAAACATTCAACCTAATCTGCTCTCACATTCCGGAATAAAACGAAATTGTTTTTGCCCGTACAGTGAGCGCGATCTTGACAAACGGCGCCGAACAAATAAGAAGTATTGACAAATTTTTGATTCAGTAAACTTCCGACAACACTACCCTATTTTCTTTGCAAAACTATTTTCGTTCAATGAACACGGTTACGTAACGCGATTGTCGATGCTTTAATGGTATTAAGCTGCGGTTGTGGATTTAGGTTTTACCTTGGGTCGAGGAACTTGGGCCGCCTTCGGAGTCGTCTCATCTCGGCCACAGCACTGTCAGGATTAACCCTTGGCGCCAACTACTAAGACTATCGTCGAACTAATTACAAAAGTACTCTATTCAACGTACAAGGTGACTACCGAATCCCCTCTCAGCTAAATCAAACTTGTTTATTCCCTCGCCTGAAGGGGATGGAATTTTCTTTCAGACCCGTATTTATTTTGAGAGAATATAATCCGCCGCTGTCGTTAACGAGAAAGTGTTATCCTCGGCAAATCTGCGAGCCTATCCGAGTGAAGCAAATCTTATTAGAATTAGTCATAATCCAAACATGGTTAGTCACTGAGAATTCTGTGTTATTTATGTAATTCTCGAGTAAGCCGTTTAATCGTCCATCGCGTACTTAATGTTTGAGCTCTCAGGGTAGGATAAGGAGTGGGAGGTGCGGGGAGTGCTCCTCCCGAGGGCTGGCTCCGGCAAATCTGCGGCTGGGACACGTACAGGTAGTGTCACGGCTCATTACCCTAACTTTATGTGCGCCAAATCACTCCGTCATGAATAAACAAGACGTAGGCTTATGACCTCTTAAGGTTAAGCTAATATAGAGAATTTGTCTGCACGAAATGAGCTACGTCGTACAG
This sequence comes from Macaria liturata, assembly GCA_964023185.1. Taxonomy (NCBI): domain Eukaryota; kingdom Metazoa; phylum Arthropoda; class Insecta; order Lepidoptera; family Geometridae; genus Macaria; species Macaria liturata. The sequence goes on along the minus strand of OZ026818.1, from coordinate 5,440,221 downwards.
AGATATTCGGAGATTCTCGTTTAAGGTGCAGTAAAAATAAGGGTTTTTTTTATAAGTACTATAATACTTATAAAAAAATCGCCTACGCAACGATGTAAGTAGCAGCTAAATTTATCAACTTTGCCGGGAGCTATGATTTTAATTTAGAATCAAACAGTTTCCTTTGTTTCATGTAATTAAGTATTCTGATTGATCTTGTTCCAATTTTCCAAATAGACCGGATATTATATTTTAATATTCTCTTGGAATAGCAAAAGTTTATGATAATAAAATAAATAAATATTTCGGGACATTGCACACAGCGCCATCTAGCCCCACACTAAGCAAACGCTTGTGGTTGTGCTTGTGCTTGTTTGTTGATAAAGTAGGTAAGTATGCACAGGTCGAAGGCAGTGGCTCGACTACATGAATCGTGGCCTATCACCACGGCAATGTCTCGGAATGAAAAACTTTACAGGGCTTCAGAATAAAGCTAGCTTAATTTATCCGCTTCAGTAAAAGTTTTCATAAAACAAGCGATCTCGGTTATTATCTCACGCTCTTTGTTAAATACTTTAAGCGTATTTCTTTACTGCTATTGGCGGTGACGGTGAGCTTAAACTCTGAAGCTGCCGCTTTATGGAAATTATCTCTGCTTTCTATGAGAAATTGCTCGTTTTAAACATTTTTCTTTCCATTAAACTGCCAGTTACTAAAATCCGACCGTACACTACAAAGAATTTTGATTGTATATATGGTATACCTGACCTGCTACAATCCTATTATAAGTAGGTAAATATGTGGGTATGTATATGTAGTATATGATCATTGGCTCGGATGACACGTTAAATTGTGGGTCCCAGCTGTTTGTCTATTACGGCAGTCGTTAAGCCATGTCAGAGGCCCTTAGGGCGGCTTGATAAACTCTCGACATCAGAGTTGGCCACTCTCATTCGATAAGAAGAAGAAGAAGGTTATGATCATTACGCCCCAAATAATTCCTACATCTCTGTAAATATGTTTTGTTATTATTATATATCTGTGTTTCTCTTCGTGTAGAATTGCTGTTATGCTTCCACGTTTGTAAAAATACTTTTGTAAAATAGAAAATGCACCTAATTGCGGAACAAAGTCCTTGTATCAGTAACAACGGTATCACAGCAAAATCTCTTATTGCACTCGGCGTCTGTTTTTATCATAATTGTGCTTTGTTCCTAGGAGCCAGTGTTTTTCAGATAACTAACAGGCTCCATACTGGCTGCTTCATATCACAGTAATTACTTCAGAATCAATAAACGCCACATTGCGGTATTAAATTGAGATACGTAATATAATTTTGCGATCTTCAAAGCGAGAATGAATCGGTTCTTGCTGGGTAGGCACGCTTCATCCTAGACCGTAACGATCGCTTACCATAAGGCGAATTATGGTCAAGAACAAACCCATTTCACGTAAAAAAAGTTTGCTCCTAAATAAATATCTTTGTATGTCAGTACCTAATAAATAATAGGTGATACGTTTGCATGTTGATTAGTATCTCGTAATATTTGACATAAACGCGTGATGTGTCTGGATGCTGGTTGGTCACATAATGGCTGACTATGAGGCTCATCATACGTGTAGGTTCTAAATAATTAGAGTTATTCGCAAAATATCATGGACAACTCAATTTTGGAATCTCTGACCGATTTATTCATTATTTATTTATTTATATACAACAACAGGATCAGATATATAGTGGTGCTTAACATCAGACAGGCAGTAGCAAAACGCAAGCCTATACCGTGTAAAAATAATAATTTGTTATCTTAAAATCTTAAATTTTGTATGTAGATAAAAAGAATTCAATTCATTTTTTTCAGTCTATAATCTGGAACTATTATCACCCTGGCTAACTTGCTTGAATTTGAGTTAGAAGTCCCTGTTTAATATGGTCTACGAATCAAAGTTTGCAATAGACAAGTCACATACAAACTTTACACTCAATTATATCAGTGCAAAGTTAGATGGGAACTGGAGTGGATATTTAAGTACCGCAACAACCGTATTTTATACAAGTTTCGGCTTTCTCGTGCTCGGGGTTTGGGCGATCTATCTTGTTTATTTGTTCGATTAATTAGAAGAATTTAATAAAACTAAATAAATACAATCATCAACATCCTCAGCCCGTTATTTGCCAATTGCTGAGCATAGGCTTACCTTCTTGTACGCCACTCGTCCCGGAAATAGATTAGAAGAAGAAAAATATTATTAATTAAAGGAGTCGTTAGTGTAATTTAATAACTTAATTTAATATGTATTGCATTTGTCTTCATAAAACTGGCAACATGTTGTGTTTTGGAAACAAATATTTGTGTAGGTAATGACAAAATCTCTGTTTATCGCTTGGAAGATATGAAAATTGTCGGCAAAATAATACCTACATAAGTTTAACACCCAAATATTAAACACAAACATCGTGAGTACAAGCTTTTCGATCGAACTGTATAAAATATGAGTAGATATAGTATCGGGTTTAATAGGCTGTAGATTTTTAAGAAAATTTTATTTACCTATTGTAATTTTTGTTGCCAGTACTCATAAGTTTCTCCGACATACACTCTATCAGTAAGTTCATTTCAAAGCGGTGTAATGCAAAGCTTGTCATGTAGTGACCACATTAGTCAAAATCGTTCATTAGAAATCCGCTCACACATTGAATTGGACCCAATTTCTATGTAATTGGCTTGCTAATTATTGTTTCGTGATTTGCTGAATATTTGTCCTGCAATGTTCAGGACCGCATTTTCACCGCGCGGTTTTATGTAGGTAATGCCTGTACATTATGCCAAGTGTTCGCAAATAATAAAGGGTAAAAGCAAAAATCATAGCTCCATAAAGAAATGCCGGTATTCGCGTGGGCTAGCTATTTGAATAAATAGAGGGAACCATTTTTCAACCCGCTGGTGATAATAATGACGCTATTTATCAACGACTCAAAAGGGTAGGTAATTATTAACGCTGTATTTCGGCGGTTTCGTTTGTTTCCTTACACTTTTTGTGAGTGATATATTTGCGGCGACATTGCTGTTGGGAGGTCATCTCGTTTGGCTGCGAGGGAATGCCTCCGAATGATTTATTGTTGTGTTGAATATGCATGTCGCGATGAAAAACGACCAAAAATCGTGCGAAAATGGGATCGGTTGTGAGCGCTATACAGGATTCTGAGGGCGCTCCATAAAATATAGGTAACCCGCTGTCCGCTCCGCTCGTGGATAGCGCCCCCGCTTGTTCCATGGCCTCCACGCGTCACATTGCGGAAGTCGTTAAGAAGATAAATCACAAACCACACTTCTTATAATCCTTTTAAATTCTTTAAGTGAATATTGCAACGTTTTCTTTTCTCATGTTTAATACATCCGCTGTATAATAAAGAAAATGTATAATTTACTTGTTTGCGAAGTGGGTCGCGGACTTTATTTAAATTAAGAGCTTAGAGTGAGATATTCATTACGAGATGTGCAAGTTTCGATGCAAGTTTTCGCTGTGACGAAATTTACGAAGACTGCGTTATTTGCGAGGTGCAACGGAGAGTGTACTCTAATAGTGCTGGAAACAATAGCGGGGAAGTTTTCCCGGAGCAGCGAGCCGGGCCCGCCTTGCCGCGTCCGCCCCGCCCGCGCCGCACGCTCGGAGAGCTGCTACGCAAACTCACATAATTTTCACATGAACAGCTCTACTGTGTCTTGCCTAAAATAGGAAGAGCACTACAGCGAGTGCTTATAGTCGAGCGTCGATATATCATAGCGCTAATTACGGACTTGCAGCGTACGCTTGATTAACCGCCGCCGAGAGAACCTGCGCGGTACTAGCTTTAGAACATCAGTTAGAAACAAACAAACAGCTTTTCATTTAGTTTTAAACAGTCCTATGTTACATACGTTGTACAAACACCGGGATTCCGTCGTGGCTGTTCGTTTGGCTTGCTGCAAGGCTCGTGGACCGTTGAAACCATGTCGGGCACTTGTACCTTCCAGAGAAACAATTTTACTTCAATTAAATACCACACAGGGCGCATAGACAGATTTGTAGGGCACCTAGTAACTAGCTACAGAACGTTCGGCAGAATCTATGTTAGCGTAGTACAGACAGAGGCAATAGAATTTGTCATGATGCCGTGTTGTCTACAAACTGAAGTCTCTAAAGTTTACTTAGGCCATTTAGGTAGGGTATATTTAGGCCCTAGGGCCTGGATGTGTTTGTAGGCATATCTCTTGTTTACGTCTACGATATACCTGACTGAGGATAAAGTGATAGATAGCGATTACTGTTTATTGCTTATTGTTATGTCTACCAGGTTTTCACATTATTTAGTTACCTAGTCTATTTTGTTTGCAATTACGTGACTAAATTTTTGTGACATTTTCTCAAATAAATATATTTTTCTTGGTATATGCCACGCTTTAAAAGTACGAGTAATTTAATCATTTTTATTTCCACGCAGAGATTTTATGACACAAGCTGTGTGTTATAAAAGTTTATTTCGTAAAAAGCTCGTAATATTGTGTTTAATATTTTAAGAATATGATGTAGAGATTTCTTAGACAAAGATGAGGCTTTCGTAATAACATGTACCTACTTTAACCTGATAACACGATGATATGTACCAGCTTTACAAGAAAGTTGTACGAGAAAGTACTAAATAATCAAATTAGAGCTTTTATACGTAAACTAATTAAAACATTGAAATATGACGTTACTGGCAATATGATGGTACACTATGTACAAAAACAACACAGGGTCATAATTGACTACAAATTACCTCATGTTAGGCCAAGTTGCAGCTAACGATCTAGTGCGCTTGCCTAGAAGAAACTCGAATTATATTTATTTAGTAAATATATTAAGTTGCATGCTGTATGTGCAATCAAATACACCCAATATGTGCTATATCTTTATATTCGAGTAGGATAATATTGCACAAGATTATCAGACCATATCTGTGTGTCGCGGCTCGATCGCAGCGACCAAATTGTTGGCAAAAATGCATAAGCATGGCGGTACATTTCCGTCCGCGTACCAGATTCTTTGGCCGTACTTTTTTCCAAATGACACATAACCTCACTTTTTTATATAAATTCAATCTTCACTTTCGCATCCAACGGCAATCAAGAAACCACGAAATTGTAAAAACTTCTATATTCAATACAGTAAATAGTGTAACGAACAAAAGTATTTTCATTCAACAAGACCACCAGCTGCAGGAATATCCTCATCACGTCCAATGTAGAAATCATAACAAGCTTCTACACTGTGATATATAGGTACTTTGTTTATATGTACATATGTATATCAAAGCTAATCCTACTAGATTAACTCTTTATATTTTGTACGAGTACAGGCAACAAATACATGTAGAGGATTATTTTGATTAAACCCATTTTAGTTATGTGGATTATTATTACAAGCCACTTTTCTTCAATAATGCCGTATTGAAAATGTTACTATTGTCAAACTTTGTATCTCAAGTATCAATTTAACTTTACTATTACCTAAGCCCGTCTTCGTCGTTATTGAATGACTCGATATCTTGGCTCAGCTGATCTAGCCTACTTACGAACTGAAAATTCTGTAAGCCAAAACTGCACGTTTATCAATTGTTGTGACTAGAGAACCAACCGTATAAAAGGTGAACATAAATAATTAATATAATGGTTTTTTTGATGTAGTGGTACCGATATAAAGAAACCGTTAGAACATAACGACTTATTAAAATGTATTATTTATTCTATACATATAATAAAACTGAAGAGGGTCAAAATCTGAATATAGAAAAATGGTTTGGATATACTTTAAATCCACAGCTGAACACGTTTCAGCAGTTTTTAGAATTTTTGTCTGTTTATCTGTTTGTCTGTTTATTTAAACGCTCATAACTCAAGAACAGCTGAACGGATCATCATGATTTTTGGTATGTAGTGTGAGGTCTTAGAAGTGTCATAGGCTATTTTTTATCTCAAAATAATGCGAGCAAAGCTGCGGCCGTCATGTGTTATGAACATCAAACTTAATCCGCCTTATTCCAAAACAAGACCTTGCACATCTATATGGTAACATTTTGGGAGTTTAATAACATGTTAGAAGAAAAAAAATAGGAACATCAAGAACAAACCATTTAAATTCAAAGTTCTAAAATAGTTTCACTAAAATAAGTTAAAAAATAATAAAGTTAAAGTAAGCTAATAAGTTAAAAACTATTCTTTGGAATAAAACGGCATTAGTATAACAGAATCACGAACTGAAATTATTAATTTCAGTCGATTCCAGTCCACCGGTTACAGGCAGTAGGTTTACAGAGGCTTTACATGCGAAATTGCCACGAATATTGCACAAGTGCAAGTCTACAACTCTGGGAATTGTGGTCTTACATGAGAGCCACCTTCTGCAAAGTAACTGCAAGTTAGTAATTTGCTATAGAATACGGTTTTGTAATTATTTTCGCAGTGTTTCGCTACAGTTTATAGTGCGTTTGAAGAGTTGTAGTTGGTTTTGCTGTGGGTGGTATTTGTTAATTTCCTTGGTCGTAGTTTGTGTTTTATGTATGTTTCAGTTATGGTTAAGAAGCTTTACCAAACGTTTTTGTGGTCTTATGTTAAGTAATAAAGAAATTTTGCAATTGAGTAAAAGTGTGAAGATTAGTTTTTGTATTTTATACAGACAAAACCCCAAATTAATGAAGGTATTGCACAAGATAAGAAACGGTAAATTAACGTTCTTGCAAGATTATAGTACAAAAAGCAAACAGCAAATCTGAGTCAGTACAGCACGTAGCAAGCACTGCACGCCCGCAGCGGCTGTAGCTGTATGTGTAAATGCAATCAAACATCCCTCAATAAACGGTGGTATTGTTTTGCCTGTTATTGCGATTCCGTTGCCGAGACACGTCCGGAATAAATTAAACTGCAATTTGGGGCCTTTAATATGGAGTGTTGTTGGCTATTGGCGTAGTGCTGGGTGGCGATATGAGCGGCATACGGCCGAGTACACAAAGGGGTGGCCGCGGTAATGCACCGCGCTATGATTGGCGCGAGCGACTCTCGCGAGACAGGCTGCGTGCGGACTGCTATTTGACGAGCCCAATTGCACGTCTGTCCAATCACCTGTGAATATATTATTTGTACTAGCCACCGAGTTCATCAGGCTCCAACTAGAATTTCAAACAAATTGACCCGCTTTCATCTTAGCCAACTATACGTTGACTTAGCTTATATCTCCAACTCACTCGCGCGATCAAAATAAAGCAGTCAGCGTGACATCTCCCATTCATTCAGGCTTAACGGCTCCGCTAATCATAACAATTAATTCGATTGCAGTCTAGACGGAGTCATAATAATAATAACCGTTAACGTGAAAGCCTTCGGAGGTCGTCCATTGTGTCTTTAGATTCCATCGGACCATTATAGAGTGTAGCGAGCCATAAGGTCCGCCCAATTTGCGGTCAGACCTTTGGCTGTGTCATATGACCCCGCATGCAGAGTAGGGGTATTGTGAGTGCCTCTTTGTTTATTTACTCGCATTCTTGGTCGTGGAAGCGTAACTGCTCGAGCCGACGTTAGCACTTTAAGAACATTACGGCGAGTATCAGCGTTCCAGCAATACTCGGTGTGCATTCGAGCGACACTTGTAATACGACTTGGAGAATTCCTTGTTAGGTTTGCGCATCTTCCGTGAGCTCAGTGCAGGCTTGTACAAACTGAGGAAGATGCAATAAAGTATTTTTTTTATGAAGTTCAGAACAGGAAACTTGTATAATATATGACGACCATACTCTTAAACATGTGCTTTAAGTATTTTTTTAATAAATAGTATCTCTAAAAGTAAGTACTAGTCTGTGCCATTTGAAATAAATTTGGTGTCTTAAATTTTTGTAGAGAAACAGCTACAAATTCATTATGAAATTGGTAGATATTGATTTATTTATGATTTGTGTTGGTTCTTAGAATAACCTACTCGCGTATCATTTGAGTTGTATTGATTTTACCGTCAAAGACATTGCTGCTCGGTTAGTATAAAGCAATTAATGTAGTGTCGAATCGTATCAATGGAACTAATGGAATATTTGACGGCTTCAATTGAGGAAGGGGCAGTCCACAGGCCTTTGATCATATCAAGTTGCCTTTATAAATGCGTAGTTAGAAATGAAGCTATATTTTCAACTTCAAGGTTTGTTGATTTTGCAAAACACTTAATTCTCATTTGCGTAATTCCTGGGACAGTTTGCCATCCGTAAACTTCGTTGGATCGAATCCAGAACAAAAATTTGGTATTGTGTTTGTTCTATCGTATGCTCTGATTACTTTTTTTTCTCCTTCAAAAGGCTAAAGTTTTACTGCAAATGAAAAGAACTTTGATTCTCTCTATAGCCGGTGGCCCGAAAGTGCATTAACCGGTCTAGATGGTTCTATCGTGTAGTGGCAGATAGCCTCGGCCACTGGCCCTCTAATGAGATTCCATCTTAATTATTTTTCAGCGTTCCTCGTAAATTTCCTTCTACAGAGCTGGCGAGCCATTCTGTGGGAAAACATCCTGTTCCAGCTTAATTATTTCCTTTTTTACTGTGTTCAATATTAATTCAGATTTTCGTCTGAGAGACGTTAAAATTCATAACGCAGCTATTACACTCATCAACATCTGGCGCCGTCCGCGCGTTATTATCTCAAACTTTAAAGGAGGGCCATTAATTAATTCTAAGGATAGTTATTAGCACTTGGGAATGCATTTCTGCGTAAGCGACGGTCGTGGAAAACAAATGTCTGCCGTTCCCATTCTGTTCCAGTGGCCAGGGGCTTTTATATTGTCTGCAAATGCGAGGAATTGATCTGAGTTATTATTATTGCGTTATTACAATTTGTGTGGCTATCTCTCTCCTCTTGAACGTGGAATCGTTTTCTCTTTTATACAAGATATCAAACTCGAAACGAATGCTAAACGTTGTCCATTACGTAGTTCCTGCTTTATGAATTTAGCTCGAAATTTCGTCGTGAAACTTTTACTCATTTAAATAATGTGTGATAGGATCCAACTTAAGCATAGGTATAAAATCAACACTTAACACTCACCCCGAAGTACGTAACAGAATCTGTATTGTATTAAAGTGATTGCAAGGATTAAGCAGATCCATCACTTCCGAGCGATAAGGCATTATGTCTTTTAAAGTGATTGAACGGCGTGGGCCTTATGTCTGGTATTGTTTTATGCATCAAACGGGCACTTTATGACTTGGACACTCGTATAGATACGGCTCAGCGTGGCTGCACGCGATAAATTTGCCTCGCCCCCGCCCACTAGTCTTGTTCACTCGTAAACCATTTCATGGGAGATAGTATAAGAGATCGTAAATAAAGGACTCTAGGACTTAGTGCTACCTTATGTTGTGTACACTCGTCGCGGTGACTAAAGGGCAGGAATAAGATATACCGCTGATGGCACGCTCCCGTCATGCTGTAAGCTGAAATTACGGCCTGAACATGCTCTCGAAGTATTTCCGTTGAACTCCGTTTTGGATTTATCTAGAACGTTAAACCTAAATAGGAAGCAATGTTTGTTATTTGAAGATCTAAATCTATTTATTCTATTCTGTCTTGTAAGCAGATATGGTTCGATCTGTATTGTATTTTTTATTAGTTATACAAAATGAAATCTTGGATATAATATGTTTGGAAAAGTAAAGTTTTTAGTAAAATTTTCAAAAAAGTATGTCTTGCTGCAAAAAAACTACATTTGAATAGAAGAGTTGAAAATTCTGTAAATAAAATTAAGTGTGCTTGGCAAATTATAAGAGAGGAAACGGGCAAACAAACAAATTGTAACATTGTATGTGACAAAATCTTAAATGCTAATGGCAATCTAATGTATGACAAAAATGAAATATGTGACATTTTTAATAATTATTTTACGAATATAGCTAATACATTGACTAATAATTTAGACGCTTCAACTAAACAATCAATATCATATTTGAAAAAATTTATATCGAGCCAGAACATTAACTTTGTCTTAAAACCTATAACAATTTCACGTGTTATTAAAATAATACGACAGTTAAAGCCGAAAAAATCTAACGATCTAGACTATGTAACTCCAAATTTATTAAAACGCCTAGAAAGTGTAATAACTTATCCTATAACGACTATAATTAATGATTGTATTAGTAAGGGTATTTTCCCAGATGAAATGAAAATTGCCAAGGTTGTACCAATTTTTAAGAAAGGAGACAATTTAAATTGTAATAACTATAGACCAGTGTCTATTCTCCCAAGTGCCAGTAAAATCTTTGAAAAATATGTTACTGAAGAACTCATGAATTACATGGTTGATCATAAGTTACTAAATGCTCGTCAATTTGGTTTTCAGAGAGCTAAATCCTGTAAGCATGCCATAACCTCTCTAATCACCGATATCTTGTCTGGTTTGGAGAAGTCACAAAAAACGTTTGGAATGTTTTGTGACCTCTCTAAAGCTTTTGATTGTGTATCACATAATATTCTTACCGCCAAGCTGGAACACTACGGTGTGCGTAATATAGAATCAAAGCTGTTGAAATCCTACTTAAATAACAGGTCGCAAATCACAGAGGTAAACGGATGTAGATCGGGATCTAGCTCATTGAAATTAGGTGTGCCACAAGGATCGATCTTGGGTCCATTATTGTTTCTCATTTACATCAATGATGTATCTGCAGCTGTGAGTGATGTAGATATATCTGCAGCTGTGAGTGATGTTGATGTAGATATAGTCTTGTTTGCAGACGACACCAGTCTAATCATAAAAAGCAAATCGGAATGTGAAATAGGATGTAAAATCAAAAATGTAATTGATGGCATAAAAAGCTGGTTTTCAGCTAACAACATGTTACTTAATGTAGAAAAAACTCACATCGTTAATTTTAATCTCGCAACATACGTTAGAAACCCACCAAATGCTACCTTACAAAAGGTGCTCGAAGAATTGAATCTTACTCTATCAAGTAATGTAAAATTCTTGGGAGTTCAACTAGATAAAAAACTTAATTGGTCAACTCATATTGATGAACTTGCAAATAAATTAAGCTCAGCTACTTATGCCATCAAAAAAATTAAAGAACTAGCCGGTAAACAGGCAGCAAGGACTGTTTACTTTGCATACTTCCATTCTCTAATGACTTATGGATTACTGTTCTGGGGATCAGCTGCTAACTGTCATACAAATAGAATACTAGTACTACAGAAACGAGCAGTGCGCTATATCTTGGGCTTAAAATATTTAGACTCATGTCGGAATAAATTTAAGGAAGTAGGCATTATGTCAGTATTTAGCGAATATATATATCAAAATGTACTCTATGTTCTCGAGAACTTAGATCAGTTCACCACAGTGGCAGATGAATTGTCAGATAGGTACGAAATAAGAAATAAAGAGAGGCTTAGTAGACCTCAGAGAAGACTAGCTAAAACATCTAACAGTTTCCACTGCATTGGGATTATGTTATATAATAGATTGCCCCAAAATATAATTAAATGTAATAACAAGACTTTGATACTAAATTGTGTTCGTCAGTACTTAATGGATAAAACCTATTATACACTAAAAGACGCTATCAATGATAAAGAATTATTTAGAGATATAGACAAATTACTTTGTAATTCATAAATTATATTAATTTACACTATTGTGTATAAATATTATGTACCTAATAATTAATTGTAAATCGACGTTTCTAAGAGCATGTAATTGCCTACAGAAATAAAAACTTTGAACTGAACTGAACTGGATATATATAACTTTTTGAACAGTGCTTTTCGTTTTAAACTGTTGCCTTATTCCCTTCTAATTACGTATTTATATTGGTAAGCATCCTGTGGTTTTTGTCGTTTACTAATAAATCTAAAAACACAAAAAATTAATCATTCGTCGATTCAAATTTATAAGTAAAGCGGTTAAAGTGTATAAATGCCAAGTATAAAGTTATCCTCAGTTTTACTAACAGGTTAAACTTTGCTTATTTCATTAGGAAAGTTGCCACAAAATTTAAGCGACTTTTGCAAAGTCATTCAAACAACTAGTTGGTACGTACCAATTAGTGCAGATAAAACCGCATTCAGATATTTCTCGCGTGAAAATATGTTTGCATATTCAATTATGTTTTTTTATTGTTGTGGAAATGGAAAACTAGATATTGAAGTTGGAAATAGATTAACTATCACTCACTCATGGTGCTGGGCTCAATCGAAAATACATGTGTATTTGTTATTACAAAAGTATAACAGTTATCCATATCGAATAACATAAAACACCAGTCTTACTATGCATTTTGCCTGTTCATTACAAGTTGCATCGACGTTAGATTTCAATTTCAGATGCTTCACAAACTCATCGTGAAAATCTGTAGAATTTTTCTTGAATATGGCTACTAAGTGCTGGAGATGTGGTTTGCTAATATTGTAATACATTTTTCGAGCGCATTTTGCACGTTGTTTAAGTTCATAAAGGCAAGTGCTCGCGGTGGCACGCGGGGCGGCAAGGCTGTGGGGCGGCAAGGCGGCTCGGGGCGGCATGTGCCACTCAGACCCGCTCGGTGTCTGTTACCAGCGTTCGATACTAAATTTCATTTTCGAAAGCGACCGATCCTCTCTGCCTCTCTATTTATAGGAATTCTAGAACCCCGTTTTGTGAAAGAGTACGACGCTACGGCAAAAGCGTCATTTTTAAATGCTGTAACTCACTCCCTAATTTCATTTGTGGATATCTAGGTTGCGTTTTGCCGTGAAAAATTTTCGCGCTGCCCTAATAAAATGGCTGACGTACTTTAGTAAATTGTTGGCATTAAGAAATTTTACTTTTATTTGTTTTGTTTTATAACGGTTAAATATTTTCATGAAAATAGCAAAACTTACGTGGCCAATTCGTAAGGACTTTTTTACAAAAGTTTATTTTTGCCTTTTTAGTTTCTTAAAAGTAATATAGAATTCTTCGTTCACTATACTTTAATTGGTTTCTAAGTACGATCGAATTACAAAAGAAAGCTATAGTCGTAGAGAATACTTTTAAAATGAAAAAGGCCATAAAATCCCAGGTGAGCAGGCGTCGTGGGCAAAGTTTCATGCGCCGGCTAATTTATGTAACGTTATCACAAAAACGAGCAATATACGGAACAGTAAAGTAGCGAAGTGCGACGTACTTGGCCATTTTTTTCGCCGTCGCGCTGAGATCCGCTTTACATTTTTATTTTACTCCTTTCAGTCTAATTTAATATGCGGCCTGCGCCTGAAGAAATTGCGAGAATATATTTTCGCATTTGTTAACTGTACCTTGAATAAAATCAGATTTTATCCGAGAATTGCTGTCGAATTGTGTAGGACAGGTAAGTGAGTACGTTTGCTGTCTTGTCTGTCTGTAATTGTACACAAATAACAGAGGCCGCCACGTGCCGCGTATACTAAATTACTGACTATTGACAAACTAATATACAGTTTATATGATTGGATATTTACGTAATTATGTTTGTTCACTCGTGTTCTGCTTATACTGTTTTCAGGTTGGAGCTATTGATATGTTTTTAAATTGTTTGGCTTGTAACTTCTTCTTCTTATCGAATGAGAGTAGCCAACTCTGGTGTCGAGAGCTAATCAAGCCGATAACTCCTAACTGTTAGAATCGCTAGATAATAACATAAGAAAAGTCATATCTTATAATTAATTTGCAGTCACGGAAAATACAGGATAATATAGAAACAAAAAGACGCGAAGCAATAATATTTTTAGCAATCCTCTGGTTTTGCCAATTCTTGGTTACGAAAAACATTTCTCGCGCGAAACTATTGTTTGCAGCCGGGCTTATGATATTACAACAATACTCGTATTATACGGATTAGGGTATTTACGCGGCCCGCTAGGTATTATTTACAAGAAAAAATACACTGACCACCGAAACCGAAAGACATTTCATTAAAAACCTTTTTTGCTGAAGAAAGGAAAAGCTCGACTTTAGTTGGATTTTAGACAACCGTCTATTGCACGATTTTTAATTAAAATCGACTTTGATCACTGGACCGGAATGTTTCTTTGGTAAAACGATTAAAACCTGTATAAAACAGTTGCCATGTAATCTCTTCACGTTACTCAGCATCCTGCAGCTTAATCAATTTTTTCTTCAGAGAAATCGGAAGCAGTGTTGCCAGATATTTTGACGAGCGATCGTACGCTGGTATGGAAAAAAATCGTATTTCTTAGGGAGAGGTGAATAAAAAAATCGTACATATTATGTTTAGGTAAGAAAGTTTAAATAAAATTAGCTACGTCTTATACAATGGTCATCAAATTGAGCGTTTCAGGTGCTGGTTCATAATTTTCACAGCACCCGAAACGCTTAACATGCTGTTTTGATAGTAATAGACCATTTAAAGTTTCGCTATTGAGTTTGTTGCGGCTCTTTGTTTTTATTAAATTGACTGAGCTAAAATAGCGCTCACAATCCGCATTCGACAATCATAAACAAGCAAACGTTCTAAATTGCATATACCGTAAAATATCCCTGTCTTCAAACTAGCACAGGATTCAGATATCGGTTGGATAATAACTGAACTGCTGAATGAACCGCCGCGATAATAAAAAGGGTAATACTTGACTACTAATGGGAGTACTCGGTGAATAGTGATGGGCCAATAACATTTGTTTGGTGGCTTTTGGTTTTTTGATTGATTGATCATGCATGACTGACGTGGTGTTTATGATATTGGTAGGTAATAACAATTACAAGACATTGATAGCTGACTTTTCTAGGACCACCGTTCGAAAATATGGGCATAGAATCGGTCATACAAAATCTTTAAAAAGTCGTACAAATCGTGTACGATTTCGATGATTTGATCGTACATTAGTAAAACAGGCAAAAAATCGTATGAATACGATTTAAATCGTACATCTGGCAATGCTGATCGGAAGTAAAAAGCTACTCGTGCAATCAATGTCATTTCTTTTTCGTCTCGTCGTATGTTGATCTGCGAGAATTTGTATCACGACGTGGAGTGGAGAGTCGCAGTATTTACTCAGTTTACGGAGATACATATTTCATATTACTTTGGTGAAATTACGAGCTCTGCTATTTAGATAAACAGTGTTTGTGTTGTATTGAAGTTGTAGCGGTGACTGTCTCTTCGTTAGCAAATATCAATTACGGTCGGTACGTGTCGTTGGAAGATGTTGTGCGCGTGACAGACCTCGCGCCGATCGGTCGACCGGTCGCACGACTGCTCGCAGTCGCGCCTCCGATCGCCCATCACGAACTTTAACTCGAAACGTGCTATTGCTTAAATAGGCACTTACCTAAACTAAGCCCTTCTGTGTAACTCGACCTGTTGTTTGCTTGTTTATTAATTAAGATTAGGCACCTTTGGATGTTTTCGCGTCGGTACCCCTTTCGGTTCGTGGTCCGTATGTAGGTAGTGTGTTTGTTTCAGAAATGCCTAATGATAACGGTAATTACGCCGTTCCCTGGTCGCCGTCGTTATTTTGTATTTAGTTTCGTACCTTATAAATTTATACAGGTCGTTTGGATTGTAATTGGGTCAAATGAAAACTTATAATTTGATTTTACGATCCGTTCGGTAGTTCGGAACGTATTTACTCGCTTTTCTACGGCCAAATGACAAGATTCGCAACTTAATGGCTACTAACGCTCGTTAGATACGCTACTTTTTGTTACACTACATAGCATGAAATAAACATAACTAACAAATATAAAAAATGTACCTACGTATTAACATAATTAATTGTCTTAATAGAAAGTAATTTAACTGTTTCATTTTAAAGGCATCGAATGCATGTCAAAAGTAACAAATACTAAAACAGTATTTACTTGGTCAAATTGTGTCACAATTATACGATATCGAAATGTTCCTGATTAATTGCGCCGTTAAGAAAACGTCTAAACGAATTTATTCCGATGAATCCCCTTAATTCTAATTCGTTCGTTTGACATTCGAACTCCTCAAGTTAAATTCCCCATGGCATTCTTTAAATATTTATGAAGGTCTCAGCGGACCAATGACTTTAGTACTTTAGGGAAATATTATCATATCCTCATCGTAAGCTCTTTCGGATAACGCGTAATCCCTTGAACAAGCGTTTCATGAATTAACTTAGCATTTCGTTGATAATGCTTTTTGTTTTACTGTGTATGCTGGAGGCCGGAGATACACTTTTCGCATAATATTTCTGAGCAATATTTCAGGGGGAGAGATAAAAAAGAAATACAGCACTTCAATAAGAGATAAATTCATTTCGAGCATGATGATTTATCAGAGCGCGCAGCAGCGGGCGGCGGGCGGCGGGCGCGTGCGACGTCATCGTCGCCGCCTCCCCCGACCTATCTCGTTGATAAATTGCAAGGAATCTGCGGAAGAGGTGAATTTCTAAAATAAAATAATCCCAACTCGGAAGGGAACGTCATTCTGTTCTTACGGTGCGCCGTCAAGTTTACGAATAAAAGTTTGCTATACTCGCCATCGAATCTCGAAAGCTAATGTTGTTTTGCATGCGAGCACTCGTAGCTAGTTCCGTTGGCTGAGATGTTTGCGAACTCGTGGGTTATTTGATCGCAGGCTGCGGCGTCGGCCGGGCCGGCCCGCCAGCTGGCGCTGACGTCCCGACGCGCCTATTATGCCGGCTCTCCTTTTATTTATGATCGAGTTGAGCGGTACTTATTACGACTCCACCCGGCGGGACATGTTTCATATGCCCGCCTTGTTCCCGCGTTAACTCGTCTCCTTCGCGCTTATTGAGCTATTTACTCTAAATCGCACGTCCCTCGCATTCACTCGACTCTAATAACATCTGTATTGGAAAGTTTTATGAAGGCGATACAAACAAATCTTCGTAAAGAGAGTGGATTCTTCAAGTCAAGCCGGTCGTTAAGAGCCAAAGTTGACTAATTACAACCATTCGCACCCGTAAAGCGAACTAATTACACGATTCCGAAGTTTTCCCATACTCGTAATTCATAAGAAGCGTTGATATCTAGCGTCGTTCGAGCTAACGCGTGGCCATTGTTATTCACGGCGTATCTTGCAAGTCGACTGTCGGCGGCGGTGTGTTGCGCTAAGCCCCAACATATATTTAGTCGTTTTTGTCTATCACTTGGCAGCAAGTTCCCCAATGTTTTCTCATTCGGCCGCAGCTCTCCAAAGTTGGCTCATTCCTGTCTCGGTGGGCGCCTCACCGAATTACGAACTCGGCACTCAGCCCACCATGCGTGTAAAATGTCTTTACGAGCTTCGTGAATCGGGAGATATATGTGTCACGTCGGGTCGACACCAGACATCGCCGCGCACGATACACGTTTACATCTTTTAATCAACTAATTGCTAATTGAAAAACTTTGTAGTACAAAAGAATGGGACTCTCTCGGGAGAAGCGCGGAAAAATAACGCGCCCCACTTTTGGGAGACAACAACCCGGAGGTGTAGTTTACATACTTTATGAAGTTTATTGTCTTTTAATGCGGGGAGTGGTTTAGTTTTTCATTGCGAGATTTACTCTAGAAAATTGGATTTTGCTTGGATACTATTGTCATATTGAAACTTGATAAAGCAAGTTGGTAAATTTTCTTCAATTCAATGCTTCAGTTATGCCCATTCTTTATTATTCGGTTGACATATTTGTGTCCAATGAAACATAAATTGTAATAAAAATGTTACGGAACCTATTAAAGTTGGCGTAGCGAGCGATTGTAAACATATACATGTTGAATCGATAGGTAGGTACTCTGGCTCTGGTAGAATATTTACTCCATTAGGCACCAGACTGGCAGTGACTGGCGACGGGAAACGGCCGTCGTCGCTATAACAAGGTTAACATCTTGCGATTCTATCAAAGTCTTATGTAATAACGTTATCTGGCTACTTTCTGCAGCTCCCGACAATGCGGCACAATCGAGTTTGCATATAAACAGTAATTAAAGTCTTTGTTTTGTCGCCCAATGATATGCGCCGGCTGCTTTGTTCCACCCGTGGAACTTCTATAATTGCGCCGGAGAAAGTGAGAATAGTTCCCGCTTTCAACTTTAATAAACGCCGCGGTACAAAAATGGCGCTCGGCGATACAGACCAAATTACTCATGATATTTACTGCTAGTAAAATACAACTTTTACGTCTGTCGCGGGATTTACGCCAGTCATGATCGTGAATGAGCAACGTACAGCCTTTTTGCAGCAAACATACCGTGATCGTCCTCGGAGTCCCATTTTCCACTAAATTATAAAGGCGAAAAATATCGTCTGTTTATTTTCCTGCGTAAACGGAATAATACGCAATATGTAAGCCATATTAGCATACTCTATCCTTAAGGATATATTTTTGTTTTGGGGTTTTTTTTGCGCAAACACCAGTAGTATCATTTTATCAGCCTCGAGTATTCCGCACTCACATATAATTGTCATTAATTCATTCCAAGCTTTGATCCACCAACTGCATAATAAAACGAAGGTAAACACTAGTTTTGGATGTGAATAGTTAGGTGTTCATTGCATAGTTAAACAGGTGTGCTTATGTAAAGGGGTTATCTTTGCACCGTTGAAAACGGCGACCTCGTGCGGAACCAGCCGAATCATGAATATAGCCGGCATTGACTATATGAACAGAATTGAATAATTTCTGTTATAGAAACCCAATACGCTCGTCTCGTGTCGGCGGGAGCGTAGTTTTAGGCAGCTCTATTAATTTGTGAAGGGGTTAAGGCGGCGGCGGCGTGAGTCAGCTCTAAGTTCCGGCGCGCATCGAGCCACGAATCCGGCCCACGTTTCTTTCGAGCTCGTTAACGAAACAATAAATAATGATTTGGACGTCTCCAGCATTGCAGGCTTTTGTTCGCCCATCATATTTTCCGCCGGCCGTCGGTATCGGGTCGGTGACGTGCCTTCTAAAGGTTTTTCCGTCGTCGATTCGTTCGATATCCGTAAAAATCCGATTTATTGTGTAGAGTTATTTCACCTATCACTTCAGACGGGCTCCAAATACGAGGAAATTATCTGATGTCGTTTCCTTGACAGCGTCGATGCGGTGATTTTGGTAATCAAATTTTGTTCGTTGTCTGAGCTTTTATCGTGCTCGTGTGTAACGGCTTTTAAAGAGTAATAACAGTTTTGTATTTCTGTTCGTAGTTTGGATTTATTGATCGTTAATTTTACGTCCCGATCGCTTCTGACATTGTTACTCGGGCGTGAACTTAATTTAAATTCCGTCAATCATTGCTTGAAACATCTAAGTAGTGGCGGGGGCTGCGGCGCCTCGTGGGTAGTGCGCGGACGAGGCTTGCCAGCGTCAATTATATGTACCTGTTACACCACGCCTATACTAACACTGGCAACACCGTTAGATTGAGTAATTTGGAATTTCACTAATTAATAAGAACGGAATCAGACCAGACGTACTCGTATGTTTATCGAAAGTGTTTGTATCGTAGTTGTGTACATTTCCACAGTATTGCTATTGAAAACCCTAAGAGGATATTGGAAAAGCCACTCCGAACATCACTAAATCAATGTTTGCCAAATGGGATGTAAAATGGTTCTGTTTTACCCGCCCCCGATATGATTAGAACCCGAAGGCAATAATTATGGGAAATGGAGCGAAATAATTATATTTCAATTTATTTGAAAAGGTGCATCGAAAGGCTTCCGAAACAAAATTATAATTGTTTTGCAGGAAGTTACTTGACATAGTAACAAGACTTTGCATTACAACACATAATATTATGTTGAGATTGTAAAGGTAGAGCCTGATATTATTTACTTTTGTTTCCAGGTAAGTTCCCGACAATGAGCACCGATTATTATAAAGATAAAGGAAACTGGAGATAATCTTAAAACGTAGGTAAGTACAAATAAAGTTATCGGTTTATTCTATATTAAATATTAAAACAGTACAGTTTTGGTAGACCTAAAATCATGGACTATTAACCGTACAATATATTGGAAAAGTAACACTTATAAATAAATCCATTCATTGCCTTTTGTGTAAAAGAAAACAATGCAATAGTACATAAATCATATTTATAAACACACTTATATCCAAGGCGGCAAAGTTCGTTATTGTGAAGAATCTCTTGCTTGTTACGGCTTCAAGCCATAAAAAGTGATTCATGTATCAGTATAACCATAAAATTTCAATGAACGTGTAAAAATTGAACGAGTTTGCCAGTAGGGTAAAGTTGAAATTTTCTACTTGACTAACTCTATGATCTATTTCACTTAAAGATAGCCCACCCGTTGTAGTTTATGTATGTATTGTATTTCGCTTTTTATAATCCGTTCATTTCTGTGTTGAATTTATGTGCTGAACGCTGTGGCTGAAAGCCGGTTTTGATTAGAAAACTGTTTTTTTTATTGCCATAATGTTTTGTCATTTTTTGAATTGATGTTATATATATGAATATATTTAATAACATAAACATAAAAACTATGTTAAAATAATATACAAGAAAATTAAAACTATCCTGAAATTATATATAAAATAAATTAAGAACATGTTCCAAAACAATGCATTTATTGAATTGAATAACGCTATATTATATCAAATTTTTCATTACACAAATGGGCTTACTGACCGCCCATAAACGGTGCAAAGTTTAAAATTCTCCAACGTGTGCAAGGGATTCGAACTTAGAACATATAATCTAATTAAAAAACTCCGTTAAATGTGATGAAAGCTGGTGAAACTTTTCTAATTCGTGCCCTCTGCCATCGCGCCGTAACGAATCTCTTCAAAAAATTTGTCGACGCCCGTAAATTGTGAAGGTTTTGAATTTACGTGCACTGAGTTGTGTTTGTTCCGATTGGTGGCGAGCGAGGCTGGGATTGGTCGAGCCATTGTGCCACTAAACAAAACGCCGTCTGCAGCTGGACAGAGCATATCGGCGCGAATCATTCTGCATTTGAAAGAGTACCAAGGAGTGTCCGGCGCAGCAAAAAGCGCAAAGCGCATTGTTTTCCCTTTGCAGAGGAAACATCCGCTGACAGCCGCTGCACCATTCTAATGGACCGCTGTTTACTTTGACCGAAGCCTCACTCCCGAAACAGTTGGGGATACACGATTCTAATTAATTTCGGATATTAGAGATGAGATGGCGAGCGCCCAAACTTTATGCTCTTTGTTTTGAGGCCGCCTAATAAAGTAATTTGATTTATTGCCGCTCTCCATACTTTCTCGCGATTTTCTTTGAGTTTGCTCTTACCCGTTCGAGGTTCTTTGTGGATATAATTATAAAATGATATTTTCCTGCATAAATTCTGCTTTGAGTCGTAACCGATTCATTTATGTGACGTAAAAGGGGAATAAAACAACAAATAAAAGTGCGTGGTAGAGTGAATGCTTTTTTAATGCAATATTTTAAACATTCACCAGCTTTTTAGGTTATCACCATGTACATTTAAGGGGCTCTCTCATGATTGTTTGATGTTCATGTTATGCCGACACACACTCATCAGCTTGTCTCGAGCAAATTCAATTTCCACAGGATGTGAGCTGCCATTCTCAGATTTGAACCTACTATCTGTGGCCTTTGAAACTATGTTGCGTTCGCTGTTGAGATTGTGTTCTATGAAATACAAGTATATTTAAACACGATTAGATTTTTGGGATAAACCTACAAAAGCTGTTAAGATTTCTTTGAAGCAGATTATTGAAGTTTAAGGTTGCGTCTTGCGTAGCTATTTAATGTTGAGACAACTTACAGTAATATTAGCTGTGACTTTCGAAATAATATAGCTGTATGTACATAGATGAGTACCACTGATTTAGGCTATATATTAAAATACATTAATAGTACGCACAATTTACATGTACCTACCACACGAGTAGTACACGTTTATACATTTTCGTAAGCTCTTCCAATAATCTATACTAATATTATAAAGCTGAAGAGTTTGTTTGTTTGTTTGTTTGAACGCGCTAATGTCAGGAACTACTGGTCCGAATTGAAAAATTCTTTTTGTGTTGGATAGACCATTTAACGAGGAAGCTATATAACATTACGCTTCAACTAATAGGAGCGAAGAAACAATAGAAAATATGGAAAAAACTGGGAAAATTATTCATCTTTGAAGGCTTTCGTTGCGTGCGCTGCGAAAACGGTTCAAGATATCAAAAAAATGTGTATGAAAGAATTATTCCTCTTGAAAAGATCTAACAAAATGTCCCAAACAGTACATGTCTATCTTTTAAGGTTAACTCACTTAACCTTTTTTATGGTAATAACTATTCCACGCGGACGAAGTCGCGCGCACCAGCTAGTACATGGATATTGGACATATGTATTAATATTTGCTATTTCGAGTATCAGCGCACTTTTATAAAATAAGTTGATATTTGTTGAAAGCTTTTGTTTTTATTTTAAAAGTTGAGTCAGCATGCTCGTTTGGGTTTTATGACAGATTTTGTTTGAAAGGTTATTTTAACAATACCGGATTATGCGATCGGGTGCGTTTAGGTCGGGGCTGGTGTGTTGTGTTAGGATACCAAATTGAAATTCCTATTCACGACTTTAGTGTTCAGATTCTTAAATAAAATCACTCATATAATAAAATAAAATAAATAAAATAGCCTTTATTCCCTTAAAAATCTAGATATTTACAATGTTTTCAATATGGGACTGTTTCAATTATTAAAATAAATTATGTGATATATTATAATTGTGTTATAAGGGCACCCAAGTACGGGTATAGGCCTCCGCCATTGCCTTCCAAGTAGTGCGGTCTCTAGCTAGTCGTGGCCAGGTTACGCCTGCAACCTGGGTAATGTTATCGAGCCACCTCTTCTTTTGCCGTCCCCTTGTCCTAGTGCTGTCTCGTGGGTACCAGTCACTCATATCCTCATCCAAATCACTCATATACCTTACCTGATTGATTGGTTACCTGGAAGAGATCGCTCTTAGCGATAAGGTCGCCAGTTATGTAAGACAATAAGTTTAAGTTTCTTTATACATCATGTAAATTTCTGTTTTGTGCTGGTGATTTTAATAAAGAGTATATCTATCTATCTATCTATCCGTGGAAGGACCTGGGCGCCCACCACCAAAGAAAACTCCCCTTACGAATTCATTCTGCGGGGGAGTCACGACCCTCAGACATGAGGACATACGACTCAAGAGAGAGATATTTAAACCACGTGTACTACTACACTGTGGCTGCTAATTATTACCAATCTGGATACCACACAACGTTGCATCCTAGCCAATTTGTTGTTCAAAACATATCAAACAATTATACTATGTTTCGACTTCGAGCGCTCTGATATAAAAACAATATTAATATTTTTCCAAAAACTCGTAATCATTTATGAAATTACCAAAAACAGTTTGCGTGATTAACGAGAAATCCTTTTTTGGTCACGATTTCATCATGATTTCATCTCTTACACAATAAAAATGATTTTATTTCGTTGAAAATTTTGATTTTTTCCACGGCAAGTCGGTTTTTTGTATTGATCTGACTGAACTTACATTTCTCATTCATTTTTGGAAATTTTAGCACTCTTAAATAAATCTAGCAAGCAGTGTTATAAGCTCATCGTGTCGCTTGATTTCGCCTAAAGAGCTTACATCACTTGGGCAAGATGTTGCAAACTTATGCCGGAGTACAGTTTGTTAAAGGATTACATCGGAGCTATTGCTGGCCATCGACGCCTGTTCTATGATTTATCGTAAGCATAGCCTACAGATTTACTGAATTTATAACATAGAGCATAGATTCAACCAATAAATTAGTCATTGAACAAAATTCAAACAATTTGATACTTCCTCCTCCTCATTGCGTCGTAGTCCTCTTTACTGAGGGTCGTGAATGTTCACGACCCACGGGATATTCGTTTTTCCTTTATGATGTTCTTCCATCTGCACCTGACACTGATTAATACTTAGGTACTTACAATACATCTACATACATATTATGTATAATGCATTGTTACGCTTATCTTTAAAAGTAATGTACCGATTTTGATTAAATTTGGACAGTTCCAAAAATACAACGTAATATAAATAGACTACGCGGGCGTAGATGAAAAGAAAAACACATTATTACATAATATTAACGACTGGCTTATACTATCATGGTATGATTACCCTCTTAATAATATGAATCAACGATTGAAAATGATAATTGGTGCAGAGCTCGAGCCTAGATTCCCAACAGGGTTTTAGTACCGCCACGCGCACGTCAGATGATTTAACGTCGACAGAACTCTTCGCTGTCGTCGAGCTAAACGCTTCCATGTCAGCAGCTTAAACGATTCCAATAGCTCACAATACAAGCTGGCCTTATAGCTAGCTTATTGATAACAAACGCGCTAAAGCCTCTGTGCTAACGAGCCGGATTCAATAGGCCCACTGGTCAAAGGTTTAAGTAAAACTGGTGCCGGAGTAAGCACCTAGAAATGTTGGTTGTACCTGTAATTCCTATTGTGTTTGTATAACTGTGTGTTTAAAACTTAAAAGGTGGTCTCAGAAGGTAGTGAGAATAGATTTTTTCTATTCAGTGTACTTGTACATATAATATCATTGATTCAGTATATGAAAATATGTATATTAACGCAAAAGAGATAAACATAAATGAACGTACAAAATTCATATTCCGAAGGTACGAGTAACTTGATTAAAACCGTCATTATAAACCAATTTTGGTGAACGGCGAATAGCATCAATTGGTTATAAAACGCGAAATAATAAGATTGAATAGTAAATCGCATTGCGTTCAATTTATAGAAACACAACAACCACTTTGGAAGCTCAGTAAACCCTGACCCCAGCTTCATCGATAATATAATCACAGCCTTAATTAAAATTCGGTTATATTTACACGAGAGCAATAACAGTGGCATAATTACCAATTACGTGGCAATGCGAACCAAACAGTTTGAAATTAATAAAATCAGTCACTTCCTTCTGGCCGTTATGAATTTTGTTCTATAGGTAGCTGTTTATTCTAAACTTGTTATTGAGTTTTGGGCTGTTTTCCTCTGAAGAGTCAACAACAAGAACAATTTTATCCGCATAAACTGGATATAAGTTAAACAAGGACATATCTAATGACAGTAGTTTGCCGGCTTGTGATGCAATATTTGAGAGAAGTCTCGCGCAACCATACAGAGCGCGCTCGAGGCTTAGGGATATTTGAGCGGACCGCAACTGGGGCGATATTCGTTCGCAATGAAGGCTGTATGCCGGATTTTAATTAATAACGTTCGTGATTCAGTCAAGATATTAGTGAAATTAGTGCGTGGAGCGTGGAGCTTGGCGCGCGCGTGAAGTGAAGCGCCGCGCGGGACGGGCGGCAGTGCCTCCGCGGCCTGCGACCCGAGCGCAGCCTCCGCCCTAGCACCGCCCGCCCAACCCGGGAATTCCGAATTGTGAACACGTGGATAATTTAAACTGAAGAATATTAGAACTCTTATATAAAGAGAAGTTGTTAAATAGTTCGGTGTCAGTGATTGTTTGTGGTTATAAGAATTATAAGAAGTAACTTTTAAAGTTTAGAACATTGGTAACTAATAGGTTAACATTTCTACTTATCGCCATCGTAGACCATCTCAATATAACCAACTTATATAAATATTTGGCTTTTAAGAAAATTATTGAAACCCCAATAATATAAGATATTATTAATGACTTCCAAGAAATCTATTATGATCAAATGCCTTTAAAAGTCTCTAAAGATATTTTTTTTTATTACGACTTTTAATTAGGTGACCAATTTTCATTAATTTAGTTGTAATAACCGGCTAGCACTTACGTCAAAAATTACTAAAAAGTAAGTGCTAGCCGGTTATTACAACTAAATTAAATCATGCCTCACGGGAACTATAATACAATTTTCATTAGTCTAAATAAATTCAATATACATATATATTATTGATAAATTTGTAATAAAATGTGATGAAAAATACGACGACGTTCAGCGTAAAACATATTACAATGTCAATTAAGACAGAGTTAATTACTTACTTGCAACAAACTCGGATCGCATTCTGCATAATTCTTCATGAATATTCACAAATGAGCTCAAAGAAATAGTAGCAAGAAGTTTTTCCAACATGGAGCTTACACTACACTTACATATATACCAGCCATATTTCAGCTGGGTCCGCTAAATGTACTCGTAGATATAACAACATAAAGAGAACCTATTTTATAATAGCACCTACACGCCCCATAACCCACATATGAGAAAAGCATTCTACTGGAAATATAATCATAGCTTGATGCATCGTGCGTCGACCGACGGCATTCCAGCCTTTCTATTAAAACTCTCATAAACTCTAAGCACTGAAATCATCGTTACGACCGTCTACTTGCAAATGAAAATATTTGATGTACCCGAAACCTGAAAACGGACTTGCTTTATTGCTAGCCTTTTACAACGTTTTCACGATTTTCTCATTTAAACCGATTCTTATCTCTGGAATATTTTATAAAGTTTAATAACAGTTTTAACTTTTAACAAACGACTTCAAAACAGATTAACAAAAAAGTATTGTCTCAACTTCTATTACAAGGCCTAATCGCTCCCTTGGCTCTTAACTTTGATAACTTTGTATGTGAACTTCCACCACTCAACTATAGGTACTTTGTTCCTAATTTATATCTTATCTCTCGCTCTCAAGGAGTTCCGTTTGACTTGAACATTAATATCGTATTTGAACTTTTGGAGATAAAATGTAGGTAGTGTATGTAACCTTTATATTGCGAAGGGTTTTCCCTACGTTGAATGCGAAGAGACAAAAATTGTACTTCAGGATCCACCCTCTTCTAATAAAGTCTCGAAGCGATTCATCGTATAGTTATAAGTTTTTGTTATATGCCCTCCTACATTCAGTTGGTACTCGTCTTCTCATGTATGTATATATTAAATACATCTACACACTTTTCTATTATTATATTATTTTTGTCTCTTTATTTGTATAAAATATTGAAGCCAAATGCAGACAATACATATTAGAAATTGTACAATATATTGTCTGTAATATTGCTCATAATTTAGAATTCTGAGAACGGAAAAAGATAAATTTATTCAGTATATTCAGAATGCTAAGATTTCAATAAGATAAAATCTAAAGCTAAGCTAATCGTGTTTGTGCTGCATCTTGCTTATGCTAAATGGTATTATTATAATGGCATTTAGATACTAATTAAGCGCATAGCAATGTAAT
This sequence comes from Macaria liturata, assembly GCA_964023185.1. Taxonomy (NCBI): domain Eukaryota; kingdom Metazoa; phylum Arthropoda; class Insecta; order Lepidoptera; family Geometridae; genus Macaria; species Macaria liturata. The sequence continues at coordinate 5,413,033 of OZ026818.1, read as the reverse complement.
TGTACTTAGACGGGGCTTGTAATCACTTACTCAATGATTGCTAATGACGCAAGTTGCTTGCCTGCAAGTTATTTGTTATAAAAAATACTTCCGATGACCATATTTCTTTTTTCAAATGATTCTTAAATTATAAGCTCAAATGTTTAAGTCTGTCGCTAAACTTACTGTAACAGGTTTTTATTATTATTTATGGTTTAATTATCTAACAACTAATCTTACAGTCTTATTTTCCTCATTTTTTAAATAAAGTATTATTCCTGTACCTACTATTGATTGCTTTTCAGCAATTTGTTGTCAATATCTAAGATGGCGGAGCAAAAATATCCTTAATCTGATGACGGATGCGATTACGTCACAAATACCTGTACAAAACACGATTCAAATTATTTTTAGCTGTGATATGTATACATACATGTACATATGTATACATACATGTACATATGAATACATACAGGTACATATGTATGTATGTAGTTGTACTCAAGCGTAAGCCTATATCATGTAAAAAAAATGTAGGTATATATGGTGGCAGCGTTAAATCTCTAAGATATCAAAAAGGAAGAGCTTCTCAATTACTTTGTGTTTATTGTTTGTCTTCGCACATCAATTTTTGGTTTGCGTTCAAATAGCACAACATGTATTTTCATAAAAAGATATTGAATTACTCGCACGTAATACAACAGATTTTATCAAAAATTGTGCAATTACCGGAGAATATTACATTGATTATTGCGATTCAAATATTGTTACAATAAAATTGAACGACAATGCCATTGTTGAAATGTTCAGGAGAACCTCAGCTTGTTTCTGCCATCAGATTTTAATATTGCCAAACCAAAGAGCACTCATTCGCAATTTATTCAATTTGTAATATTGTTTTCAGTTAAAATCCATCATTAATGAAAAACGGCTACAACAAAACAAACGTATATTTTGATATCTATAATTATTACTCACAATATAATACTGTTTGTATCTCCCAAATTACTCGCAATATAATACTGTTTGTGTTTTTGTTGAAACCGTACCGTTATTATCTTTGCCTGGAAATTTAATTAACAAAATATTTTTGCTCGTATAAGAAAGGTTAATCCAGAAATTGTCTATGAAGCTTTCTGACCCACAAAAACCTGACTGTGTTCAATTTAATGATTTCACGGTATGAAATGGTAGAAACAATGAATTTCGCGCCACCTTTGGTTTTCTTTAACAATTATTTTACTTTTTTAATTTAAATATTATGAGTAATATGCTGAATAAAATCTGGATGTTTGTTAAAAAGCATTCTCACCTAGCAACTAAATTCAATTTCTTTAATTGAAATGGGAAAAATGTTTTTAAATTTTGTATTTCTTAGTACTTTACATTGTGTTGTTGTAACTTATCTGTTTTAAAATTAAAAACGTTGCTTGAGATATAATTGGAATCTGAAAGTAAATTAAACAGGGATGCTTCACTATACGCCATATTTACTAGATTTTAAACGGAATTTTCTTTATTGTCGACATTTAATTTAAATAAGCTCTTGAGAAAAGAATTACCATTTCCGAGTTGAATTTGTTAGAGAAAGCGCCGCGAAACGACTGCAAATGGCGAGGGAAAGTTGTACAAGTTTGCGCTCTTTTGTTATATCTATAACCCAAATAACTAAACTTGCATTCTCAGAGTTTTATAGAAAATACATTTGTGCGAGTGAATTTGTCAGCGGAGGATTTCCATGCGAATCTCTGAGCTGAATTCTTTCTGTAGAAGACATTCCGTGGGTACAAAAGATAAGTTTCGCATGGCTGGATTACCTTGACGGGGGAATTTAAACTGACTCCTCTTGACTATAAATAAAACGGCATTTGAGACGTTTAGAGATATCATGAATGTTTTTTAAACATACACTTAAAATATTTAGATTTATTCAAGAGAGAAAGTAGACAGTACTGTTTATTTGGTTAGGACTTGTAATATTTGTATTAATATGTCATTAAATTTAACTTGGCTTACACTAGACATAATATGTTTTTCTAATGCAAAATACATTTGCGTATTATATTGTTGAAGTGGATAATTATGAAATCATGGTATTTCAATGTATAAACAAGTTAACGAAAACTAAATATTCATTTCTGGTGCAGTTATGAGTCTGTGAGCGTTTTGTGTGTGTCAATGGCATCACCGAATCCAGAAAAAATAAGAGAGCTTGTTTATATTTTGAAACATTTGTGTTGTCGTTTTATTTCAAATTACCTCCAATTTCAAGTAACTCGGAACCATGGATCAGGTAACGTTACAATTCAAATTAATTTGTGCAATTAATTGGCGAAAAAACGTGCGTAGGTTAATTAAAGCTCACTAATTGAATGTTTTGTCAATGGTATTTGTAGCGGCCCCGTTGATCTTTCCTTTGTCTCAAGTGCTAATTTGTTTGTCGCTTTAATAAGCCCGGTCAAATTCGTTGGGGCTTTCTACATTAAATCAACATTTTAAAGTATTTTTTTTTTACAATAATTTTCGAACTTCCCAATTTTAGTAGTAATGTAACTTATGTTATTTTCATTCAAGGACTGTTTGTGGCATTTGTAGTATAATTAGCTTACTATTGTATATACCAAACATATTACATATACAGATAATGCTTTAAAGAATAGATATATTAAATAAAAAAATGTTTTTCAATTAATTTTAACACACTACTTAAAAATATCACTTGTAATTGTTGTATATAGTAGGCTCTATATTATTCATGTTCTTGTCACCGGGACCATTAAATCAGAGATTGTTAAAGTCAGTCGAGGCAGTCCGCCTTATTGAGGCCTGATGGAGTGTGCGTGAGGCGCCGCGGTCACTCTTTGACTCCGCACCAATGGCCGCCCAATAAACCCCCAATCGGTGTTAATAAACGAGCTATCGAGGGCACATTCGCGTGGTTTCGTACCCGACTCGATCCGTGTCAGTTAATAGGATCCGTCGCGATCGCTAATAGCTATTTGTCACCCGTCATGCAACTCAAATGAGATTACTTGATTGCCCTATCCACCTACCACTCGAATTACATTCGATGACAGACTCCCGATGATGTGATAAGTGATTCGATTACGATTCCGGTAACGCTTCGAGGCGACTGTGTACATATTTTTATGCTATACAAAAGAAAATCTGTATTTTCCCCCTCGCAGACAATGAGATCGAAGTGAAACGTTGCTATATTTATGAATATGAACTTATTATGTGGAGTACGTGAGCGGTTTTCGATAATATTCTGAATTTATATTCAATAAGTCGCACATACGTAATGTACAGAAGCTTTTCATCTTATTGCTACTTAGTGTCTGTACCCACTTCAGCTGGGTGTTATATATAGCGTTGCGGTGTGTGCCTTGTTATATTATTAAAAGACCAGGGAGATCTCTCCACGTGTGAAACGCTGGCGCGGCGTAAGACACTCTCACAGGCGGCTACAGGTACATACCTACTGGAAAGTGTGTTTGTAGGAAACTTATTTACCTATTTGCACACCACAATATTCAAGAGAAAAGGTGCTGTTTCTTGCTTACTTACTTTGCGAATGAGGTGTATTATTAACATATTCGCTGGCAAAATATGAGAGAAGGCAGAAAAGTAATGATCTTAAAAGGCCGTAAATGTTCGCCGGTTCGGAGCTCGCTGTCAATCATAATACGCGGAATGAAGAGTAACTGCCGCGCTGCCGCCGCGGATTTTGTCATCAAGCTTACATACTTTAACTAAAACATCGTGGCTCACAAAATTCCTCTATCCCTCGTATATTTTGCTGTTGCATATTCAGCTTGGATTGAGGTTGGTTGCCAAAACAAATGGACCGGAAAGGCCGGTGTGAAATCGACTAAAAAGCCCATATTCTCTATACACAATTTACGAATGGCTACCACTAATCTTCTATTTTATTTATCTTTGTTTTGGTTGCGTCGAAGTTTACGACCAATGTATAAAAACCGAATCACGCCTCTAGGGAAATTTTATTGTTTTTTTTTTTCATCTAGCTGTGATGAAATGCTTAATTTATACCTAACGTTATGTCATTGAATAACCTCCTTTTTTGAAGTCGGTTAAATGTAACGGATATTTTACTACCCAAATGCTGGTACATATATAAGGCTTGGCAGTCTTAGTCTAGTGAATTCATGCAAATGTGAGTATTTATGTCATATTCTGATGTTTTTTTTTTTACATGATATAGGCTTACGCTTGACTACAACTTGCCTGATGTTAAGCAACGTTATAGTCTACGATCTAGCGCGCTTGCCTAGAAGAAACCGGTTTACTCTCGACTATGTTGCGGGCGTTCCGAGATTGTGTCGGTCTGGTCAAAGTTGTTCAATTTAGTTTTGACCCCTATCTACCACCATTCTAACCCACAGATCTAGTTTCGATGAATAAAAATATCGTACGAGTATGTCCAAAGTTTTGTTAAAAACTTTGGACTCGGATTTTTAAAATTATTTGATTTTCCCGATGTTTTATGATTGATGTTTCATGACAAGCTTTAAAATAATTGAAAGCACATTATATTTGCATTTGTTTTGTTTCGTTTGGAAACGAGTAAATAAAGTCTTGATGTTTAAAAGCATATTTAAATGAAATACAAGGAAATAAAACATACAAATTAATTAGTGTATTAAATTTCAGCATGTTTTTATTTTATTTTATTTTAAAGCGTGACTTCTAATTTGCTTACTCTCTTTGAAATACAATGTTAAAAGTTTTAAAATTTCGCTGTAGTGCTGCTACTTTGTGAGCATAAAATACAATTTACGAGAGCCTTGTAAGAAACAGCTCATATAAACTGTTCATGAGTTTTGTTCTCGTATTTGAAGTTAGAGACTGGAGGATCGTTTGCAAACTCCACAATGATGATCAGGACATAATAACACAAGTTTGGGTCGTAAAGTGTAACAGCTGCTCGTGATCTGACGGCGCCCCGCTAGGGATATGAAGAAGCCATGGATAAGGAAAACCCTGGCCAAAGAAAAGGAACAATCAAATGAAATCCCTAACACCAAGTTCATTGAATGGACGAATGCTCTGTGTGTTATGGAAGCTATCTCGAGGAGGGTCGACTTCCAGACATAGCCTCAACAAAGCTTCATTGTCATTTGATGAACTCTAATATACTAAATAAACCACTTCTGTCCGGAATATAGAGTTCCTTAGCTTTTGTGTATTGAGCCGATATTTTTGGTACACAGTTTTATTGTTCGGCCGACGCGTGTTCAATCGAAGTCGCCTATTAAACGTTTACGAGATTAAAAGCTTATCCCCAATTTTCTTTGCGAATTACTGAGTCTATTTATACATGTTTTGTGAGGTTGTTAATCCATTGTATAAATGATTACGTGAAACAATCAACAAACGGCGAAGAGTTCTTTGCTTCGGTTTAATTAATAGAGGAACTATAAGTACTAATTGCGACCATTGTCATATTTACAGTTTCACCATAAGTGAACTACCTCGGTACTCTGTAAAATTAATTACAAAGAGCCTCTTTTAATTACGAGCCATGGGTACTCGCAGCTGTGGGGTAGTGATGTAAGTGACAAGTGGTATTGAAATAATGTTGAAATAGGTATGATGGCCTCCAGCTGTGCCTCTCCACTGAACCAGAGCCTGCTCTCGTCGTCTAAAGAAAATAATAAATTTCCGCTCACATTCATAATTCGAAAAGAAATTAATGAAATCATACGTAATTCGTCCTTCATTATTTTCAGGGGCAAAGTTTTAATTAAAAAATATTAACCCTCTTAACCACCGGCCAAACTAACGAGTTGTTTGCTACTTTGCCCATTCTGACAAAAGCTACTCGCATAATGCGAAGCAATGTAAGCTCGCACACACTGTGTAGAACGTTTTATTGGTCTTCAGGGAAAGCTTCACGAAAGTTTAGATTTCTTGCAGTCCGCCCACTTTGGTCAGTGGGCACATAAAAAGCGACACGACCAAAAAGGCTACGAAATATATTCCTATGTAATCGTATTATCGAGCATTGTGTATTTCATATTATTCCTGAATATACAATGTAAAAAATAAATTGTTTATGAATTATGTTTCCGTAATACAGAAATAGAAAGGAATTTATTAAAAGAGTTCCGGTTTTAAAACGCTCTGTCCTTTGATAAATTTTCGGATCGTGGATGTTGTTTTTAGATCTAAATGAAAACGTAAAATCCGGCCATTGATGTAAACGTAGTTATCTCCAGAAAGAGAGTCGCCGTCGAGCGGGGAGCGTCGCCCCTGCTGGCTCTGTTTGCCCACTTCCAACGCGATTCACTGAACTTTGTCCAATCCGCATTTGAACACGTCATATTTTTCCGTGTCTGTATATTTTGTTTTATCATGAGCTCACCCGCATCGCGACATTTTTACGGCGAGTACTCTGTAGTTAAATGTATACCAAAACGCTTAATAAGTGAAAAGAGTTTTTTTGTATTGTTTTGGAGCTTCGCCGCGACCGAGTTACGGACTGTTTCGAGTTGAAATGTGGGATAAGTTGGCGAGCGGCTACTGCGGTTGTAGGTATGCTAATTTATTGAGCGGGCCAGTAGGTACGGGTAATTAGTATGGAGATTCCGTAGAGGCGTTACGATCCTCGTAATCATCTTGTAAGATCACACGACAAACGCAGGTGTGCCGTCGTAACTTCTGCTTGTTCAACAATTAATTTTCCTGAAATCACTCATGATACATTGCGGGTTTCTATTAGTTTCCCGCGGAACTACAACCAGCTATACAATCTTACTAAATCTTTAACGACAAAAATTATAACCAAAAAAATATCGCAACGGAACATTAAAAACGACGAGCCAATAAAGCTGTTTTACCGCGTTCTGTAAATTATCCTAACAATGCGATATAAGATAAAAAGGAACCGACTCGACAGACACGGCACAATAAGTTAACAAAAAGTAGCATACCTCGAAACGTGACGTGTATTTCTAATACAAAATCTGTCGCAAGTACGGCGCATGTACGCTGTAGCTTGATTGCGTTCGGGTTGTTAGCTGTAGTAGTTGTTCGGCGTACGCGCCTCGCTCAGGTTTCAGTTCTAAGGAAGCTTGTTCTAACCGATATAATTAGGCTGCAAGCTGCAACTCTGTAGATGTCGGCGATAGAAACTTGCGGCGCGTGCCCACACTCAGCGCTAGTGACATGATTACTAAACTTTTACCAGAGAATATTCCTACCCCTAGTTACCGACTACCAATCTTACTGAAATGAGATTCTGCAACCAGCCGTTAGTGACGGCACTTTGAAAGCAAACTGAGCTTTGTATATTGGCTGTTACTGCCGCGTGACTTATGAAATAATCACTAGGAATCCGTTCAGATAAAATCTTTTTGTTGTTTAGCTACACAAAAGACTGGAATCGCTTCACAATTTAGCTGGAAATCTTATCTCGGAGCGGTCTTTTAAAACTCCCGATCGAAAATAAAATTAAGTTTGCCTCAGGAATTAAAAATGTATATTTTTTGGATAACGTTGGCTGGCTTTAGAGCGTTTTCATTATTGTTTTGCATTGTGGTGTATCGCATGATAATTTAATTAAATTGCCATTTCCGGAAATGCTGTTTTATAGCGGAACCAATAAAGCCTACCAGGCTCGGTTCTGTTCGGTCATTATAGTATTACCAATTTTAATTTAAAACGGATTACCGTTAATCTTCCATGTTACTCTTATTTACGAGCAATTTCGTTTGCCATTTTCTCTTTCAACACTGCAACTATTTTGCATGACATGCTTATGACTCGTATTCAAGAATTTTGCATTGTTCGACACAAACACAAAGGTTTCATGTTTCCATCGAAGTTCAATTGGATTTAACGTTTGTAAACTTTGAGTTTTGATATGATGGTGTTAGCGATACGTTTAGATTTTGTATCTATATTCAAACGTTAGTTCCATAGGTTTTGTCATAAGTTTTATCATGATCTTTACATAAGTAGCACAATATAATTTATTTCAAAGTCTACCACTTTCGTACCTACATCATCTTTACACAGGAAAGTGATTTCTTACGACAACGATTAAGTTTCCATCACAATCAAATTATTGAAAACGATGGACTTCTGGCCCAATGGCGATTATACTTATCAGCAAAAAAGCTGTTTATGGTTCATTTTCCTCAGCGCGTGGGACCTCCCTGCCCTTCTGTCGGCCTATATTAAGCTGTTACTCGTTCCCGCTCTCAAAACAAATGGTAGAAATTTGTTCGGGCCCGCTGGAGAATGACTATGCCTTTGTTTTGAGCATCCACTCCGTCTAACCGTAGGCACACATTCTCGTTCACGTTATAAATCGAACTAGACTATTGTGCGAACGTAGAATTATTGCGACAGATTCTGACTCGACCTTTGGCCCCGAAACTGTTTGGATGGATGTCGCTACAGATGTCTCGGTTGGTTTTTGTTTGAATCTATAGCAGATAGATATATGAGGAAGCCATTCACATATTTATATCAGATTGTGATATCTTGATGTAATAACAACTTGTCACAGTATTTCATTACAGAGAGCAAAAACAAATTGTTGCCTGAGTACTTAGAACGGGCCAAAGTCCCTCCGCTGTTTGCGTTTCATTCCGTCAAAGCCTATTTGTTCTCTCAAACTTATAGTATTGTAAATTCCGTCGTTTCAAAGCTCGTCAACGTTTTGTACACTTGTTAATAAAACATAAAACACGAAATTGAAGACGAACACAAACTGGAGTGATAAATTAAACAAATTGAAAATTTCCGTTTCATAAAACAGCTCTATGTGTATAAAATATTTAGGGCTCATAAAGAACGAAGGAAAATTATGCTCATAACGGGAGAGGTTGCCCGCGTCTCTTCATCGTTTGTAGTTGCGCTTGCCAAAATCCTTTCAAAGTAATGGGCCCTGACTTCACTTACCATATGCAAAACAATGAAAAACTCGCATACTATTTACTGTCGGAACAAACAGACACTCAACTTTATTTACTGTTCCACAAAACGTAAGAAAACACTAACATTATTTGCGCCATAACAAACTCGCAAACACTGCGCCTTCCTAATGGTTATTATTAAATCAGCACTGCGAAGGACGCGGTCAGGAAACAGTTTGTTCCCGCGACAAAAGGCCTCCGGTACTATTTTGACAGTAACAGGAATACGAACAGTGATCCCTTTCCGAAAATCTCGAATATCTGCGAAAGTTTACTCGATATTAGAGTGAGTGGAGGCCGGATGTTTTCCCAGGCCCATTCACTTCCTCTCACACCACCTTAGCTCCTGACTTATTTCCCATTTTTCCTGCGCTTAGATCGCTTTATTTGACTAATGTTGAATTGTTTATCTTGAATGCCTTTTTCGAATACAATGAATTCAACCACCTCACAAATCTTCCGAGTGCACGTTAAAAATAAATGATATCCGCACAGAAGTGTTCTTTTAGCGCTAGAATTTATTGGAGAGTTAGCCAGATAACTAAACTTAGTTTCATTGTTTTATAGAACTTTTATCTTTTGCTTTGAAATATATTACACGAATATTTATTAGATTTTTTACGTGGAAGCAAAACACATTTTTTTATAAAGTTTGACAAATAAAGCTTGCTTTGTATATGGAGGGTTGGAAGTCATTGGGGAATATAACAGTGTAGAGCAATACAGGTTAAGAAAAAATAACAAAAGATACAAAGTCCGTGTATAAAAATATGCACCAAGAGTCTCGGTTGAATGTTTTCTTCGAATACAGTATTTGGAACAAAGTATATATGCGCGAACCAGTTCAATAAGCACTTACCATGGCGCTACTTGAGACATGATAGCGGCTCCAATTCTTACTTTCATACGCCGTCTTCGAAACTTTCGCAGTCGGGGCTTAGTTCAAGTGATGTTACATAAAAGAGTTCATGAATTCCGACCTGAATGTCGACTTTACTACATTATGACGTATGGTGCCGACTCACTGCTACTTCGTTAGAATTCTGCCGCTGAATATTAAATTGATACCCTTTTTCCGTAGTGAATCTCATTTTCACTGATTTATATCGTACAGAATTGGTTTATCCAACTACACGATGATTGCATCGGCCGATTCGGTTTGTTGAAGCGTGAATTGAAAAGGTTATAGCCGCTATTTTCACCTTTGGAGACCATTATTTTGATTGTGTTGCGAGCGTGCGGGCGCTTTTTGCACAGCAGCTAAAGGCGAGCGAATGTATCGTAAATCGCCGGGAACAACGGACGTAGCAGCCGTTTTATTTGTTTTCTATTCACTCAATCTGACAACACTAATCCCATTTCAAGTAGCAAGCAGCAATTTACGCAGTGGTGCTATATCTCTTAAGTTCGCTCAGTGGATTTTCTCTTTTTAGCTAGAATTTGCGCGTTCCATCCCGACCCAGTTTAATGGGGAGACGCGGGAATCGTACAACATCCGCTATTTTCCATCTCCTTGCTTACATTTCTTTCGTTTTGTTCATGGCGGACCGCAAAAATATCGCTATATCTTGCTAAATTTTCGCAATGGATTGTCTTATTCTTCTTTTGTGCGGTCTTTTGGGATCTGTATTTTTTGGGTAATGTACGCCGTTGTAGCGTCATTTTATAGCAAAAATATCATGGAAAATGATATGATATAGCTATATGGATGGATGGATGTATTTTGTTCCGTTGAAAGCAGTTATGAGATCTGAAATAAAAGTGGTATACCTGCAAATACTGGCAACACTATTAGTATGTACTTAATCTTATCTGGCTGAGCGAGTCCCAAATTCCATCCGCCCACATTTTACTTTCCCGCCAAAGTCCTGCACGGTTCACATAAAGTCACATTAAGACCTCGAAATGGCACGAAATAAGAAGTTTTCCACCAACTACGTGGTTTCAGATAGTTGTAGTAGAGGGGGCGCTGCCGGCGAGCACCGCGGGAGAACTTCGTGCAATCACAAGTGCCTCGATAATGACGCTTCACCGACTCGCATGATACTTAACAAATTAAATTTACCCGCTAATCTGCTATAAGAGAAAAGGAACGATTGAATTTAGAATGGAGAAACAGATTTTCGCGTTGCTTTAAATTAGATTTAGGACTACTGAGCACTGCCAATGCAATGTTTCAGAACGGGAATCCTAGTCAAAGTGACGAAGAATTCGATTGAATTCGCGTTTCTTTTATTGCACCTTTATCGGACTACGTTACTGACAGCATTGTATAAATGCGCTTGAAGTTTCGTGTAGACAAATGGAATATTGAAACGTTCTCTAATATCTGTTAGTGTTCTTTGTGAATTTAATATTTATATTTTGCACCGAAGCTAACTAAGCCTGCTACAAGGTTAAAATGAAAAAGAAAGCTTTCAGTTTTACAATTTATGTAAGCTTTTACTCATGTTACAAAAGCGATTAAATTAAGTGAATATTTTCAGTACTGTTATCATATTTATATTAGATGCGTTATGTTGGAAATGTAAGCTGAAATCTACAAAGATGAACGTAATGGTTCTATTAAAGCCGTGTCAATTACGTTTCGTGTTGGGAGTACGAAACTCATTTACGCTACAAACTATACGATATCGGAAACAGATAAGGTCAAGTCATACGAGCTCGTGTGATGTGTTTATGCAATGTTTAGTACAGTACGTGCAATGTAACAGGATGCGCGATTGGTGGAAGCACGAATTAAATCTTCCATATCATATCGCGTAAAAACAGTACCTATCTTATCCGCGTAGCGTTAAAGGTGGCTAAGGTTAGACCGCAAGGTGACTATTAATATAATGTAGTCGTGCAGCCGTCCGTCCCTACTCGGGTCTTTCTATTGATCACACTCTTGTCATGAGCACATTCCGCTAATGGACCCGCGCTGCCATCTTCTCAGACACTATTGTTTTTGTCACACAATCAGAGGATAAGGGCCACTCACGGTGTACCGTTTGATGCCATAAATCATGGGGGAAAACATAATAGCAATCTGTTTGACCCATAACGCCGGCGAAATGTGGGGTGAATGTTTTGTTCCTTTCCTTCCGCCAAAAACAATCTCGAGATACATAAATACACTTGAAAAGTATTGCCCCTCTTTATTAGTCTCGCTGTCGGGTAAATACTGCCGAGTGACCCGGGAAAGAAATGGTACAAGATTAATTAACCTCGACCTCAATTGATTAAATTAAAAAATGGTAAATGAGATTCTGTCGATTCATAATGAACAAGATTGATCTCATTGTTGGGGGCTGGAGGTAGTTCGCTGCAAACTTTCCTCTGTATTTTTTGTTCTAAGGTCGAAGCGCTTTGTAACAGAGAATCCGACGTCTAGTTTTCGAAATTGGTTTGACTTTGCTTTCATCTGTAAACAGAGACAGGCTTTTATCGCCGGCAAAGATTACTTTATCCGACGGAAGCAACGAGATTGAACTCCTTACACGGTGAAACCAATATCCTGCGATATTTCCATGTATGTATCTTCGAGTCCGAAACCTCGAACCACCCCTCTGGCGCCTGCGGTCCCGCACCCCTAACCTTGTTTTCAAGACAATAGATACACTATTTGCTGACAAATGGTATAGTGAGAGAACTAGGAGTGTTTCCAAGTCTCAGTATTCGTTTATCAATGTATATTTGTGTTTAATGAAATAGAGTCAGTGTTTATTCAGAGCGGGGAGTGGAGTTGTTATTACGGACGAAGTAAGTTCAATCTCTTTTATCGCGGCATTATAGCAGAGAATGGGGCGGCCGCCTCGTATCCGCCGGCTCCTATGGCGAGACCACTCTCCCGTAAAATTATGTTAAACTTGCTGTGTTTTTTACATCGTTTTCATTCTATGCCTATAAAAGAACTCTAGGTTATTACCGCTCTTAACAAATTACGCTCGCATTTAAGTGTCTTGAGGCAAATCATTACTTTTACGCATAAAATTTTACATTTCTTGTCGAAATATTAAACTTTCTTTTATGTTATCCAAGAATTACTAACCATAAAAACTATATTATTTATCTCAAAAACCATGAAAAACCTCTCTACATGATTATTTGGTTTTGATATAAAATAGCTCGTTTATTAAACCGGGTCTATTTCAATGTTTTCTAGACGTGAAATTTCCTAGGTGTCAAAGACAGTTTCCGATTTTCCCCGGTATTAGCGATGTCACGGCACGCAGCCCGTCAGTATTTAGTATCGGGAAGTCGATTTTAAAAAATAGCTCTCCGTTTATGCGGCGAACCGGTGGCGCGTCGTAATTACGCCGTCATTCGGCTAAAACGACGAAATAAATTGAAAAACCCAGTCCCGGTGAAAATGCGGGCCGAGAATATATCTCTACGCGACGCCTCTTGAGCCTCGGTAATACCCGCGCAGATAATGTATTCGCTCTTGGCCAAAATGTCATTGTTTTTGCGAACAATACATTTTATTCTTCACAACAATAATTGCATCGTCCCTACACCGGGATAATTGCTTCGTTAATTTTAATGAACCTGTGTTAATGTCAATTGTAGATCGGAAAATAGCTCGTAATGGAATTGTTGCAGGCTATTGTTGGTCTTTCGGTTGCGATTGAAACTTCATTGTATGCCCAGCAGATATATACTATTAAAAGCCAATATCAACTCCCGTGGTTTATTGTTGCGTACCGTTTAATATGGGTATAAATAAAAGCAAAATCAAGTTCGTATATCTGGTATGCGATAGCTAACATACTGTTCTAATTACGCTACGTTGTGGTTTCGATACAAGTCGTGCCTATACGTCGACCTGCGCGTGAATACAAGATAGACGTACATCCGACTTTTGCCGCTCCAAAGTATTTCCATTGCTATTCAGTGCATGTTTACATTTTTTGCAAACATCAGCAAAATGTTTTCGTTCGCCAAGTCTCGGGACACCCGCGGGATGAACGGAGATAACTTTTTATAATCGACTGACGTCGTCGACCCACTACGTGACTTAAATTTTGGTTCTGCTCCTTTTGACCATAAAAAGGCGGAGAAAATACAAAATTCACTCGCAGGCAATGGTTATCGCGTATTCTATCGAGACGACGCACTCTTAATGGGGTACATTTGCACAACAAAGAGTTGATAGCGTCGAATCAGTTTATTTTTTAACCTGGGGTAATAGCGATTACTTTTAACCTCTAGAACCGTTCTATTCCTTTGAAGATTTTCGGCTATTTTCTAGAGCCTAGTATTATATAAACGAGATATTTTCTGGCCTACGCATATTAAACCGATACTAGGAATCATAAATATGTATAGAACTAAATTTACCAAGTAATTTTCACTAAGCCGAGTAACGCAAATTGCTTGTAAAGCAGTAATTTGTTATACAAATAAATCAAGCTGTAGCATAATAGGTATCTGCCCTAGATTCAATAAAAATATGATGTAAACGGCTCAGGTATTCTAACTGACATGTTTATTGCACATTTCACGAGAGGCTTACTATCTACTTTCATACTTAACGATCCAACTTTGTGATAGACGATGTAAGAAGTTATGCTGAACTTGCCCATATGTATGCCATAATGTATCCATGCGTAACAAAATTAGGCAAGTTTTGTTCCGTGAAATATATTTAGTACAATGTTTCTAATGGGAAAACTGCTATGTAGCACCATTAAGCCCGACACCGAACTCTGTACGTGTAAAAAATGGTAAAATACTACATACGTAGTTCTGACCAGGCCACGGTATTTCAGTGTTCGAAAATTTTCGGTGAAGACAGTGAAAGCAAACATGAAAGCCCTTTGCAAAAATCCCGGACACAGCTGGTTCATTACATTATCCTTTGTAAACAGAGGTCAATTCAATTTCGCTAGAAAGGAATCTTTATGTTTGCATCTGTCTAAAGTACTCTAATTAAAATTATTAATCCAGATTACGTTAACTGATGAGCCATTGCTTTTCTTTCGCCGTGTAATACTTAAAATACCGGTCGTATTAAGGGCATTCATTTGATTCCTTTTAGGCTCATTCAGCCCTAATACCGTCCTGTAGAAATCCTCTTTTATACATTTGATGGAAAAGGAAATAAACAGAAAATGTGACTTCGCAAGCAGAGGGACAGCTGGGAATTTCTGTGAAGAAGTGAGTGCTAATTTAGAACGATTTGTAAAAGAGAACGAATCTGCCAAGTAAAATTGGAAAAAACGGAGTGTTTATACACGCTGATTACGTTAGTAATTTTTGATACAAGTAAGAAACATTCTGACACGAAATGTAATAAAACTGAATAGGTACCTACTATATTTTAGAAGTTGAAGTAATATAATAATTGTTACTTTTAAATCTAAATTCTGTTTTAAGTACATTCTTGTCCAAATACCTACTAGTGACGGTGAAAAATGTGATGATTAAATTTTAAATTGGTGCCAAATTTTCTGATAAATAAAAATCGAGTTAAAACGTGAATATATAAACAAACGATAACCGAAACACATGATTTAAACTGTGTCTCGTTACAGCCAGCATGTATAAAACAGTGTCCTTTTCCAATTAAAATGCATGATTTATTAGCAGAAATGAAATTAGATTATTCGTTCAAAAATATTTGTCGCCATATCGCTAGCGCGCTGTTTTAGATTTAGTGCGACACTTTTATAGGGCGATAGTAGGTAATTGGTAAATGGTGAATGTTATTACATCAATCTATACTGATATTCTGAGTAAGCTATTTTTTCATATGTTAAGACCAGAAAATATGTGTGTATTATATGTTTTGTGCCAATGGGGTGGGTTGACATCATTTGTACCTATATAACCGCATGGAGTGCCTTGATTAGATCTCCATAAGTCCGGGACGAGTGCCGTACAAGAAGTAAGGCGTATGCTCAGCAGTGGGAGATAGAATGACGATGATGATATCAAAAGAGAATATCACGCTGGCTGATTCTAGCTGCACCCGAGTCTTGTATTTCAAAACCTCGTGTCTCATAGCTATATGCTCATCAACGCGATACATACACGTATGTGCTAAGTATAGTTCTCCTCCGAAATAGAACACAGAAATGCTTGCACACTAGTGAATGGTGCCTGCATAAATGACAAAGGTGAGATACTTCCCAGGGTCCAACGAAAACGTTTTATTTACAGATACCTTCGTTTTATTTCAAGCGCTGGCTTCGTGGACCACGATAAATTATCCATTGTTGGGCGTCGATTCCAACAAGAACCGTTTTTGTTCAATTCTTCGTCTCGTCGTCAATGGAAAATTTATTGCCGCTTCTGCCGCATTTAAATACGGCCGATTATATCACAGAACTTAAAATGTTCTGCGAGCACTCAACCGGGAATGGTAATTTTTCCATTTTGTTTTCACCTCGAGGAAGGTAAGAAATTGCCGCGGCTATTTTGTGACGATGTAAGTGGCTTTTTGCTCCTTTTGATTGACTTAACACATTATGATGGCATTAGTATACGGAAAAGCTTTGAAATTGAATAGACTTTGTCTTCTTTGTTTGTTTATAAAAGCGTTACCTAAAATGCTACATATGTATATAGGCTTTTGGTTACAAAATATGTAATAAGTGAACTAAAAAAGACAAAAAACTAAGTAGATATGGCTTAATACATACCGAAACAAGTATTGAATTACGATTGGATAGATGGGTACGTTGCATGTCTATCTCACTACGTTAGGTCAACGCCATTACAAGTTTTTTTTTTTACGTGGGATAGGATTTCGTTTGACTACTGCCTGAGATAGTACTGTTCTAACTTTTCCTCAAAACATGCACTAAAATGCACTAAAATAATTCTGAAGCGACAACCAAGTTGTATTCGTAGGACAATAAAAGATCACAAATGCAAAGACTTTTCACTATTTACTACCGTAATTTCGTTACATAAATTTTAACGACAGCCGCAAGCGCAATAGTCGACCTTATTGTTAGATTTATGCTGTCTTTCAAATTGCAACAAACTTGGGCGCGTATTGCTTTCGGTGCAGAATGTAACGCGTCCCGGCTTTGTAATATGAAGTTGCCACGGGGTACATTTAGTGTTCTGAAATTCGGAAACTTGCGGTAACAAGTTGTCGGTATCCATGTTCCGAGCTATACTTGGCAGTTTGACACCATTAAATCGTTGAAAGTTTTAATTGATACATCTACAGAGTGCTATCTCCCTTCTTACACGAGAGAGATTAAAGAAACTCGGTTCAAAGCGGTCGCACAATAGGGGAGTAGATCGAAGAGCTCGCAATCGTCTAGGCTTCATTTGAAATCAAAGCAGCTTTTTTGATCCTCGAATGGGACGGGACAGGTTGAATAAAGTTTTTGGTTGGTAAGCGGTGACCGTAATCTATTTGGCGATGGGCCGGCAACATGTGACCGAAGCGGCCGCCACTCACTTGACCTCACACGTTTCTTCCATTCTCGTTACTTTGTGAACACCGGGTGCCCATCTATCATTTTGCCTCCGAACTGATGACCTTTCACTTGTGACGGGCGAGATTTCCGTTCGGATGTCTACGTTTATAGGTGTTTTTGTATACGTGCAATGTGCGGAATCAATAGAGCGTTTGTGCGAATAAAGTGGAAGCTTTCTCATATTAAGGCTGACTTGCCCTTCGGCCGGCTTGGAACCTAATTTGTTAGTCGCTCCCCGCTCCCACGCGCACACACGCGCACACACGCGCACACACGCACATGATTAGCCGCCTGACACTGACGCTTCATTGCTTATCCCATTCCATTAGGTAATTTGTTTCTACTGTATTCGTTTATATTCAGAGCTTCTTATTTACTGGGATCTACTCCTGCTTATCTCAGTAATACGTTTTAGAGATATGAATAAGGAATGCCGAGAGAAAAGAAAATTAGTATTTGGTATTTAGGCTGTACGGGAAAATTTTATGTTCTCTATTTTTTCTCTGAATCATTGAGCTGTAAGTAAAATAACCTTTTTAAGTATCTGAATTCGTTACCGAATAATATTATTTGATGTATTAAAAGCTCTCATTTAAAAGTTGGTACACCACTAAAATGAATTGCGCATTAAACCATTTTGTAAACTAGCTTTTGTGGCGTTTCAAATCAAATTAATCACAATGCAATCCGTTATTTTGTCAAACACTTTTGGCGTGGTCATAATCATCGGATTTTACCAATTAAAATTGTACATTTACATTAAAATATTTAAGCTTGTGTGTGCTAGTGTATATCACGTGTATTACTTATTAACACTACTTATATACATATCAGTGGTCTAGTAATATAAATTGCAAAAATATAGCATGAACAAAATCTAAAAACGATATATTGTAACATCATTTGTGGTGCCATATTATTTGAACCTAGTTTTTGCTCATGACTTTGTTTACGTTTGCGAAATTGAATAGCCTATAAGAGATCATATTTTGCCTCTAAGCTCTAACAGTCGCACCGTTAGGTTAAAATGAGTTTTTTTCAAATGTGTCCATCGTATAAATGGTAAAATAAATGTATATTCTATGTCTTAAAATAATACTTTAACAATGATAGAATGAGGCGTGGCTACTAAAACCTTGATATCAAATGATCACATTGCATCCATTACAAATCTCGTTAATTAAGCCCCAGCACTAACTAACCAAACCGCGGAGTGGTTCGCGAATTTGATACCTTGTCGCAGCATTAACTAGTTAGTATAAAACTAGGTGTAAATCGCTTCAAAATAAGCGAAGCTGTAATACTATAGACTCTATAGAGCTAATTTAGTTTAATAGAGTTCTAGTTTACGTAACAGTGTTGCTACGTCTCGTAGCCGGTTGTATTGATGTTTGCTAGGTCTTCTGCTACGCCGTAGCTCGTAGCATTGCTACGAAATGATTTACGTTGCAATTTCTAAGGTAGACGTTTGAGACAATTGTGCAACAGTATTGTGTTTTTTAGCTTGTTCTTAGTGGGTACGTATATAAAACACGACTTGACTTATACGTATTGACGTATTGTGTTTAATATAATATGATATAATACAGTTCGTCATAATGTTACTAACACAAAATCTCAAATACCTATTTCCTCACAATATAATCACAAAAGGATGCCAAAACAATTTCATCCACTCTACATAATAGCAGCCTTAGTATCTGCATAAGTACACAATACAGACGCAATCTAGAGCTTAGATAATCCTTTATATGCCCAGTTTCTGGAACTGGGCCGGTGTCCAAAGCACAGATAGATTATAGTATTTATAGAAAGCCAAGTCGCAAGTAATTAATGTGACTTCTACGGCCCACCAGTCAGAACGTCTAGAACCGTCCCGCTGCAATAATGAACACTAGAAAGGCTTTAGAACCGTGATTGGTGTCTTTAATATGCAAAACAGCGCGCCTAAAAGGGCATTGTTCCAGTAACAGAACGCTAATTCTAACTTTTCAGGCTTCAGACGCAGATTAATGTGCTACTTGTGAAATATATATCGGTAACTGAAAATTGGACTAATTCATAACTCTAATTAAAACTTTTTGTGACTTTACTTTTGAGTTGTTGATTATGGCATTTATAATACTGAAAAACTTTAAACACAGTTTGTTCCTTTTTGTAATATAAATGTAACAAAGCTAAAATGGAACTTGAAAAATCATATAGGACTATTAGAGAGAGCACTAGCAAATATGGAATCAAATTTCAGAACAAGTAGCCAAATGAAAGCTTTACATTACAACTATTGTGCCAGCCCTAATAATGCCACGACATAACTTTTATGAAACTAAATATCGTCCCCGTTCAGTACTCGTAGAGAGGCTAAATTGAATATAAGTACTGCGACTCGTCTAGAAGGCTCGCAAGGCAGGTCATGTTGGTTTGTCTTTTCTCCTTTCTAAGAGAACTTTCAATATTTATCTAGAGAAAGGTTAACATTCACTCCACGAACTAATATAGACTCGAAATAGAAGCTGTGTTTACTTTAATCGATTATGGCTTCAAATCAATCTGTGTAAAAATACTGTGATGAAACTACTCATATTAAACTTGGTTCACTCTCGAGAAACTATTAAGTTCATCGAAGCTTGTAACTTGAACTTTTAACCCTTTGTGCGGTTGTGTAACAATATTGGTAGGCTATACATAGATAGATAGGATAATGATTGGGCTACAGTTCATAGCAACGAAACGATGGGTATTTAAACCACACAATAAACATAGTAATTTCCCCCAGAAATAAGATAGCAGAAAAAATAATCTAGAAATTTCCGTATTTACTAAGAAAATATAAGTAACTAATTACGGACAAGTCTTTGTCCCTAAAGTTTCGCAACCTTAAATGAAAATCTCTGGTGGGAAAACTTGTATAATTAAGAGACCTAATAGCCGCTTGTTTTAATTGCTCTCAATTTGGTTGAATTACTTGATTTATAATTTGTAAATTATTATATGATGTGTTAAAAACTGGTGCTTTTGTTACTTTGATCAAAATTTTGAAATACTTGAAATTAAATGGTCTGACCAAGTTTTTACAGCTATACCTATATTTTGCTGCAAAAATTCTGAACTCATAAAATAACATGTTATAGGCAAGTTCTGTACTTATTAGAAGAACGGCAAACTATTTGCGTTAGTCACCTGTTAATCTATACTTACTTAATATTATAAAGCTGAAGAGTTTGTTTGTTTGTTTGAACGCGCAAATCTCAGGAACTACTGGTGCGAATTGAAAAATTCTTTTTGTGTTTATTAGACCATTTATCGAGGAAGGCTTTAGGCTATATAACATTACGCTGCAACTAATAAGAGCGAAGAAACAATGAAAAATGAGAAAAAAACTGGGAAAATTATTCTTCTTTGAGGGCTTCCGTTGCGTGCGCTGCGAAGACGGTTCAAGATATCAAAAAATATGTATGAAATAATTATTTCTTTTGCAATGATCTAACAAAATGTCCGCGGCAGTATATGTCTATCTTTTAAGATTAACTCACTAGAACCGTTTTTATGGTAATAACTATTCCACGCGGACGAAGTCGCGGGCACCAGCTAGTGTTTTTATAAAACCCATCTTTGAATACATGCTGTTTACAGGGTTCTATCAAAGTACTGTTTCACATCGGCCTTATTTCTCACACAGAGATAAAAACACAGGATATTTAAATAATCTCTGCGCTAATTTGGGCCAGTTGCGAAGCAACATTACACCAGCAAGACCTCTCCTTTTGATAAAAAAAAAATATATACACACGTATGAATTAAAAGTGATGTGATTGATTTGTAATGATTTAGTCAAAACTAAGGAAAACAATAGAAAAAGGTTACATAGGAAACAGATAAACAGATGTTTTTAAATTACGTTGTCTCTATTGCAATGAGATACACAAAATGTCGCCGGCATTTAGATAAAGCTCCGTTTTGTTTATAGCCGAGAGCAGCAAACTTTGTTGTTGACATATTTTGCATTACATCCGCAAAAGTTGATGGAACGTGGTGACTTTTCGACAAAAGAACCACCCCCTAGTTTAATTTTGTTTACTGGAACTTGACGTTTTGATGTGTATTGTTTTGTGTATTGAATAGAGTTAATTTACTAAATTTATTTATTTATTTATTTATAATGGTACACAAAACAGAATGTGTTCCCAAATAAGCTAAGTATACATTCAAAACTGGTTTTGATCCAGAAAAATAAATAAATTAATGTTGTAAATTTACTTATGATTAAACCTAAAAATAAATTAATGTTTTTAATGTACATTTGTACAGTTAGTCTTGTTCTGTTGTACAAAAATAATACGTGTACAAACTGATATGTCAAATAATAGATATGTTATCCTACATATAAATATTAAATATAAATTATTGAACCAACGTAAGATTTATATAGTCTACGTTATAAATAAAATAAAACTCTTCTTCTAAAACATCTATTTAGTTATAAGTCAAAATCAAATCAAATCAAAATATTATTTTGATACCTTATGATAATTAAAAGTACACGTTGAGGTCTTAAATATAGTATTTAAAGCATGCCATGCCACATCACAGATTATTTTTAAAAATAATCTGTGGTTTATATTAATTTATTTAGTTTGTGAAATATGTAAGAAAGTACTACGTGATTTGTGTGAGTTGACGTCGTGCTGTGTAAAATTGTAAAACTATTTCCATTTTGTTTGTATATTTCAATTTCTTTACTTCTTTCATTGCGTGTTCTCGTTTTTGTTTATGCTTCAGCTTATTTCGTCATTAAAACATTGCAGGTTGCAGGCCATTTTTTCTGAAAAGTAATAAAACGCTATTCATTATGTAACGCGCAGAGCAGCATACTTAAATAGCGTGGCGAAAAACACTGCGAAAGCAGAATAAATTATTTTTTGTTTACAATGTCGGTAGTGTTGGCTATTTGGGCGATATGCTCCTGACATGATGGAAATTGTACCTTCACATATTATACTTTCACATGCTCTCAAAATGATGATGAGAGTGTGTACCTTCCCAAATAAGTTAGCCAATATCACCGTGTGTGGGTAGCGCGGTGAGCTATTGACCTCTTTTTATTCAAAACTAGTTTTTCGTCCCTCATTATGGGGTTAACGTGGGGGATGAAGGTAGGGGAGTAATTGAGTCGGGGCTGTGTCGGCCAGCTGGGGCGCCGGGCGCCGGGCGCAGGCCCCGGGCCGCGGTTATCTGCGCTGGGCAGGCGAGCGTCACGCGCGAGCTAGGGCCGGGCCGTGAGCGCGCGCCCCGTCACGACTCAGCACACAAATCAAAACGACACGCCACTCCCTCTAACCGCCTCTTAAAAAACGTGATTCATTTTGTGACAGCGTTATCCTTACTCCTAATCCCCTCGCGAATTTATTATTCCCAAACTTTGTTGTGGCCGCTCTGCTCGAGCAATCCGAAAGGTTTCGCCGCTCCATCTCAGAAAAAAGGATAATTTTCTACACGGACGTTGACTGCTCACATTTCGGCCTCGGAAGTTCAACAGTTGTTTACAATTAACGCGATCAATAAAGCGTTTAATCCCGATCCGTATCGATTAATAATTCTATTGTTCGATAACCGCATCGTTTCGCGATTGTAGTACGAGGCGCCGAATTTAATCACGGTTTTATTAGTTGTTTGAATTTCCAATTAAAGTTTATAAATTTTGATTTAAATCAAAAAACGGTGTAGGATAAATTTATGTAGGTATTATGAGTGAAGGTAAATCAAGAGTGGTGGGGTCTGTGAGATGTACGAGCGGTAATGTAAGGCTCGCGTCACATGCCCTGAACCGCTTTGTTCGAGGTCCTTTCATGCTGTGCCAGAGCCTCTCGAGGCGACCCGACTGTTTGTATGCTGTTCACGAACTTTCCGAATATATTATTTTGTAAGGGCAAGTACTCACAGATGTGGAAGAAACTGACTTAAGAGTCCTTATTGAATGGAGCTCCAAAAGTGCTCGGGTAAATTCCGACACGCGTATGTACCGCTGTATGGCCCTGTTGTATCTTATTGTCCGTTGCGAACCCTCGCGCCCAACGCCAGGGGTTTTAATACCACCGTGATATTCAGGTTATCTTTCGGGTATCTTTTACATTTCCTCTAATTTTCGCTGTTGCAGCAATAGGATGCCCGCTATCTGTTTGGAGGTTTTGTTTAGGTCGTTGGGTAATCCATATCGTTTAAAATATTCGTAAAAGAAATTTAGATAAGCCTTAGTAAATTTACTCTTAAAACTGTGTTCATGTTACAAATCTTCAGAGAATATGAAGAGAAAAAAAAACGGTGTAAATACTGAAAGTAACAATAAAGTTTTGCGAGACTCGTGTCGTATTATTCAACTCCACTGTTTTATAAAGTTCTCTGCGGCTTACATAACCATATGCTTGTAGTTTAGAACCGCGCTGTTCTCATATGTAAAACGATATGTGGGAGCTTCTAATGCGTACAATTGTTCCGATTTCAAACTAGGATTCTATGTATTATGGAAATCAGACCAGCAACGTTTCTCGTGTACCATTGGAATTGAAGCCAGAAATTAACTTCGACTATTTCTTTTTCGAGAGCGCGATTAAAATGCGGCGCAGATAAGGGTGGTTTAGTTTCTTCGTAAAGTTTTTCGCATTTCAATCCCAATAGCAGATGACAGTTGCGACGCAGATTTTTAATTATGAATGGAAAAGTTCGTTCGTCGTGTTTGTTTTTTGTAGAAAAAATATGTATAGTATATTTTTTCAATAAATTAAGTAAATATACATAATGTATCTTAATATTAATATTTTATTCAAGCTTTGTACATTAACACGTATGTATAAGGAGAACGTTGCATGTCTGCTCATTGGATTGACCCAACTAGTTATTAGGTAAATCTCTCAAAGGCATACAAGGTAATGTCAATTAATAGAGCATGTCCTATGCTTCCTCGGGGAGCTTCTGTGGGACTGGCTGAGTCATGCCTACGGGACCTTGCTACGTAAGCTTTCCTCGGGATATAATTGATAGAATCCTGATAATCGCCGTCGTTACTCTAAGCCGTTGTTGATATTCATGTACATATATTTTGCCCGAAGAATATTGCACTAAGCTACCTACAAATAAGAAAATATTAAACTTCCTCTCGAAAATGCCGGTTGCAATTTATCTCTCTTTACAATATCCAAGGCGAAGTGATCTCCGCGAGCAATAAGTGTCGTTGCTTCTCGACTATAAATGAATGTTTACCATTTCACGAGTTTTTGCGGCATTGTAACTATAAAGGCGTCGATGGCACGCCACAAACAAAAGCACAATTTGCATTTTAACCAACTGATAAGTTGCGTGCCACGACGCCGCGCCAGCCTAATTTCCTGTGGACCTCCGAGACAAAGTAATTTAATTTTTTGGCCCCGAATTAAAGATAAAGAAGAAGTATCCTTTACCATGACGAGATAAAACTTATCTTTCTTTCTTTTCTCTTCGCTTGACGCGATTCGTTTTAGTCACTGCGAGCGTACTTCTAGGTACACTTTTTCCTCCGTTATCTGGCTTTTTATTTATTTCAGCTGGAGATAGGAAAACACATTAAAAACTTTTCGGTTCACGTAGTTTCCACCTATTTGCTGATTACTTTCCGCGTAAAGTACCGCCAACGTAGAAAGATATCTATGGAAGAGTGCTCGTTACACGGCTTTTAAAATTGAAATTCGTTACTTTACTTTTTGTAGGTATGATAATACTCATTTACTTTCGCGAAAAATATAGCAAACACTGTCGTGTATAAATCACGGGAAAGCTTGCATTTATTTCGTAGCGCAAATTAAAAAAGTTACTACCAATTTTGAATGAGTTATTGTGCAATACGGTTCTCTTTTCGTAAACAGTCGTATTATTTTCGAGTTTGCGGTAAAGTTATAATTGAGATGATGGTACGATGAGAGCGTATTACGGAGATAATATTTTTCGGGATGTGAGAGTTAGTTTGAGGAGCTTTATATATAAGTATATATATAAATGTATATATAGGTATGGGCGTGTGTGTGTGGTTGTGCGTTTTGGGCGGCGGCGGTTGATGTGATGGCGGGACTGAGCTGCGGGACCAATGGCTAACTCTCCGGATCTGGGCATCCTCGCTGCCAGCCTGCTCCGGCTCATCATCGGTAAGTATCACCTCGTCATTGTAGTCATATTTTTATTGGTCACGTTTGTAATCAGAAAATCGTTTAAACTGTAGTTGTTTCCTAGAATCTAACAAATAAACAAACCATACTGCAACGTTTTCAAACTTATCGCAAGAACAAATGTATATAATGTTTTTTTAATAAGGAATGGGTTTGCACTTGACCGTTATTCGCCTGATGGTAAGCAATCATTACAGTCTAGGACGGAGCGTGCTTCTATAGTAAGAACCGATTCACTCTCGCATTGAAGATCCAAAGTATATAAGTTTATTATAGGCAATCTTAGACTATAGCGTTGCTTAAAATTGGGTTAGCTGTATTCAAACGTAAACCTATTTCTTGTAAAAAAAATCGTAAACTCTCCTAAAATTTTTTCCGTTCATTAAATGGTGTCATTTAGGGATTTCTTATATTGACGGAGTGTGATATAGGGATATTTTATGACGGAAAACAAAATATCTGTTACAACTTATGTCTATGATAATAAAATATAACCAATACAAAGCTTAATTCTCTTCACACAACTGATTATTTCTGATTATACGAATTGATAAATTAGATTCACGTGAAGCTTTGTGTATTTATATTTTAATATATCCACACTGTATACACTCAACTCATTGCATACAATTACAAGTTTGTAGTACATTGCTAAATTACAGTTCACAACTGGAAACTCCACCGCATACACGCAATAATAGGCTTTGACAAATCAAATCCTGTGCGGCTTTACTATAACTCGACGCTGTGGCTAATTCCAACTCCTAAATTATGTGAATTATAAATTAGTTTGAGGTTTACATAAATGCATCATTTAAGCGTACGAAGCCTGGCTAGGGGAGGTATTTATCAAAGATAAGTAATTTGACTGCTCCGTTAGCTTAGTTGGTAGTGGCTCTGCCTTCTAATCTAGGGGTGCGGGTTCGATTCCCGCATGACACAAGTAATTATGAATATTAAAATTTGTAATTACTTGTGTTAAGTCTGGTCGTTTCTATGTATAATAAGTATGTATTTACAAAAGAAAAAGTATATATGTATTATATCCGTTATCTAGTACCCATGATACAAGCGTAAGCTTAGTATGGGGCTAGATGGCGCTGTGTGCAATGTCCTGAAATATTTATTTTATTTTATTTATTTAATTTTCGATGAGGTCCTTGGATGAGGTCATTTGTAAATATTATCAGCTATGAGTGTATCCAGAGAAAGGATAAATTAAACTTACCTTATATACATATATATTCTATGTATCAGTCGCTTATATGTTAGATAATGTAAGCGAGTGTGGCTCAGCGGTTCCTGTGTCTGCTATTCATCCAGACGCACCAGGACATTACAAGTCATTGGTGTAGACCGATGACTTGTATTTTCGCTTAGCGGTAAAGGAAAACATCGTGAGGAACAGGAGGGCAGGGCGCCCACCACGATGTATCTGCCCAAGAGAACTCCCCTAATGAATTAATTCTGCGGGGGGTCACGACCCTCAGTCATGAGGAAATGCGACTCAAGAGAGATACATATATATTACTAGAATAAAATATGCAGAAGTTAAAAAACGGTACTTTGTCTGCAAATAAACTAATTTTAATTAAAGTAGGTACTTATATCAACTATTGTCTGAATTTTGTTACAGTTATTTTTAAGATAAAATATTTCAATACGTTTTTCTTGTAGACACGCGACGCGATAAATCTCTTAAAGCCGTTAGAAAAACATCGTCAATGCGAAAAAAAAGGTCACCTTAGTGTTCTTTAGGTAGACTAAAAGGCGGTGATGGCTATTTTCACCCTTTATCACTATAAGTAATTGCTTTTGTCATAGTCCAAATAAAAATAGCATTTTTAGGACGTGGTACAGTATTAAATTTAGTTTTTTCATTCCCCCACAAGATATTTTTGAAACCTCGTTATGGATTTTAGATCTATTTAATTCCATATACTTACTTATATTGTATGATAAAGTAGTCTATACGATCCTAACGCACGCTCGTTATACGTGAGTACTTCACTAAAATTTCTAATCTGCGAAGTTTAAGACCAAACATGATGCGAGCGAGAGTACGCTCGACCAAGTTTTAAAAGCAATAAAGTTTAGTAAGAAGCTATAAGTACGTATGAAAATGCAAAAATAAGGAAGCAAGGCGAAACGAGAGCACGTTCTTGTTACGTAGAGGCGCTTATAATTTTTTCCTCTGACCGCGCTTCGCAGGAAGCATTTCCACTGCTTGTTCCAGCTTATACTTGTTTCTCCTTATTTATGTACGTATGCGACTAGTGACACTGCAGAGACGTTGCTCCGCTTCTTTGCTTTTACAAGTTTTAATCTTCCTAATGCGTTCCTCTGGTGAGCACACTTAGCTCAATGCTCGCGCGCGCTTACGCTAACCGGAGCTAGTTTCTTGCTCAAATTGTTCACCATTACACTTACGTTTTAGATGTGAAACTTAATGAAAGAGCAATCCACAAAGAGCAATCTCTTTGTGGACTCATTAAGTTTCACATCTAGCTTTCCGACGAATTGCCTTCTCCCTTGACATAAATTCGGCTACGAATCATGCCGGCGGACGACCCTAAACAATTACGATTTTGTAAACCAACAAAAAATCTTCTTGCCATAAATAATCTCTCATTTTGTAGAGCTGTTCGCCCCTACCATTCATCTTGAGCAATAAAACCACGGGCATTAAGCGCCAGTCTCTTCATAAAAGCAACTCGCAATTTGACGCACAACAAATTGTGGTCCAGTTTTAACCTGGCTTTTTATTTTGTAATAAAGTTCAAAATTAAAATAAAATAGCGGCGATGCTGCAGCCAGTTATCACTAAACTCCGTTTACTCTTGCTTTGTTCGTGTTTTGCTGTGTTCCAGCTGTTGCCGACCTGACTAATTCTCCTGCAACAAATGCTATTGTTGCCGCGCCTTTACTTGACAAAAACAACAGTTTACTCTCATATCGTGGCTCACATTGTAAACTAAACGTTTCACCTCGTTCCAGGTCTTTGTTCTCTAACGCAACGCTGTACTTTTCTGGATGGAAACTATTATTGATGTTTCTTTAGGGGCTGCTCAGCCAAACGGCAATAAGGAAAATGTCATGAATATTCGTGCGGTTTTCTCTGTGGAGCTAATGTATTGGGTCCTTTTACCTGTGATCAGGATGGGTGATAAATTAATTACGGTACGGTCAGGCACCTGACTCTACTAAGCGCCCATTAATATTATAGGCCTGATAACCCGGCGTGATAAATTTATAGTTCCGTACGTTGAGGCGACAATTTACACTATAGGTACTAGGCTAATAAATTCATTATATTAATCAGGTCTGGAAGCGTTTTCAGGTATTGAAACCGCAGACCTAAAATGAAATTTATGTCAATTGATCAGATATTGACTATACGTAGCGATAAAACTGAATTGACAGTATGTGGTTGTTCACATAAGCATATTTTGTGAAGTTGCAAAACAAAAATACATAGTTCCTACTGGCCGTACTTATTTGTATAAATATTTACATTTATAGTAAAATAATGTATATTGTATATGAATGTATGAAATTTGACGTATAAATATTTTTTATGAATAAATGAACATTGAACATTGTGCCTACTAGTATTACAAAAGAAAAAAAAAGAATTCCAATTTATTGAGAAAAATCTGTACTTATAAAATTTTTAATCTCGTATTTCGTACTTTAGCATTAGTAAATCTGCGTTAGCTTTGGATATGGCGACTGTAAATTTGCTTTAGCGCAAAATGAAGTGCCAAACTCAGCATACGAGAAACTTTAAACTTAATTATTAACTCGAGAAGATAATTAATATCTGTGCTGGCTGCTTGTGACAGAAGCTGTGACCGGTAACTAGCTGGAATATACTGCTCTTGGACCTCTTAGGGAATTCCAATGAACTTAGCTCGGGCACTAACGGCTCATACTTATAGACCCGGGTTAGTATAAGTTGGTAATAACTCACCTCTGACAGGAAAATACGATTATTTTTTAATCTTATTGTGTTGGTAGTGACTGAACGCAATGATCCACATATAACTTGTCTAGTGGGAAACATAACGAAATCAAAGATTAACATATACTTTTACTCCGAAATAAACTTTCAATATAAATGACTGAGTAAGTCAAAAATATTTTTATTTTTAAGTATTGTTCAATATTTACGCATAAAACCTTATGTTTATTCAGTGATAATAATATTTCAAATATTCAATAGTACTTCAGTACATAAATCTTTATCATTTTATTACTATCCTTATTCCCGCCTCACCCAAATAAATCACATTTAGGTCATGATTATTTGAAGCGTTTTTGATATTGTGGCTTTTAGATATTCTCGATACAATCTTACATAAGGGGAATACTAAATCGATTCGAAGCAATTTAAATCGGCTTAGGCCTTTATCATTCTTTGAAATCTTATTCTGTTGTATTCACGAATTACTCTCGAGGTCGGGCGTCACTTCACTTCAGACGATTTAAATGTTAATTTTATTCATTCTGCTGTAAATTTAGAGAAAAGACGTGTATCTTAACTTGTGGAATAAGGGATTTGTTGGCCGTTTAAGGAGATAACAGTAACTGACTCTGTTTAAGAATCCAACGAGGCTAACATATCTCTTGGTGGAAAAAATCCATCATGAAAGTAATGATCAAAATCGTTTGTATGTATTTTTTTTTAATTCTGATTGATTTCATCTAACAGAAGGTTTGTTTTTATTCGATTATTTATCGACCCTTTCGATTTAATGAAACTGTATTCGAATGCTCACAATAGTACAAAATAAAATTAAATATTTACCTGCCCATGCATTTAAAAAATATGTTTGTTTATCAATTGAAAGAAATCAATTATTGTAATCAGTTCATTGACGTCATCCATTGAAGAGAATCTAGGTATAGGAGTCATTCATTTGTATAATTTGGGATCGGAACAGAGCTCCAATTGGCGCCAACTAATTTGAATTTACATTTCCTTTGGTCGCTTGTAAAGGAAAACTTGGCTTATTCCTCGGGTCTGAAAAATTACGATGATAACAGTTGGCCTGATTAACTTGGCTCATGTTTCGAGATACTTATCAAAAATTAAAATTTTTGAAATGTAATTCCACGGTTGTGTTCGTTGTTAAAATAGAATCTTGCATGTTGTGAAGTGAGATTTAAGTCCGGCATAAAATTTGTTCTATTCTAAGATGAGAGCATTTATTTCGCATAAGTTCTACCTAATAACATTTTGATTAAGTTTATTATGATTATTTTTATACACATATGTATGTACGTACCTATGTTCATACTTACAATATGTGTAGAGTTTGTAAAAGGCACATAGGTACCAGATCCCATCTGGCCGGTATCTGACAAAAACGAATGGCTTGTTTATAGTTTTGGGTCGCTTGGTTAGAACCCGACTCTAACCTGTCGCCGCCGTGACCGCCTACCTATTAGTATCCAGAAAATGATTTCGATAACAATTTAATCTTATTTCGCAAATTTTGATTAAATTCAGACGCGAGATATAAATAGATTTTCTATTGTTTTTCTATGTTTTGATTTCAATGATTGTGGCGTAAGTATTTGTCAGTTCATTATTCTCAAGGACATAGAACAGGTAAAACCTATCAGGAAGGAGTCAGTTGGAAGCTCTCAGATCTTTCTTCCACAAAGGCTCTCGAGTTAAGGGTTCCTCACTCGTTTCCGAGCAGAAACTGCGATACTCGTACAAGAAATGGAATCGGTACCCGCCGACCGTTTTAATAACACTCGTGGACAATGAAAGAAAATAATTGAAGGATTTTGGCGGCGTGTGCGGCGCTGGCGGCGGCGCGGCGTCGCCGCTCGACGCGGGGTCAAGGGGCTATGACGCCCTCTCGACCTGCACCTCGCGACGGCTTTTAACTTTTCCGAAACCCTACACCGGCTTTCATTAAGCCACGAACACAAGCACCGGTCTGCGGAGTTTTCTTAATATGCACCTACATTTATGCCGGGATTAAAATGTTAAATGTTAAGTAACGCTAAGGTGAAATGGACTTAGCGAGCTCGAGAAATCTGCACGCGCGGTTGCTTGCTAGCAAAGTTTGAAAACTCGACAGACCGCATTTGCTTCCATGCATTTTGCATCGCGCTAGTTCTCTCTTGTCAAATATCAACTTTGGTATTCTAGTCTAGCAAAATCTATTATTAAATTGAAGCTGTACTGGATAAGTGAACATAAAGTTTTCTCATTATCTTGTTGAGACTATTTA
Source organism: Macaria liturata (assembly GCA_964023185.1). NCBI lineage: Eukaryota > Metazoa > Arthropoda > Insecta > Lepidoptera > Geometridae > Macaria > Macaria liturata. The sequence goes on along the minus strand of OZ026818.1, from coordinate 5,381,234 downwards.
ACTTATCATCTGTCAGATTACAGATTCTACAGTATTGTCTAAATTTCCTAGAAGACCCAAAAAAGCTAATCAAAAATTCTCATAACTAAACATACCTACATATACCTAAAAATTAATTACCTACATGAAGAAGCGTCACTCAACACTATCCAAGAAATTAACAAAGAACAACATTGGAAACACCGATGAGAGTCCAATAAGAAGCCAAAAAGTTCCTTCCTTCATTTAGCCATGTCCTTCGGGATATAGATCCCTACATCCGTCTAGGAGACGTGACAAAGCCTACACCTACCGTCTACTAATCCTACTCCAGCTAGACATGCGGATTGATTAAACATAGTTAACCTACAACGACCCTACACGAAATAGACGAGTAATAATAGAAATAAGAGCGAGTGTGGCTCAGCGGTTCTAGTGTCTGCTTTTCAAGTAGACGCACCCTGGTTTGAATCCGGCCCTACACCAATGACTTGTATTTTAAAGTTAAGTGTGGATTTGCACTCGTTTTTTTTGTTGTTAACGGTTAAGGAAAACATCGTGAGGAAACCGAGATGTTTGAGGACCACAAAATCCGAGGACGTGTGTCTTCCGTGGAAGGACCTGGGCACCCACCACGATGTATCTGCCCAAGAGAACTCCCCTAACGAATTAATTCTGCGGGGGAGTCACGACCCTCAGTCATGAAGAAATACGACGCAAAGAGAATAGCAATAAACAAATTTCACAGTTATTAAAAATTCCTCTATGAATCATCGTAATAGTTTAAAGATAAAATAGCATAGCGCACAGTTGATATAAAAATAAAACCAGATTGTTACAGCACGTTTTCCTCAGTTTAAACTATTTTAGAAATAAATGATAAAAACCAAAATTTTACACTAGTATGTACTCGTACCTATATTATTATTTTTGGATAAAACTATTTTGCTTAACATCAAGTGTGTTCTAGCTATACGAAAACATAACAATATGCCACATAAAAAAAGCTAAAGTTGCCCCTAAAACCTTTTTCGTAAGTTGCCAAAAACATATAGATATACTGACTGGCCTGTTAGATTAGGTAGTTGAGTCTAATCTAGGGTTGCGGGTTCGATTCCCGCATGACACAAGTAATTATGAATTACAAAAAAAACTATTAGGTTTTACTTGTGTTGAATCGTTTCTATATGTATAATAAGTAAGTATTTACAAAAAGAAAAGTGTATAGGTATTATATCCGTTATCTAGTACCCACGACACAAGCGTTTGCTTAGTATGGGGCTAGATGGCGCTGTGTGCAATGTCCCGGAATATTTATTTATTTATATGGTATAATATACATATATATAATTATATAATTAGGAGTGTCTTAACCAGATGCTTTACCTCAGCAACGTAGATCAGTAGTACCGAGAGTACTATTGTTTTACTTGTTAGTGAATCCAGTCTGTGGGAATCCTGTTTAGTCTGTTTACTCTGGAGTGGATTCCAAAGGATAACGGGAGTAAGCTAATATAACTTAGTCATGAGTTCTTGTAATGTCGTTAGTGGGTTTCCTTGATATTGACTCCTGAAGAAGTTGTTCAGGTGAACGCTAATGAAAGAAGAAGCTTGTAAATAACAGAAAAAATATTTGTGACGGATTCATAAAACCTTTATAGATTTGTTAAGGCAAAGTTTATAACAAAAATGTCGCATTGAAAATTCTCTAAAATCGTTAATTCTGAAAAAAGCTGTCTTGTATTTATGGTATTATCATTCTTTTTATATTTTATATATTTTGATGGCATGGTAACACAAAAAAACATTCGTGTTGCTGACTCTTGGACTCGCTATGTATCTAACTTACAACGTAATATTTTATCTACACAGTAAACCACAAAAAACATTTACATATCTGAAATAAAAAGAGGATTACACAGAAAAGCTTGTTCATTTCTAGCTACGTTCTAAAAATCGCAGAATTTTCGCTCAGTGAAGCGTTGAGCTCCACACAATTAGCATAATTCAGATTCTTTGATCTCCGCCCTAGACGCTCGAGTTAGGGTACCTGTAATAATATTAACAGGTGCCTATCACTACAAAGGCAGATCGAGACAACGGGGCCAGATCAGCACGCTTCTGCGGAACTCACAAAGGGTGAGGACTAACGGAGTGGGTGTAATTTGGACCCTTTGTGCTCTGAAGATCGAGCCGTCTGTGTGTACGTACCTTATATACATATACATGTGTGCCAATCGTCATCGAGCCCACGATATGTTCCCACGACCGCAAGACATGACTTGCCTACATAATACGGTATTTAATACCGAATTTTCGGGACTCCTATACTACGTACCGTTTTGCTTTCTGACTATTGATAATATGATCCTTACATGACAGCTGTCCAAGTTTTATTAACAAAAGCTAAGTAAATAAATTTGAATCTTACTACATGATTAAAGTATACCAACCTTCGATCAATTATACGTAGATCACGCGTAAGCGCGCCAAAAGTAACCAAACTAAACAGTGCTTAAATCCACACTAAGCACTGTTTTGCCGTCAGTGACGCGCCGACCGTCAAGTGAAACAATGCCGAAGTGTGCTGTGAAAAGTTGCAAAAATAACACGCTTACAAAGAGAAAACAACATGGGATTTCGTATTTTCGGTAAGTTTTATACTTTTTACAAATACTTACAGTGATTAATATTCGAAATAGTCCAGTTATCATCTCCAAATTAGTATTTCTAGAATTTAAATCCTATTGTATTTGCTTCGCAGTTGTCTCTTTCGCACGCATAATAGAGTTCGTTCGTTTCGTCAATGCCGTAGCGAAAACGCCATAAGGTGGTTAGGTCATTCTTGAAAACTAAATCTTAGCGTACTGCAATAAGGTTTATTATTATTAAAATATTTAAATGGCTTTGTGATACTAAAGTAATATGCATGACATGAATGTATATCTCAATAGGTACCTGTAGGCATAGTAAACTCAAGCCGCTTTTTTGCGTTGTGTCACTACGGAATCTTGCATCTACGTATAATTGATCGAAGATACCAACGCTTCTTGTCTTCATTTACATTAGTATTCTACTTCTTTGTGACACTCTGTATTAGTTATGTCAATTATTTATTCATTCTAGGCAAAGAGCTGTGGTATATATTTCTAGTGTATTGTGTGTATTGAGCTAGTATGTTTAATTTGTCTGTATTTTATGGATTATGTGTCTGACAATAAATAATTTATTTATTTATTATTACTAATGACTTGAATTTAAAACGATTTTATTGTTGGACATAACCTAAAAAGGTTTGTCAAATATAATGCTCGTCAAGTAGTCAACCAGTAAATTAAAGAAAATAGAATACCCTTAATGCCATTCTGAAATTGTAGGTCAAACGAGGATAATCCGGCTAAATAAACGAGAGTCTAGAAACAGAAGAAAAAAACCAAGAAAAAAAGTTGAAAACCGACCTGTTTCTCTTTGTTCCTTTATTTCTAGTTTTACGATTCTTTACAGGAATCTGTGAGTGTGAAACAATGTAGTTTTGCACCATCTTGTTACATTTTACATTTTATTGCCTTTTGATATCCTTTTGTAACGTAATTCACACCTGGCCCTGCGAGATAGTTCCCCTTGCTATGAATAATGTACATACACTATTTGCATAGTTTTCAATCTCGCCTATGGACACACATGCTGTCGTGTAAAACACAGCATGCAGGGAAAAGCTTTTTTCGGGGCCGCAAAAAGTGTAAAAACATTCGATAAGTTATACGTGAAGTTGTAAAAAATATGACATGCGCGCATCGCATAATACGGTCGTATTACCACAGAATAAAGAAGTAGTACCGTGTATTACCTGAAATTCTTAGCACATTAGTGTTGCGTACACGGATTCGCTTTTATATTTACGAGTAGGATTGAAGCGTACGCTCACGCAAGCGGTGCTTTTTGAGTAAACAAGGGGAGTTTGCTATTCGAGAGCTGCATAGTGAGGGGCGAGTGTGCGTTCCGAATTAATTAGCAAATCTGGTCGCGAGATGTGACCGCAGTGCGCCGGACGGCGTGCGGTCGCCGTCCACCTGTCCCGGAAGCCCCGCAGTAATCGGATTATCATTCGTCTGTTCCTGACACAGAAAATAACGCTAATTGATGGCCCACCCCAACCCGCGACTAACAAAAACAAACTCTGTAAAACGTCCGCTCCCAAACAGTAAACTTGTTTCCGATTCGTTCCAGTCGCAAAACCAGACGAAACGTTATATGAATATTGGATAATAGAAGTTGTTTACTTATTTATTCAATCAGAATACAGCCGGAAAACCGTGAATGTATCTTCCGTATGAATAAGGGGATAATAAACATGAAAAATAGTCTAAAATAATAACAACATGCATTTTCTCTCCCTTTGGCGTTGTTGTTATGAAGCTTTTAGTAGGCACTGTGCAATTGTTTATTTGTACAGTGTTTTCCGGTCCTATACTGAATGTTAGTTTTCCGGCAAAACACGAGTCTATGAATGAGAGTGAAATATTTGTTACACAAAAGGCACATTTTCGTAATAAGTAAGCAAATAGATGGCACATTAAACTAATGTTACTAACAAGAATGAATATATCTATAAGCCGCTTACGCAAAATAGTCATAAAATGTAGGAAACTAAGGAACTATTTGCTTTAACTCTAAGACGTTGATCTGTCTCTTTCACAAAGATATTTAGCTCAACTAGAAACCTTTCGCTTGAAGAGAACTGTTTCCTGCTTGCACAATATTACGTTGCAATATTACCTCTAGGAATCTATAGGTAATTGCACTGCTGCTTACTTCCCACTGTTGTACAGGGATATGAGAAACTATTTGCAGTTTTGGTACTTTATATATGATGAGCTAGCCCTACACTTTTATAAATGCTTACCTTCTTATACATTGCGTTGTGATTAGACGAGCTTATAAATCGAACAAATGATTTTCGTGAATTTCCAAAAGACGTATGTAAACAAAACTTGCCGGTTTTAAAGTACTAAAGCTGCTTTTATTAAGTTACTAGCTGTGCCAGCGACTTCGTCCGCATGGAATAGTTATTACCATAAAAACGGTTCTAGTAAGTTAATCTTAAAAGATAGACATATACTGTTGCAGACATTTTGTTAGATCATTCCAAAATAAATAATTCATTCATACATATTTTTTGATATCTTGAACCGTTTTCGCAGCACACGCATCGGAAGCCCTCAAAGATGAATTATTTTCCCCGTTTTTTTCACATTTTCCATTGTTTCTTCGCTCATATTAGTTGCAGCGTGATGTTATATAGCCTAAAGCCTTCCTCGATAAATGGTCCATCCAACACAAAAATAATTTTTCAATTCGCACCAGTAGTTCCTGAGATTAGCGCGTTCAACTTAACAAACAAACAAACTCTTCAGCTTTATAATATTAGTATAGATTTGTTAGTGGTATCCGTTATTTAGTATCCATAATACAAGCGTTTGCTTAATATGGGGCTAGATTCCGCTGTGTGCAATATCCCGAATATTTGTATGTATTTGTGTACTTACAGCATATTAACGGCCCAGTATAGTTTAGGTACGCGGGTAACCTTTGAAAAAATCGCTCAAAGCGAAACTCGTGTTTGGTGAAGTGAAAAAAGCGGCCGTTTATTTATATTTTTCCACCAAACATCGGTAAAATGAGCAAACATTTGTTTATGGTGAAAAATTCGCCCTCGACGCGTAAAAAACAGGGCTTATGAAGTCTCACGCCTAAAATGTATAGCGGAAACGGAAATTGAATGTATGCACGCTCACTTGACTGCCAACATGGAATCACAACACGACAATGTGATGTCGTTATGGTGATATGAACTTGTGATCAACTCCAAAAATATCCCTTCTACTTTTTATCTTGCCTTCAAAACGAGACAGAACCGACTATTTGCAATGCATCGTAGTGATTGCTATCCAAAAAATCATAATATACGAGTACCTTTCTTTCTATCTTTAACACCTTTGAATTATTTACTGCACACATGTGACGAGTAGTTACACGTCATAAGCCTTTACTTGTATTTAGACTGAAGAAAAGGCTAAAACTAAAACCTCTTTTTATTTGCTTGATATAATATATAGCTGATGTCTATTTTTGGACGCCATTTCAATAATTTTATATGTTTAATTAAAAATATACATATTCGTCTACGAAAAATAAGATATTTTGCAGGATAACTATTATAAAATCTCTGTGAAAAGCAGATATGTTGATTCTTCATGAGTTTCAAAGCGACATCTAGCGGGTGGCGTTAGAACCTCGCCTCCAGCAGTATTGAAATAAGCTAAAGGTAAATTCTACCCCTTGGGTACCAGTGGCGCTAGTAGCGCAGGTTTCACTGAAACTGTTTTTGCCACCCCTCGAGAGATGGCGCTACTGCTGAAAAGTTTACAAACAAGTTTGCGGAGACGTATTTTCAAGCGTTGATTCCACAACTGGTATCGTAGTTTAACTTCAAAATAGGTAGAGGGCAGTATACAATGGTTCGTGAAGTGGTGTTCTGCGTTACCTTGTGAAACACAGGGCATGAAATAGATGGCGCCACGTTTCACCGAGTGGTTCTGTCACTGCATAGCTCTTGATAAACGGCTGGATATTATTTTTGCACGTTACATTTAGTAAGATATAATTACCTTTGTTTTATCATGGAATAAGTTTACGTTTGACTACAGCCATTATGTTAATTTTCATCGCCCAAAAAAAAGGTGTACTTGTTTTAGTTACAGCCCAATTTCACTTTAAAAAGTGATTTTATTTGCATATATCTATCAAGAGAGGCCATTCGATCCCGTTGGATTGCATCCAAGTAGATGTGCCAACTAACGCCGTCGACACCAGTTGTCGAGATGGCATTACGATTGCTAGAGTTTATTGTACAATGTCTCCTCTGCTTTCACACTGCTTTGGACACGTCTCTTATTTGCAGACTCAGATTTGCCCAATTCGAAATAATTATGTGATGACGGGCCGTGAAACAGCCTACACTGAGAAACAAAAAAACTGTAAAAGTATGAAATTCTACAATTTATTTGTAGACACGCATTTACTCGTAAATAACTTTTTGCTTCGCGCTACATAATTCAGCATGGTAACCGAATTCTCACGTGTTTGGATCATATTTTTTACAATATTTTGCATAGATTCCAATATAAGTATATACTCGTATTTTTGTAAGCTACGGCCGACAGGCACACATTATTAGAAAGGTTAACAAGGCTCTATTTATGTGACAGTTCAATCAAAACCTGCATTCAAATTATTGAACCGTCGTCACGGAAATTGGGTTAAGGGCCCGCGTGAGGGTGAGACCGCTTTGAATAAGGTTCTGGCCAATATGCAAGCAAATTTCTGACATAAATACCCATTCCCATGTAACATACACCAAAGGACCTCGTCCTTGTGAAATGTACTTACACTAAACAAGGAACAAGGAAGCGGTCTGCCGAAAAGGGAACCATCAAAATCTCTTCACAAAAGCCGAAAGTAATTGACAAAATAAATTACTTTCCCACAAAGAATTTGATTATTTATCTGCGTGGATAGCATTGTTACCGGAACTGTGTATCGACTTATCTATTAGGGCAAGTGATCAATTATCGTTCTTTGTTTCAGGTAAGCAGACCTTTCTTCGGTTCCGATCAGATAAGTAAAAGAAATATATCCCTCGCTTGAGCAAGATGGAACTGGTATAAATAGGGGCCACTCTCGCGATGGATGGCCGGAACTTCACTAACTGACTTAGTTTCGTGATCTCCCGTTACTGGAAATAATGGGCCGTGAGAATATACCTGGCATCCAGCGTAGGCGGCGAAATATGCTTTACAAGGAGTTTTCTGAAGCGTCGAGAAAAGTTTGCTTTATGAGCCGGCTAAATTTATCACAAAATATTTACAATTTCTTGAGTAGTTTTAGATCTTTTGTTCACTCACATATTTATGAAAAACACGAAACAAAATTAATAAAATCAGAAATTTACAACAATTACTCAGTTATTTAAATTACTATATTTATATGCATACTCGTATTGTTGACCACAGCTTTGCCATGTAAACGATTTAACGAATACTCGGAATTCGCTAAATTAACCGTGTGATGAAACAAAAATCATTATTACGCACGTTCATATTTTGTGCATAAAAATGTTGTAAAATTAATAACTCTGTTAGCACAACTATTGTGTTGAAAAACAGTTATTAATAAATAAATAAATAAATAAATATTCCGGGACAATTAGTAGTAGTATTTAGTTGCAATATTACTTCAAATTAGCTAGATATCCCTAAATAATCCAGTGGTCTATCAATAGATACGGATCTTTGTATTTTTATATAATAAAAAGATAGACATCATTTATCTGATATCTTCCGTAAACAGGGTAGTTAATTAGTAGTTATGCTGTTTTCTTATCCTTTATAGACCCGTTAAAGTAATTTACGTCTTTAAACCTATTTTTCTCGGTATTCCAATTACCGATTGAGATGATACTAAATAAACTGTTATCTCGTCTATTTTAGAAATTCAAATACAACTATTCCTTTGTAATTATATTAGGTAAATATTTACTAGACTTTATTAATAATTGTTAAGAAATTCTCCAGGCCGTTTTGATTTTCGTGTTTTCATTAACTATCGCTTGAAGCCAAAATAAACGTTGTCTCAATAGGACTTAAGTGTAGTATTGTGAATTAAGTGTCAAAGTGAAATACTTACGGGACGGTATTTTAATAGCCTTTAGTTATGTCCACCCAGTCGTTCATTTGTTTCAATTATTTGAACCGTTTTAATTATGAGTAAATTCGCAGTAGTCCCTTTATCAAAACACGGTGTAACAAGCTTGTAATTTGTTTTGCGCGACTACAAACCCACAGGGATTCATAGTTTGTTTGCCGCGTTCGAAAATTATGAATATGATTTCTCTGGAAATGTTAATAGTCTCGTATTGTTTTTTGCACGAAATTATATTTGAAGTATGAGTATAATTCAAAATTCAAATTCAAAATTTCTTTATTAGTCCATTTATGGTGTGCGTACATTTGTAGGTATTTACACTATTTATATTTGAATTGCTGTATGTGTTGTACGCTGAGGGTTTTCTGTACATCATACTAGATATCTTTCGACTCTGTATTATGATGTACAGTTTCCCCGCGCCAAAACTTCTGCCTCTTTTGCATATACTTACACAAAACTTATAAAACGAAAATAATCATTCACTTTACAGTATAGCTATTTGTTTTTAGGTTAGTTGGGATGTTTCGATGAATTTCGTTACATCAGAATTGTGATCAACTGCAAACTCGATTATAAAAAAACCGTTGTGAATAACAGCTACTTTACCATTTGTATACATATACATACATACCTATATATTTTACTAATCTCAGTTTCAAAAGGTGGGAAGATCTCTCTTTCATCTCTCTATTCCTGCAGTCACGACAGATTGTGTTTACCGTCTATATACGTAAAGTTCGGGGCAATACTCCCTCGCTTTGTCCATAAAGTGAGAAAAGACAAAAGGACTTAAAAACAAATGCAGCAGCGTTATTAAACAAACGTGAAGAGCAGTGCCGGTGAAGTCAGGGCCTTAATTATTATAACGGACGGGCTACAATCAGTAAGCTGTCACCAGTAATTGTCATGCAAATCTCTATTGTAGTCCCCAAGTTAATTTGCAGTAAACGCCACTACAAGTTTGCGATTATGTTTGCTCAAATTGTTCACGCTGAAAATTGTTGAGCATTGTACTTGTTTAACTGACCCTGGGAATAACTTCGCTGCCCTTGTTAAATATTCCCTAGAATTTAATATATCGATACCTAGACTGGCTGGCTGTTCACAAAATATTAGGTCGCGTTTGTTTCGTAATTCAATAATTCATAGTGCCAATTGTAAAATAACTTTGGTTGAAAACTTTATTATGCGATTAGCAAACATTCCGTGTAGCTACTGTTATTACTAAAAATATATTTGCATGATGTAGGTCGCTAACGATACAAAAAAATGTTATCTACAGACCTAATACCCTTTCAATTCATTTTCTGTCTGCGTATACAGTAACATTCGCTCGTAAATAGGGCTACAGAAAATAGTTTTGCCTAAGACGCAAATATGTTCAATTCGAATCCCGCAAACATCAATCTATGAGACGTGTATCCGAACATCGTGTGACAAATACCCCGCACGAAGCATTTTGCGAGTCTTGCGTTCGGATAGCATGTCCTATTGTAGTCAACTAGGTCACGTAAACAGGTAACTGTATAACGCGGGAAACTCATGTAACCAGTAAGTTCATTGGGCAATTTGTGTACTCGATATGAGGGTTTTCTTCCAAGTAAACGTCGAAATTCGTGCAAACTCCGAGCTCGCGTAATCGAGTGAACATGAAGTCAACTATGTATGAAACGTGTTGTCAGATAATATGAAAATTATTAACGTAATATGCACAGCTTTTATATTGTGCACGACAAAATGGATATGTATTTTGTGTTTCAAAGCGTTTCACAACACTTGTTATTTGTTTCCAAAAAGAACAAAATGAATTTTTTGTGGTAATCGGTTGTGGCCGACCCACTGAAATACGCAATCGAATGTGGTATTTGATGCACTAATAACTGGAGTGATTCAACTGCAGTTTAAAGTGTATTAATTTGTTAACAAGCCCATTATTTTACAAACTCTAACCGTATTTATTTATTCATTGAATTCGATATTTTTCGCTGTGTTTTATTTTGGCGTCATTTAAAAGGTAGCCAGTAGCTTTTCTGCTGTTCAAATTTGGTTTTATCGCCAATTTAGTCCTCAAAGAATTACACAATCTAGTACGTACATTGCTTCTGTGTAGAGAGTTCTAAAAAGGCGCTTGCCAGTTTATTGGGTACTAAATCTTGTAAAAAGCCAACAACACCCCATAACATCTATCACGGTGAGAAAAAAGACGAAAGTGGAGCCGTGAATGCATCGATAGCCGTATCACAGGGGATTTGGAAGCTAACGGCTCCGGCGGTTGACAAATTAGAGGTTTGCTACTATTGAAATTTACTACTGAAGTGTAGTTAATAGTCGCACTTTTTTTAAATGAAACCGAGTGTATGAAGTAATGTATGCCAGATTCTGAATGAAAGGAGACTTGGAATGGTTAATGTGTATCGTATATTTTGATAGGGACTTTTAAAATGATTTCTCTGTACTTTTAAAGTAACACCATCATCAAAGAAATAAAAAAAAAAGAAAGTGGAAATGATCATTATTGAAGACAATTTCGAAAGTAGCGTATGGAAACAAGTGCAACATGAAGAGTGATTCACACACTTAGTACTCATTGAGTTTCACATTCAAATTATGCACTCTCAAAGTTAGTGAGTGAATGTAGGTGCAATAGAATCCACAAATTCAGCTCTTCAATGTACCGACAGGCGCGTCGTACATCGAACGCTGACGTGTGATTGTTCGGACGGAAACGTGGCCATTTCCGTGACTATTGCGCGCTATTCACAGCCATTCACCTGGCTCCGTGGACGCGACCCTCGTTATACAACGCCCAGTCGGCAATTATCGTTAGATATTTTTCCTTCTTATGCGTAGGTTCAAATAACTTCTACATGTGTGGTTTACAACTTTTCTGCGTTGGTGGAAACTTCTGTGAATGTGGTTCTCTATGATTGAACGTAGGTAGCTCGCTCGCTAAATGTTAGCGCCATAATACGTCTTCATTTCTATTGTTATTACAATAATAGATACTTACTTGATATTTTATTCTAAGAAATTTCATCTTAAAGTGAATAGAATTCGGAAAACTCATCTTATAATAATCTTTCCGCTTCTTGCAGGTTCAAATCTTACGATTCATCAATTTATTCCGTGCTTGTTTCCTCGGTTATTCCCTGGCGGACAAAATTCGAACAAAATTACAGAAAGGCTCGGTCGGTGGTACACAATACGTCTCAACCTATCTATAGTAAGCATGACACAACAAGATACGATACGTATTTAGCCATCCCAAGGTCCCAAATGTATTTCAACCGTCATGAACGTCTGCTACGTTTTGTCGTCGACAACGTTAGTTAAAAATGAGTTTTATTGTGGTGGGAATAATTATTTTTTGCAGCGCTTCGGGCGCTTCCGTGTCCTCGTTCGTAAATGGTTGCATTCAGGCGTCTCTTGTATTCTATTTTAGGACACGCCCGCACGTCCAGTCTCTCAGAGGCACGTTCAAACAGCTAAATGCTCTCACGCTATTCCAAACAAGCGTATTAACGCAGTCGATGTGTCGTTAGCATAGCACGCCACACTGTTGTCACTCGCACCGCACGCCTACAAAACGGTAATGATTAACCATAAAATAACCGACGGTTATTATGCGGTTCATAAATCATACGTAATTATTCCACAAAATAAGCGGTGCGCTGGATTTCACCGTGTTGCAATTACTGGACTTATACATAAATGTACGGTGGGTCAAAGGAGCGCTACATTCGCCTATGAATAGTAATCGGATATGTTTAAGATTGCCTGGGTCGGGTGTACTTCGGGTTTAGTTTGAATTGGAGCTGACTGTGAAGCTGTGGAGGTCGTTTGGTGTACGTGCAGATAGTTGTGTATATGGTCCCGACTGCAGTCGTGTGGTGCGCCGATGTTTCACCTGGCGCGTCCTTCTTGCATAATTACCGTACGCCATTGTGCGGTCGCTGCGCTACGTGGCCGCCGCCGCTCTCACTGCCACCAAACTACGGAGAAAATAAAGCTTCATTCCCCTAAACTGCCTGGAACGTACGCGTGTATAGCATGCACAATTTGTCAGCCATCGCGTGCTCTAAACTCTTTACTCGGTGACATCATATTAAGCGACGTCATGTTTCTTTCAACATCCTGTAAACATACTATTTTTGCATTAAAAATACAACTGTTGTTTTCGAAACTGCCAAAACGGTAAACTTATATTAAATTCTATTTCGAATTAAATAAACCCGCGTCCAACTACGAAATGCCCGCATATGAGACGAGGCTAGTTATTAATTAAATACGGCAATGTTTATTTGGAATGCAAATAACATTCGAGTTGTTCAACCAATTCGTTGTACCTCTACCGAGTGTAAAAATATTAAACAAAATTTAATTTTGGCGCAGAAATCCATCCGATATTTGTTCGTCTCAAAGTTATTTATTGAGTAGGTAAATATTGGAGCGGAGGCGTATCTATTGACAGCTAGGTAGTTTCATCAGTGCCAATAGCGTTTTATCGCGCCATCATAAACCGTCATTCGATTCGGTATGGATTTGTTGGGCTTATCGACCCGCGAGTAGTGGAGAAGTGGAGTCTGGCAAGTCTCAGATAACACTTGTCACTCTACACGACCCGCACTCAGTGCTAAACCATTGCTGCGGGATTTCGCATGCAAATTATTGTTTTAGGCGCATTTTTATTTTACAACGTAGACTGAGCTCATTATGCAAAGCTCATATTTTTATTTATCCCGCGTCTGCTGTACTTAACTTTACACGTGATCTAAATGTTAGTGATCCCTAATCGGTTTCAAGTATTTTTTTGATGTTTTTGTTTTGAAACTTTCATTACTTTGAAAGCTTTTAAGGGAATTAGATTTGTGTTGGTAGAGAGCAGTCGGAGTGGAGTTAGTTCGGCAAGTGTATGTGGCTGGCGTGGAAGGTAGTTTTACCTGCGATTATGCAGATACTGCGTTACCGCCCTAGAGTCATAATGTCGGAAATAGTTCCTCGTTCCACTTAAGTCAACTTCTCCAGTTCCATGCTCGTACTTGAGGACTCACTTCGTTTATGGAACTCAAATAAAACTTAGTTGCGTTGACACTCTTGCATACGGCTTTATCTTCTCGAATTCGGTGCAAGTCCAACTTCGCCTGAGAGACTGTCACGACATTTCTAAAGCTATTTACGCCAGCGCGGTACTTACTCAGAGAAAAAGAAAATTCGCAGATTTTTTATGCATGTGTATACATTATTATTTATAAAAACTTGAAATATTGTTAGTACGTAAATTAATTACTGTAAGGCAAAGTCGTTATTTTACACAAAAATATAAAACCATGTATTTTATAACGGTTTTGGACACGAAAAAGTATTTTAAAACAAACATAAATTGCTGGAATCCAGCGAAATGCGACAGCCAACAGTTTGGGCGGCGAACTCGCGGCTGGCTTGAGACCATTATGATGAGTTACTACGCTTATCAGTGACAGTTTCATACTCTTCATACTCGGTATCGTTATCAAATGATGCAGCTTTGGTCAAAGTGCCGCTACTCTCGTACTAAAACAAAGCTACTTTAACATGCTTTATACATAGCGCTGTAGCAGCTCTACGCGCTACGAAAACAACGTAGCATCGGAAAACACTTCGTACAACATACATTTTTCATGATCACAACCAATATTATGAATTTATTATTTTTTTGTTTTATTTTTCTCAAACAACTTTCGTTATTGGAGTTTCGGTACTTTTACTTCCTAATTCTTGTTCTTCTCGGTCTCGAAAATACGTTTAAAAGTTGAAACTCGCCGCCCATTTCCCAGACCGTTGTTTCGCTGGGATTTGGTTTGGCTTTTGGTGTGTTATTCTAAAAAGTTTTCGTTTACATTGAAGTAAGTTGGAGGAATGTGTATATTCTAGCTTTAAATTTGGAGCTAACACGCGCTATCGATGAGCAATCGCAGCTCTTTAGGGCCATATAAAAGTTTTTTATGTAGCCATCAGGGCTCGTTGTCGTTACGTAAACCTAACGAATCGTTTTATAGCTCCTCTTCGAGTTTCATAAAACCATATCGGTGAGAGGACCTCGGCAAACGTGTTATTTCACAGGTGAATTCTAGTTTTAACCTAATACGAGTACAATAGTGCCGCAGGGTTCGGCGGTTATGAAAAATGGCGTGTCGTGCGCTCCTAGCGGCCACAATGTATAGATTTCGTTTTTGAGAATAACCGCGGAACAATAACGGTCCAAATCCAATAAATCTGTCACGCATCCATGGCACCATAAAAAAGGCAAAGGAAAAAGAGACAAATTGCGCTAGTAGAAAAGTGTGAATTGTATCGTTCCAGCTCATCCAATTGCAATATTGTTCTGTCGACGCAGTTAGTGCGCCACTTGCCCCGCAATACCGGCTCCTCGGCGAAACATTGCAATTTTCCTGTTCAAACATTTTGCCCTCGTGTTGTGCCGTTGTAATCACGTTAAAACTCCTGCCTGACACTTGTTCTGCTACATTTTATTTTTATATTATAACGTAGCTGTCTCCTTATCAAATGAATCAGCCTCGTTTTTTGGCTGTCATTTTAAGCCGCGTCGCTGCTTTTTCTGCGCGCTCGTTTCACAGAATTATGCGCGAGCTGTCGACGTGAGATTTCACTCTAGCTTTCCGAGAAATATGATTATGACTAAAGTTAAGAAAAATCATTCACTATAGTTAAAAAACTTTATTAGCGGAAACATTAACAAAGTGCTTCAGTCGATTGCTATCTCCTTGATAAAGTAGGTTAAAGTGGAATAATAATAGTGCTTTATCCACACTTAGCTTATCTATAATAGTGTAGTTGAGTATTACGAGAAGCGTCTCAATTTCCCGCCAGCTGATCGCAATTTCCTTACGTTTGTCGCTCCCGTTCCATTCTTATATCGTGTTCTAGTATTTCTTAAATGGACGTTCTGAACCTAAACGAATAAACTTTCATAATTTATGAGCTGGCTATTAGCTGCCGTAGTTTATGGAAAATCATTGAATCTCGTGGTTAGGTAGGTAACGTCAATTCATCGCAATCATAGTAATATTCAGTGAAGGTTTCCTCTCATAAAACCGTAAAGACACATGTAAGCAGGAAAAATATGCGTCATACAAATAGGCTGTTGGCGCGTGCCACCATGTGTCGGAGGCTGACGTCGCTCAGATAAAACATCCGCATACTTTGCATACCAATCGGCGAATTTGTCTCGCGCGTATTTTTACAACGGTTTTTTTACTACGCTGGGGCCGGCGGTGCTCTCTGTTTATTTATAAGGAGTCCATTAGTGGCAATCGCCCTCGGGTAATATGACGTCTTCTGACGCAGCTGCCTGGAGCCGGCACTTACTTGTAAATAGCGTTCCGGCCGCGTCACGATACCGGCTCGGAAACTCGGTCACTCGAGCACGTCCTACGCCCTACTAAACTCGAATTCAAAGCATAGTCTCCAAGCCTCCGCGTGTTTGTTACGATTCAGTGCGCTGACTCTCCGCAGCGTTTATTTATTCCACCGCTATTTGCAACATTGTGCTTCCAAAGCATCAAATGTGCTTCCCACAAGCAAAACGAAGAAATAAAAAGTATTGCACAAGTTTAACGTTTCACGTTCTCGTTTTAATCGTGCAGACATAACTTTGCAGCGGATCTGCTATTCCTTATTTGTAAATGTAGGTGTTCTAATTTAAATGTTGAACTAATAAAAGGAACCACTTTACACTCATACCTCGGCTTTCGGTGAGATTTTTAAAAAGCTCTCGCTAAAATCTAGGATCTCCAAGTTTCCGAACTCTTCTGCTATGTGCCCGGAATTTAGTTATACAGACAGCATGCTTGAGGATATAAACTAAAGTTCAAGGAAAGTTTGATAGTTTTTATGAAGATTGGTTGCGAAGGAACTTTCCTCTATTTAATAGATAATCCGTTAGGATGGCGGAGCGAGACCCGTTTGGCGCAAATATTGTTGACATAGGAAGCGAGTCTCAAGTCACCATAAATAAACCAATGAACGCTCCCCTAAAAACATCCTCTTAACGGTCAAACTTAACATCTGCGGCCCTCTCATATACAACTTTTGTCAGAGCGTAATATTTCAGGCGCGAAATTTTTCGTAAGTGCTTTCAAACCTAATTTCTGTCTAGTAATGCTCCGGAAGTGACCCATAAAGCGGAATAAGAAAGATAACCGCTATAAAAAACATATGACCCGTAATCCTACGTTTTATTGAGCTTTCTGCGGTAAAGAAAATCTTCGGACATAAATACGTAACACTAATAGAATTTGAGAGCGGCTTGGAATTCGACTGAGCATTGTTGTGGCCAAAGAATCTGGGAAAGTAGCGCGTATTTGTGAGTCATTCGTTTGTAATTTTAATAAAGTAAGAATTCATAGCACGGTCGGCAACATCAGTCTGACTTTTTCAGCCGGTGCTTTGTTTTTCCGCGTTGAAGCTCTTTCAGCGTCGGCCAAAAAGAATGAAAATGACACAAAAGTGTGACGGTGACGCGCTGCGACGGTTAATGTGTCGGAAAAAGTGGCTTTCGACAAAGCCGTCGAAAATGCAAAATTCTAAGAAGTTTTTGGTGGTCTCGCGAAAATATGCTTTACTATGCGGGAGACAGATGGTGGCTCCAAATGTTGACTTGAATTTTAATCTTGTCATAATATTTTTGCTACAGCTTGTAAGATACAAACAAGTTGACTCGAGTTTAGAAAGTTGTGTATCTTGTTTGTTAGTATATTTACCGTGAGCAAGATGATACGTTGATACGTTATTCTTATATAGTTGTTTCTCATGGTACAACAGTTATTAATCTAAATGAATAAATAGATGCGTTATTTTCATTTATTCGTAGAAATAAAAGGATCACTGTTTTTAGGCACATACCTGAAATATATGGTGAGAATGAATATATAAGGTTACGCTTGTATGTTAAACACATGTCAACTGGTTTGAACTTGAAATATCGATGAACGCACGTGACACGACTCTAATATCGTAAAGTTTAATAATAGCGTCACAAGATAAGCGCACTTTATCACGAATCTGTCAAACACATCTGCTCCATAGTCATATTTTAGCTTCGAGTATAACAATCGAGATTTTAAAACACGATCACGGTATTATCTGGCGCCCTCGTAAAAAACTAAGCGACAAAATGTAAAGAAAATTGCTTAAACAACGTCAGCTGGCACTCGGGACCATTTCTCTAGGTTAGGTCACAAAAAGGACTTTGTGAAAATTTGTATGCGATGTCACCCGGGCCTGGTAATCTCGATACAATGATGAAGGGTTTACTTGGTAATAAAGCACGTTTATCTCTTTTAATTACTAAAATAGATTGTCGGATATCATGAACCTGTATGAAACAGTGAAATCTTGTAATATTTTGTTGTTTCTTTTAACCATAAAGGACATCTATTTAGTAAAGGATCCATTTTTTTATGCCGAAACCACATGACTGAAGTTGCAGCTAATATTTTATTGTCACTAGTGATTAATTAATTCTATTTATATTACAAACTACACTAAACTTTCACTCACACGTAAATGTATTTATGAATTACATTGATTCCTATTACCCCAAATTACCATAGACAATATCTCTTGTTGGCTGATTTATAGAAACAAGACAGACAGACAGTCTTGTAGTTCTGCGTGTATTAACACAACAAGCCACTACAAGCTTGGCTTATGTTCTAACACAATGCTATTGTATTCCAAATGTTCTCGAATAGTACACGTAAATATTAATTAATAATTCATTGAATCTCAGATCTATGAAAAGTTTGTTAGTAAGTTAATAACAAATTTTTGTGTCTAGAGTTTTTAAAACGCTTAAGAATCCTGTGATATTTGACGACTAGCTATTTGATAATGACAACGTTGAATATACTATTAAATTTATCACGTCATACAACTCACGTTTCAACATTACTAGAATCGCAAATCTATGAAAAATGTGTTCCTATGACAATGGTCGAATCATTGTCATAGGAAGACAAATAATTGATACCTAGAGTTTTTCAAAACGCCTTACAATCGATAATACTTGAAGATTGCTATATGTATTTGCTTTTTGAATTTGTTTTTTGACATATCTTGTCTTGATGTAAATTAAACTGTTTACTTATTTTGATACTAACCATTGTTTAACTTTGACAATCACCTGCGAACACCTCATTTTAGTGTATTTACGGGCGTTCAGATCGATGTTCGGTTGCAAGAAGCTAATATTACTTTCATTAAGACAGATTAATGCCGCTCTATTAGCGGTAATGAGACGCAACCCGCGCACATTTGCCTCTTGGCTGTTGTGATATACAGGACTAGCAGTAAAGGACTATTATTGGCTGAATGCACGAAAAATAGATTCATCAAAATAAGACAGTGAATAGCTGCTGCTAATTTTCAATATCCGTAGTAAGTGTGTGTTTTTTTCTGATACTTTCAAATAGGTTCCAACTTTAAATTTTTTTGAATGAAATTCAGTTCGCTACTAGAATACTATTGTTAAATAGATCTTTAAAAATTATGTTTTCTTACTTAAAATTATGGATAAATTACTTAATTCTCTGTTCAGTGATAATACTATCTATTGGTACCTACAGCTACATTTTCCCGTATTACGATTAAATAAAATAAAAATCTACACGACTGTAATAAGTATTGTATTGATAAAACGTAACTCTGTATTCACGTTTATGTGTATTTGTACGTCCCTCTGTAGTTTGGTGGAAGCTTGTAGAGGTCGGTACGTTCACTCCACCTCACACACTAATGATGGTGGCAAATTGCTTGGAAATTATTCGCGTAGGTTCACTTGGCATCGATTACATTGTTGCGCTATTCCACGTTGTGTTACGACGACTTTAGACCAAATAAATACCTAATTGAAGCAACATTTTGACGCAATCTATTCATTTACCATTACACGAAAATACTTCTGTATATTTTTTTTCATAGTTTAGGTAGATTCTATACAACTTATATAAATCCTCGTGATTGGTCACCTGTATATCACCATGGGTCATGTCGCCATGTTGATTAGTTCTTTGCCTTGAATGCGTAATAGGTTTGGATACTACATCAGGCAGGCTGTAGTCAAACGTAAACATATCCCACGTAAAAAAAATGATCTGTAGGTACTTATAGTACGTACACACATAGTGTGTGTGTACACGCTATTTATAAAACTGTTTTGTTGTAGAAAAAGAAGGTTAAAACTGATTAAAAGAAAAGTAAAACAAATATTAAACAATAAAAGGACTTACAATATTTTTTTGTAGCTAACTTTTACTATAAAGCTATTACTAAGAAGTCTTTTGGCAATGTTGTCTGCATATATTGTGCTCGCGTTCAAATCCAATTCAGTTCAAACATAGGTCTGGCAAAAATGCTAGCTTTGATGCCCACTCACTGTGTAACTGTTATCGACTAACGTGAGATGAGGCATTATTCATTGGGTTTGATACGAAAATACTCGAATTTATTATACGATATCTCTGTAGGATTGTGCCTTTTTTATTACATTGTATGCTTCGATTTATTATTGTATTATTCATTGATTTGATAAAAATAAATATGAATAGGGTTGAGATGTGTCCTTTGTGACTTTTTTTATAAAATCCAATAATATAATTATGTTATATATATATACATTCTTTTTATTTTCATAAAATCAAATCTTTTTTACTTTTCATAAACGATACTATGCCATTTAGACTACTAGAAAGGTATAATTCGAACCATAAATTTTCCGATTTCCAAAAGTTCTATGAATAAAATAGTTCGCGCATGAAATCGGACTCAGTCACTAGATACAATAAAAAGAACCCACCTCAAACCGCAAAAGTAATCTTTGATAAGAAAACTAGGTCGTTAAGAAACTGGCAAACCCTAGATTCGATACTTGAGCCTCAACTCGACTCCCACTCACCAACTCGACATTACCTACTATAAAATTCAATGAAGGCCCTTACGTGTAGACTAAAATCTTGAGCAAATATACTTAAAAATGCTCGAATAAAATAATTTCTCTGTGATATTTACCGAAAGCCCCTTTCAAGTCCTTTAGTTGACTTAACTGGAAAACTAAAAAAAAAATTGTTAGTCTTTCGATGTCGCATGCGGGCGAAAATAAAAGTAAATCTAATAAAGTCTCTTATAGAGATAATTTAGATTAACGATAGTGCGTTTTTTTACACTTTGATTCTCTCAACTAGGTATATCTACTATGATATAACGAAGCTAGACTCGGGGCTGTAATTTTACGACTAATTGCATAAAGTCTATAATTTACCGCCTTACTTGTTAACGTGATCAACTATTGTAGTGTATGATTTATTAGTCACTGTATTATAGTTCCCGTAAGGCATGATTTAATTTAATTTAATTTTGTCGAGCTAATTTTTTGACGTAATTTTTGACGTAAGTGCTAGCCGGTTATTACAACTAAATTGATTTATTAGTGTTTTGTTTTTGTGTCTCGTTTTCAAATCAACCAAAAACAAAAGGCTGATCAGCTTAACTAAACTTGTTGATTCAGTTGTACGAGTACATAGTAACATGCCTTTATAATATATGTACATGATCATCTACCTATACATGCAATAAATCTGAAGAATAGTAGATATTAGAAGAAAAAAAATGTTTGGGTATCCTTTAAACCCACAATAGAACACGTTACAGAAGTTTTTAGAATTTTATCTGTTTGTTTATTTAAACGCTCATAACGCAAAAACGGCTGAACGGATCATCATGTTTTTTGGTATGTAGGTAGTATTAAAGTCTTCGAAATGTCATGGGCTACATTTTATTTCAAAATAATCCGAGTTGAGCCGCGGGCTTCCACTAGTACATAATATTAATTATGAATATACTGTATGTGTTTTTGTATTGTTTTTTATGTATGTGGTGTTTTAATAAAGAATTTATCTTTCTATCTATCTATCTATGTGTATTTATGCTAATGGCTAAACAAACAGCATTAGACCAGATCAGATCTAGGTACCGTATATTATTCCTATCTATTATTTACCCAGATTTGGGCTCGCGCCATTTAGCTTACGGGTTCATTATGCGATCAGCGCTACAATGGGTTTAGCAGTGGCAATGTTGTGCTTGAACATTGTTGTTATAGGTCGGGGGATAACGAGGAATCAACTGGGGCAACAGATTTAACTCGCGGGCATTAACACTATGATACGTGCTTTGATGATGGTGTGGAAATTTACGGTGGAAAATTGGGCTGGAGAAACGTGTAATCTAATAAAAACAATGTAAGATATGTCTATATCAGCAATAAGAACAATATAAACGAATATATGTCTCTGTTTTCACGTCATAAGTAATTAAAAGTGTAGTTGGAGTAATGAGATTTGACCAGAAATTAAGTTAGCGAATATTATATTGATTGTAAACTAACTGAATCAACCCTAGTGTGCCACTAGTCATTAGTTTGGTGAAAAGCGTTGAGTGATTTTCCAGATCCCATTATGGGCAACGATAACATGTTTTTCATAAATACGAAAGTGCTTAAGTGCTATGATCGACAAAAATAATAAATTGATACTACGCCGCTATGAACTATACTTGATATGTAAGTACAGTTTAATTTATTACCATTAAGGTCCAACTGAGTACAATGGCACAACAAAGGATTTTTCTAAGTAACGCCTATACCTCGTCCTCAAACTTTTCTCAAAAACCGGCCAAGTGCGAGTCGGACTCGCGCTTGAAGGGTTCCGTACTATCATCTATTTATGTATTTATTTTTATAGGGATTGTTTCTAAATATTAACTTACAAATATAACAAGTTTCTATCTATTTATTAAGATCGAGTAAAAATTGTTTAAAAATTACGTTTGTTGTATAGGAGCCCCCTTTAATATTTACTTTATTGTTATTTAATTATTTATTTTGAAAGGTTAGGTATATACAAGCAAATATTCTGTGAAAATTTAAAGCGTCTACCTGCTACCGTTTTTAATATTGAGCAAAAAAAAACCGAAAGAAAAACACGTTTATTGTGTGGGGACCCCCTTAACTTTTTTTATTTTAGTATTTGTTATAGTAGCAACGGAAATACATCATTTGTAAAAATTTCAGCTTTCTAGCTATCACGGTGTATGAGATACAGCCTGGAGACAGACAGACAGCGGAGGCTTAGAAATAGGGTCCCGTTTTACCCTTTTGGGTACGGAACCCTAAAAAGTGCGAAAGAAAAAGTGGAATAGCAAACTTGATCAAGTAAAATATCAAATTAACTCCAAAAGCGTGCGAAGTTTGACGAGCGAACAAGCCATATTCGCCACAGCCTCCATGTAAATTCTCCACACAGTGCGGGGATAAACCAGGGACGCAACATTTGGCGATAATTTAATACGTCGGAAGGAAGCGATAGGCCGCGAGCGGCGTAATGTGGATATTATGACACGCACCGCACGTCCCCACTTTATACGCAGCGACAGGCTGACAGGTTCAAATACTTAGCCATGTTTAGCAATGACGTAAAAAAGAAAGGATATGACGTTACTATGAAAAAACTAGTTCACCATGCTATAAACAAGATGGCGGGTGCGACGCCGCTGCGCTCATTATAATATTGGTAAAATGGTTTTGATTTTGAATTCAAAAAGGACTGGGTGACCGGCCGCGGTGAACCTATTTTGGGCAATTATAAAACTGCAATTCCACTTATCAAGTCGAAAAAGACTTATGTAAATAGTACCTACTGTCGATTTTTACAAGATTAGTTCACGTTTGAATATAACAAGCCTGAGTTATAGCGACAATGCAGTCTGCTTTCTAGCGGGCATGCCTAGAAAAGCCGATCGTCTTTCGACTTGAAAACCTATAGTTATAGTGCGTTATAATATTGTATTACGTGAATGACATGTCCATTCTTATCTTACATCATTGATTTTTAGTATAGCGGGTATATGACGAGCTACAAGTTTATAGCTGGGCAATAAAACCGCGGTAAAGGTAGCGGGAAGAAAACATGCAATATCGATTGGGTAATAAAATGTGAAATACGATGACGCATGGATACGAGGATTACGCCTACTTGAGATGTCTTTATTACCAATGCTTGACTTGCTGGATTACGTATGAAAAGTAATAAAATAATAGTATATTTTTTCCACTTACAGTTAGGTATTGAACCATTTAATCACCTGAAGCGATATCCGCACAAGCAGACGAGATTTATTTTAGGCTTGACCTATAGTTACTAAAACTAAGTATGTCTGTACTGGATTGAAATTAGCTCTCAAATGAGGCTACCGACACACTATTTAGGCGTAGGTGGCGTAGGTAGTCTCAGTCTTTCTGGGTGATTTTGTCCCGAAATATTTATTTCGCATAAAATAACATAAAATATACATTAAGTACCTTCTCTACTCTGACTGAATTGTGATAAAAATTATTGTAAATATAAATTACACTAGATTTTATAAAAAAAATAGACTATTTCTAAACAAGTAAAAGCTTTTTTAATGTTAATTTGTAAATTTCTGGCCGTCGTGTATTGTGAATAAACACACTAAATATCTCATTAAAATTCTTTCGCTAAGGATTATGTTTGCGAAGTAGAGTTAAACTTGGCAGTCCATAAACTTTCCCGAGATTATAATGCATCCATTAAAAATGTAACCCGATTTTATAAAATACTGCTTGAAAAATCCATTCTGGAGCAATCTTGGCATAATAACATTAAACGAAAGTACACGAGAGTAGTAAAGTTAACTTAACGCTCGAGTTAACCTTGCTGGCTTGATTTTACAAAGAAAATTAATGAAGGGGATTTCTCAGTTGTGTATCTTTGATCTTGTCAAATTGGTGCGGTTTTCCAAGTACGTACGCTGCTTACGAGCTAGCTATAGTGGCGCCACTTGTTACTGCGTATTATGTTACTCTGCGTATTCTTACTAAGTAACAAACATTTGGAATGTATAATATATCTTGTCATCTTACCCACGTAAGCGCCTAGATAAATCTTGGTCACCCCAAGATCTACCTGCGAAGGTAGCGGCTCAATTTTATTGAACGCGAATGAATGCCGTGGCCATTAAGCTACAATCGCTTATTATGTTACTAGCAAAGCTCTCGTAATCGCTGTTCCAAACTTACGGTTTAAATCAGGTTTTATTGGTGCTAAAATCGAAATTGCCATCTTAGGTTTACAGCGATATGTAAATTAGGCGCTTTAAGCAACCGTAACGTTTCGCTTGATAGTTATTATTACAACAATGTGCATAATTTTGACGAACGAGGGACCTTTGGATGCTACCTGAAGCGATCCGAGTACGAATTGTTGTCGCTCCTGTACACACACAAAGCAAATATTTGGAGGGTCAATAAAATTGTACACACATTGATATAGGACCTACCTGGAGCTGATAAACCCATTTTTTTTTAAGGTACCAATATAAGGAAGGTAATGTTCCCAAAATGTAAATTTATTCATATTATTAGTTTACTTCGAACAAGGCTTAGTAATAGTAGTAGGTATTACGACAATTACTAGCTATTTACGAGCTATAATAATAGCTCGCAATTGCCTCAAAAATATAGGCCTAAAGAAATGTGTATATTAACATGTAAACTATTGCAAAATTTGATCTGAATATACAAAATTTTATAGTATTAAAAGGGCACAGGAGTAGTTTCTAGACTTACCTATCCCTGTAATAATACAACAAAGGGCCAAAACACAAACATACAAAAAATGCCTCATGCTGTCGCTATACAAAAATCGTTGCTACGCTCGTTCAAGGCAAAGCGTCATGAAGTAGGTACATAGTAGAAACACTCGTACTAACTACACACAGAAGCACGCACATATGGCTTAAATGGTTCGCACGAATAGCGTCGTGGAAAATTCGCAGCTGTGAGTGATAGAACAGGATAACAAGGACTGTTTCCTTGGTTCCTTGCAGCTGATAAATACGAGGGCTAGAACACGCAAGCATCATGTCTGTCTAACATAGTGGCTGACATCGACCTTATTTAGATCAGTGGCGTGATTCAACATATATATTATGTGAATGCTTATATCGTGCATGTGTGCTATATCTACTCGTAACCGTGCTCTAGAAAACATTAGTGATAGAATAAATTAGTTGTGCTCTGTGAATGGCTCGTAATTTAACTTTTAATCACCTAATTTAATTATTTGCCCCCAGATTCTGTGCCTACTCGTGTAATGTTACAAGTTAGATGCTACCAACAATTTAAAGTTCGCACTGTCTGTCGTAATCTTATAATCCAGGCGATTAAACAACATAGTTTCCGTTGTAGGAAACGTAATGTGAACTCTGTCGTAAAACTTTATTCTGCGCTGAAGAAAATAGCGGAATTGTCCGTAACGACCAACAAACAAACTGGACTGTCTTATCGTGCCAGCGGCAAACAATCCGTCTTAGTCTTTCACAATTTTAACTTTTAATTAAAGGCACACGAAACTTGTTATTCATTACAAGATCTTTTTTTCCGTTTGTTGCGTCTCGCTATCCTGCAGCTATAGTTTGTATACGTACAAGTATTTCCAATCGCATTCGAAGCTCGTCTGTCAAGTTTGTTTATCTCGTGTATAAATAAAGAAGGAAACGGATGTTTGCTACTTTTCTTCGCACGCGAGTTGTTGCAAGAGGTGGCGAAGTTGCGGAGTCGATATCCGGTTTGTTGTAGGTACGGTGCAATATGTAGGTGTAGTTTCGTTGTGGTGAAGCCATTAGTCGCGCAGAGTAAGTTTTCATCGGGACTGGGGCCGGTGCTCGCTGCGTCCGATCCGATACCAGCCAATCCAATTTTGCTTCTGCACCCGAAAAGGTCGCGCCGAGAGCTACATTCGACAAGCGCGCGACAGAAGTGCATTGTTTACAGACCATTCTGTTGTGACATCACTTGGTAGCTCGCTTCCACTCTCATGCAACGTAACGACTTGTTGCTTTGTTTTTTATAGAAAGACTTGATTGATATTGACAAGCACTTAGATATACCACATCAATATATGTAGACTCGACTAGTTAATTTGCAAATTGCGGGTTTAACTTTAATAATTGACTAATATTTCGCATGTTATCATGTTTTGCATTATAGCATCAAACAGCAGGCATGCAGTGCACGTCACATTAGATATTCTGACACTATCCTCATTGTAGTTGCTCTGTCGTGTTGATTCTCGAATACAAACATGGCCCCCGGCTCACCCGCAGGCTCCGCAACAACTCTATTATAGTTTAAATCATGTTTGTCTAGGTACTAGTACACGTATGTACCTTGATCAAAAGACGACACTTTGGTTGACGCTCTTTAGTAATAAACTTTTTCTCAAATGAGATTATAATTTAATTAACACTTTATCAAATCAGTACCTACAGATGCAATTTAATATTATTTTAGTAAGCCCTGGACAAGACTAATTTATTTCCATGAAAAACATTTATCTCTCAGAAGAGAAAGAATAAGTATCATCCGGTCTGAAGCAAATAAATATCAAAAAGCTCTCCATTTCCTACAGCCATTCTTGATGTTAATCTGAAAATGTTTGTTAAAGAATAAACGACCTCAAAACCTTAATGTATTGGACATGAGGGCAAATTAGAAGCTCTATTTTATGAACACCAGTTTGTACAGTAACTAACTGCCGTGAAAGAAATTGGGTTCCTTACCGGCACGCAAAGATCGTAGATTCGATGATCATGAATACAATATGGCACCATATCGAGGGTCCCGACTCTAAAAAGCTTATTATAATGCGTGTAGTTAAAAATCGGTCCACGTAGGATCGGTTGCAACCCGGGTTTGTATCGGCGAGACGCGCTCATAGATCACGCTTTATGTGTGACAAATAGTCTCGACTTAGGCGAAATTGCTTTCCGATCCACTCTGACAAATAATGTCAGGCCACTGACGCGTGACCTTCCTCGTTTCAGACTCGATCACAATTTGCCTACTCTTCGATTCCGGAATCGGGACGGATCTCATTTTAGTACACTGACGGCGGATGCGTCCGCTCCATTATTTGCTTTATCCTTCAACTACTTAAAAGACTACAGCAGGAAACGTTTTTCGTCATAGTGAGCGCACGGATACACAATACACATACACTTTGAAACAGTTAAAAAAATGCAAGGCTAATTTCGTAATGGGAAGTAGGAATATTAATCTCTTTCACATCAATAGTGCATACCATATAACGGTAGTTGTGGTTGAGTGGGTTCCAATAATGTCCAACTACGAATAGCCAGTGAACATTGTAATGTATTGTTAAATACGAGGCTTATATTTAACGCTGAAGTAATTTGAAACAAGTTATCAAATGTGTGAATAAATCGGGATACAAAACAGTGTTACTCGTTTATAATAACGTTCCAAATATTCAGATATGCTCGAGAAATGGGTATAGTTTACCTTGGAATTAAATACTCCGCGAGGTTGTTTATAAAAATGGAATGCGGCCAGTGAATTACACCGAGTGCATTGTGCTCCAGTCGCCAGATAATATACGAATGTTTTATTCAAGGCTCGGCCTGTCCCCGGCCGAAAGAAATAACAACAAAAGTGGAGACAACACTCATTGTCCCATTCTCAATAGGATTTTGACGGATCTGAAAGACCCTAGACATAAAACGAAAACATTGGTCGTACCTTTTGTTGTGAGTACACGTAAAATTTAATAAATTCATCACCGCGTGCCTTTATTTGGGTAAAAGCTTTGATGTTCGCTGCCTAGTTTGTAACCTATTTATTCCATCAACGTTATAGCTGATAATAGATTTCGGACAATTGTTTTTGTTGTCCTGATCTACATTTATTGCCTTATTTGTATTCAGGGCTAAATCTAAAAAGGTCC
Source organism: Macaria liturata (assembly GCA_964023185.1). NCBI lineage: Eukaryota > Metazoa > Arthropoda > Insecta > Lepidoptera > Geometridae > Macaria > Macaria liturata. The sequence continues at coordinate 5,352,612 of OZ026818.1, read as the reverse complement.
GGGAAACATTCAATAAAATTTTATTCTGTTTTTAAAGAAATTGCCGAATGCTTTGGTGTAGGCATTGGCAAAGGTCATGGTAGAGGTTCCATTTCAAAAAAACATCTATTGAAAATTTAATTTCATGCCTTTAATATTGTGTTTGTTTTCTGATACGGTTCATAACATTAAAAGTTTTTTTTAAATCTGTTTACATTTTGTTGCCTCACGGATTTGCAAAATTAGCATTTAAACTAAATAAACCAACCAAGTGTATAATTTCTCTATCATATTTTTCATTTCCTGCTATTTTGGCTTTGTAGCAATGTTGCCGATGTTGTAGTACACATGTGGTTTTCGCTTGTCTTTGATATATTGTTATTTAATGAATGATTGCCGTATTATTTAATCTTATTACGTAAGTTCGTCAAATTTAATAAAATGATGATAACAAACAATGTAATGGTTTGTTTTTCAATATCTGCAGTTTTTTTTTTTTTTTTTTACTAGAAATGGTGAATGCAGTTGAATAGTCTGCGAGATTGGACTCAGTTTTACAAGTTCCGATACTTGGATTGATCCCCGGCGTGTGAGTGTTCTTGAAGCACAACTATCGGAAGCGAATAACCGTGTCATGGAAGGTCGTCGATAAAACGAACAAGTGTCATTGGTTCCCTCAGCCTGGCCTCCTTCAGGATAGAAACGTAAGCAAATGCGGATGGCTGAAGTTAAATGAGCCTTACACGCACACCGTATCCAAGTTCGAACAAACTGCTATTTACCCGACGATTTTTCTCCAATACTTTCGAATTAAATAACTGAAACCCCATTCGAAGTTCATGTGGCGCCGTCAACGTAGTCAATAAACTATGAAATAAATAAAGCGACAGTAAAAGCTTCCGTTCGTTTTCTTTTACGGTTTCCGTCCATATATTTTTGAAATTGTTTTGCTGCGCGTTGGCCGTCTTTGAGAAACTTATTCCTGTGCATCGCTCGCGTATAACTTGGCCGGTAAATAAACATTGTTCTAAAACACCAATGAATATTTGAAACGGGAAAGATTTCCCACTCCGTGTGTACTTGTAAAATAATTAAACTCGTCGTGGAAACGCTAAACACGTTTCAAAGTTAAATGAAGTGCTTCGGTCCTATTACACTCCGATGTTTAGTAATGAACCGCACAATGTTTCGTATTAATTACTCGAAGACACTTTTGTGCGATAAATATGGTTGTAACGGAAAATCGTTGTTATTTTACGGGATATTCACTCCCGGCTTAAGTTGAACCAATTGGAGATTAGTTGGAGGAACTTCAAAGACATAATCAACAAAAGGGAGAGAGATTCTTAAATTCTTTGTAATTAATAAGCTTTATTCTTACTGCGCTCTTTTACTCTTAATTTCAGAATTATTTCAACCATTTACAAAAAGTACTGTTAAGGTTTTGACAAAAACATAAATGAATTAGTAATTACTTAAATTATTATACTGATATGTTTAATAATTTAACACTTAATATAAAAAATTATTAGTATACAACCACAAATAAAATAACATCTTGCAAATACCAATGAACAGCAGCGCCAACAGATAACAATCTTAACTACAGCCGTGTCTTGTTTATATCTTCTTTGGCGCAGAATTAGCGCCATATTTATTGTCGCTGGTACTAGTGCTGCACTAAATATTGTAGCTGTGGTTTCCTGAACTAGATTCCAGTTGTGAACGGGCTATTTTATGGTCGGCGTTAGTAGCAATCACCTCGGCTAAAGAGGGAACCGCAGCTTGTGTGGACTTGTTTGTACTATTGAGTCGCGTTTAGCTGCATCGCAACTGCCCCCTGCCGATGTACTCCCACTTCTAAATGGTTTTAGTTTCAGCACTCGGCTATATCAATTCGGTGAACTAACGATTTGCAATATTACTTTTTCTTGTGTTTTTGCCTGGATGTTTGTGAGAACTATTGTTTTTGAATCACTTAGCAAGGACTACAGTTATAACTTATTTAAGTAATTACACAAACATCGCCATAAAACTAATATACATGTTTATTATGTAAACTGATTTAGATATATTTTTCACTCACTCAATAAAAAATGTATTATCATTCTTGAAGGAGTTATCGAACAAAAGTATAAAAGGATTATTTGTGTGAGCAAACAATATAAGCAGGCGCGCCAACACATTCTCGGGATATTGTTCGTATATCATATTCAGATCTCGTCTAATAATAACATGAATAAGCGAAAGGGTTCTTCCGCATCTAAGGTGATTTGTATGTGGTATGTGGGCTCCCGATATCTTTTACTAACTCCCTCTTACCGCCTTCCTAAAACTTCATCCGACGTCATTAATCACGGATCAAGCGCTATCATGCGCGAGAATATAGCGCAATCAGCTCTGAAGTAGCACACTCATGTATTACTGTAATTTGCATTAGACACATCACGGAATAATTTATATTCGAATATATCAGCCGTGGCTGTGTAAACTGTACTACAAAGTTGTCGCCTGGACAGCTACATGAACCGTAATTAAAGTATATGTGTACTAACATGATTATATTATTTTAGTCACAACGTTATTATCCCTTAGGGACAGTTATTGGACCTAAGAGAATGCCGATAAAGTTATTCCTTACATAAATAATGATTTATTTCGCACTATGTTAGATTGAGTCGTAAATGGGAGATTTTGTAGGTAATTTACATTAGGTTAGACATAAAGATATTCTTATCGGCAAATATTTTAGGGTGTTTTTGTATTTGTATGAGGAATAAACATGAAAGTTAGTGGATGTCGGCCGTGTGTAAGGTCAAGTGGGACAATAGATTGTGCTTTTGTGGGATTTGGGGGCATTGTAGTGTCCGGTGTTGGGTGGGAGATGGCAGATTGATGCCTGGTGGCCGGCCTTGTCCCCGGACAGTGCAGCGCTCAATGCCGCCTGCTCTCTATGGCTAGATGTTCCCACTAAGCTCCGTAAGCTACGACTATATCTGTATTCGACGGCACCTTCATTTGCTGTGTTGCGTCTGGGTCGAAGCCAAATTTTCTGCACCTACTCGCATGTACGCTCGAATGTCTCCGTAAAATTCCTTATCCCACAAAATTAAACCTAAAGGATGAAGTTCACAAAAATATCGCTCGTTTATAGTCTTATCACGCCATAAATTTGTATCACAAGTAAAACACGTAAATTGCGTTTTATGATGGTTAAGGAGATTTATTTCGATTATTTAATTAATTTTATTGCCGTATCTTTCATCCCGCGAAGTTTTAGACTGTTCTCCATAAAGTTTTGCGCGAAGAAATTATTCTTTGAAGCATAGTTCATGAATACTTTATACCGAGTATAGCTTTGAAATACAGATGAGATATTCGTAATATTAAAATTCGATATTCGGTCTTTCCTGATTTGATTTTTACTCAGCTTTAAAGGATGTTTTTCTGAAATTTCAATAAGTAGGTGGATAATGGATTCCGTCGTTTCCTCGTTGTTTGCTTTGCCGGTGAAGTCGATACCTACTGAGTATGTTCTCGGAAGCCTGGTGATGCTTATTACGTGATTATTATTCATGGCACATCCACTCAATTATCTGGCACGTTACAATGGCATATCAATATTAGCTTTGTCTACGAGTGTATATGCGTTATTACCGACATTGTTATATATCACGTGTCAATAGAGACCTAATAGAAATGGACACGATGACATTATATGTTATGACGTAAACTTACTTGTACGGATATATGTACTCGTATGTAGCTTTGTGCAAGCACATAAAATATGCATGTAGGTAATCTGAACTTTGAGTCTTTATCATAATCCCTGGGGCTAGAATATTACAGCTTTATCCGTTTTAGAGCCATGTATGTGTGTGTTATATCAAAATAATGAATTTTCTTCGGAAGTTCGATTATATTTTATTTGCAAAGTTTTGCAGGTCTCTACATTCGTGGAGGGAATAAAATTTATATTACTTATTTGACCCTCGTAAACCGCCGAGAGGACTTATAGGTTCGGAAAGCTTGTCAAATAAAATTCATATGTCGGCCGTGACAATAAATGGGATTGTCAGAATTCCGCGGCTATTATTTTAGCGAGCGTTCTTGTTTAAGTACTATGTATATCTATAGAGCGAGCGACCGGGCGAGCTTAGGACGTGTGAAAATTCTTTATCAATTTTTTTGGAGTGGTTTCCTATTAAGCAGTGGAAATTGCATGTAAAGTTCGAGGTAAACTATTTTTATAAGAGATAGAGTAATAAAATAAATAACATGTAAGTGAATCCATTCCATGTGAGTGATATATTTTGCGGTAATATTATTGCTAGATTTTTTTATGTTTTCAGTTTGATAATGACACCATAGTTATGTTTAATGTGCATATACTCAACGATTACTATGGCATGTGATTCTGTGTTCTGTGTAGATCAATAAATAATTCGAATTCTATCCACCGCTTGCATGAAATCCATTGTTCTGATACACATCTGAGTCTGGTTGTTTGTATGTATAGGTATAATAAGAAAAGTATAAAGAAAAAAGTGTAAAGAAAAGTATATAAGTATTATATCCGTTATCTAGTACCCACGACACAAGCGTTTGCTTAGTGTGGGGCTAGATGGCGCTGTGTGCAATGTCCCGAAATATTTATTTATTTATTTTATTTATTTACATACATTACAGATTAAACAATGTTACCTCTGATTAGATACAATGTTACCTCTGGTCCCATACAAGCGGGTCGCGTAACGAACTCAAGTATTACAAAAGGTTTCTACCAAGGGTATTCTAACTAGACCTCAATAAGCTCTGTGATTATCCCTAGAAGTAGCAAAATCTAATGGACCGCACTAATTAATGATGGAACGAGATGATGGCCTCTCTGACTACACTTGAGCGCTTCTGATAACTGAATAAGGTCAATTTACTTTCTTCTCTATCTTTTTTTTTGTACATGATATAGGCTTACGCTTGACTACAACTTGCCTGATGTTAAGCAACGTTTTAATCTACGATCTAGCGCGCTTGCCTAGAAGAAACCGGTTTACTCTCGACTTGAAGACCTATACCTAGACAATAATATTTTTTCCCTCCGCAATAATCTCAAACTATAATGATTTTGTTTGTACAACCTTGCTGTCCAGGCTTTTATTCTATTTTGTTGAAAGTGTTATTATTCGGTTAGGCAAAATAGTTTAGCTAAAATGTTTCTTTTCTTTTTTAAATTTTCTCTCTTTTGCACAAATAACTAGCAAGGTTATTTGAATGTATATTGCTTTACGTTCTTAGATTAAACGTCTAGTTGAAACTTGTCTTATTATACAGAAAATACATAATTTTATATTACTATTTTATTGGAATAATCTAAACTGATTCTAACATGAGATCGTAAAGTTGAGACATACATCTGCCGAATCTTTTTTCACGATAAATCGTGATATATAATATTTAAGCGTTTATTTAATTGTTTCGAATGTTTTGATCCCGATAATTGTTGTCGTTCGGATTAATTAAACCGAATATTTTGAATTATTAAGAATAATCCAAGCATAACTATTAGTACTTTTATCAGAAAATCTAAAGCATTCTCTGGCATGAGGAAATGCGGACCGGACTTATCCCGATTACTCGTATATATGCTTCAATGGAAGGTATTCTTCAGTTGTGAAAGGCGATGGTTCAGTGAATGCCCAGCAGAGGGACCTCCAACAATATTTAGTTCACATCAAATAGGGTTGGCAAGGAACGCTACAAAAACGGACAAATATTTCGGACGGTACAAGTTTGAAAATTTTTGAACAAAACAAAGGCTGTTTCGTGAATAAAATATTTCAGCCAAACATTTTAAAAGCTTACTTAGCAACTTTGCTGGTTGTTATTATTTATGTTGTTACTTTAATTTTACTGCCTATTTTATTCATTTACGTGATCGTGGTCGTTTCATGCAATTGAACTCAATTGTTTTGTCTATGGTTCTTGTTTTTACGTCTGGTTGCTAATGTTATACCTAGTTCCTATTTGGTCCTAATTTTATTGCTTTTATAAATATCTTATACTATTGACTTCTAAAGTCGGGGGTTCAACCTGGACTAGATCTGTCCAGGAACGACTCTTGTGGTTCATACAAAAGGAGGCCTATACTTAACAGTGGGATGGAAACGGCTGTACATGATAATGATTATTGACATTCTGTACTATTTATAGATGTCCCTTAAGCTATTCCCCAGGCATTCACCTATATTATTGTGACTGACTCTAACATCAAAGACAAATGATTTCATAATCCAAACAAGATAGGGTTGCAGTTTGATCTGAACTTGATCCCTGAGTAAATCAAATGACTAGTCCGGTTAAACCCTGGCTTATTCGAGATCCTGAGTATGGGTAGAACGACAATAGTTTCTTAAAGAGATATCTTCTTGAGGAAATTTCGCCACACATATGCCAATAAAAAAAAAAGTGATATTTCAGATTTTCATTTAACATTTAGATTTCTATGGTATTTTATCCGCCACCGTATGAGTAAAAAGACTGTATGCTGATTTTTCCCGCAGAAATCGTATATATCGTCGAAATATTTAAACAAGTTTAGTTTGATATTTTTTTTTTTTACTTATGTAGTACGACGCATTACACATAGAAATAAACTACTCGTAAGTCGTAAGTAAAAAAAGGATAACCTCAGCTTTTGGTGACAGATCAGCCTTTTTGAGACGCATATAATACGCGTTTCTTCGGCATTAAGGTCATGTAAATAATTGATCAATTAATTAAATATTAACAAGATTATTAACTGACAAGTTTTAGTCTTCACGCGTCTGTTGTTTATCTTGTCTGTGGTTATTCGTAACTGCTTTGAGGTACACACAAATATCAGTTAGCTCGGTCAGCCCTGAACGATCTTGGCTTCTCCGCCACTCCTATAACTCCACTTTATATTGGATCTAAGATTCATACCTTCACATAGGAAATCCTACATCTGCTTGTGGTTTAGTTATTAACTTTGCTGCTTTTAAAATATGTAGTTTATTAAATATAACATAAGTAGGTACGTATTTTCGGTAAAGCTTAACATATGTACTTGTAGTTTGTCAAATCTATTATAATGAAAGTAATGAAATGTTTCTGATTTTTTTATATTTTTCCGTAAATATATGAGAATTATGTTATCTAAAATAGTACTAATATAAAAAAACTAGGAACTTTGTAAAAAAAAGTAACGCTCCAATACTTATCGAAGAAATTTAAATATAAATTTCCAGGTTACAATTAATCTTAGAAGTCTAAGATAAAAGCCATTACCTACGTAGTGATGTTCACTTTTATAACGCGACGACGTAACTTATGAGTTCAGCGTAAATTTGAATCGTGGCAATTAGCCATTTACGCTAATTGCCTACGATTTTACTAATTACATGTTAAATCTAAATTACAAGCAGATTTAAAGCAATGAAATTGAGCAAATTTATCGCGTTAAACAACGCTTTTAAGGTACAATAAACCCAGTGATGTTTCATACAAAACGCCTGTATAGATAAACTCAAGAATATAAGTAAATTGGGCAATGAATATGAATGCATCTCTTACCTTTATAAGATCTTGTGGTACTCGTATCCTAACAAAGAGCTTGGCAACTAACTGGCACACTAACAGTGTAAATAAAATTAACTCTGAAAACTGCTCGTTTAACGTGCAACCTCCCGAGTGAATTAACGCTTTTAAGGCTCGCCGTCGACGCTCTTAATAAAGCGTAGTTCTCATATAGCGAATGTGCATAATGCATAAATATCGATCGCAGCGCGCTAGGTGGTCTAGTGCACCCTAAACCGCGAATGTAAGGGTATTACACGAGGCGTGTCGCCGCTCCCCCATTAACGCCCTGCTTGCAAGCTCAACCCCCGCCAACAATCTTACCCGATTTCCCTTTGTTATCTCACACTCCGCGGCCGCCGCCCGGGATCCAACGCACGGCGAAATTAGCTCCCAACTTTTTTATTCAGCCGGCACACGAGAGCTTTGTTGCCTTATACACAGCTTTAAAAAGATTTTCATCTAAACACGACACGACGCTTGAAAACTTCGTTATTACTCAACGAACGAGAAGCTTGTAGATTTTCATTAACAGTCTCACTCGGGATAGGTTTATTTGATGGCACGGGTGTGTGGTCGGAGTTAGTATTCTTGGAGTACGAGCGACCGCCGGCTGAGGCTATTATGTCGTACGCGTGTGAAGATACAAGACACTTAGCTCCTCACGTTACCGCACTACAGCGCCAGTCTGAGTCAATATAAAAATGTTTCTATTTGCCCAGTGCCAAGAAAAGGTTCGTTCAAATATAAGGAAATTTTTCAGTAAATAACTATGTTTAACTTTGCCAAACATGAGCAGAATAAGCTGACATTAAATAGCTACGACATAAATATATATAAAATGTGGAGCGAATGTCCCTGATTGTTTTTATACCTCCTTCGTTACGTAAGAAGCAGACAATGGTTTCATTTGAAGAGCTGCTTATGATAAAAATACGAAACAATCAACACCCGCTCTTGGTCCTCCGTTGTCTGAAGAATCCGCGACGTGACTTCTTTGATCATTTTTGAATTATTCTTCTTTGTCGCGAGCATTTGTGAGAATGAGAAAGTTGGTTGAGATTTGCTATGGAAGAGTTTGAAACTGGTTGGATTTATTTGTTATCGTTGTGCGTGTTTTACTTTGAGAAAAGTGAAAACTCATTATAAATCGGATTACTTACACATTCAGTCGAATCGAGTGATTAATTGCATTTTTTCTATTTCACTTTCAAAATACGAGTAAGTGTCTTATGTTAGATCAGATTATATGATGCTTTTAGGTAGCTTATGCACTCATAATGACGTGTTTTAATAGCCGAAATATGCTTTTGAATATGATAAGTGAGAGGTGTTTCCCCTCTAATTATAGCGGGTGCGGTCGCCTGCTTGCTCCGGCACTGCATTCGTCTATTAAAATATTAAATTCGAGCCACAATTAATTAAAACAATTTCATTTCGTACTCGGCCATGTTTTCCTCGGGTTTACGTTGTAGAGCTCGCCGTTTGTTGTCTTTGCGTTCGCGAAAATTTGTTGACCCTGTTAATTAATCGTTTTGTATGCAGACAAGCAACGTTCTATCTTAAACGGGCCTTATTTTTGAATTCCCGGGCGAGTTACAGCTAGACTGAGTTAGGTAGTCGCTTTATCATGTTCGGTAGAACAATCTCTATGATATAATGTGCGAGATGCGAGCAAAGACAAACTCTGATACTTCTGACTACTTGTACTCTTTATAAACGGAATACAATTTACTCCTTACCACACCAACATCCATTAGCATTCTGAGTACTTAGTGTCATTTATGTTGTAGAACAATTATGTAGAGGTTTCACGACACATTTTTTTATACCTATAATTATCAGCTGTCTATGGGGTATTGTAGTGAGTGTAGTACGGGCGGCGCGGCGGCGGCGAGGTGGCGCGTCAAGTGAGTCACGCCGAATGCCGTGTTTACTGCACACTGGGTCCCGGCTTAATGGAACTCTGCAGTTACCGGAACTCATTCTGTGATTAATTGCGACGTCATCTGATTATAATGGAACGGGCTCATAATTTCAGACAACAATCCCTATGATTTTTGGATTGGGTGGCAGTTGCTTATACGGTTTTCGTTAGTAAAACGAAACAGCATCCACGTGCCAAAGTAGCTGAAGTTTCTGCATTATGTATGAGTAATTGCATGCGCTACAAATGCATTATGCCTAGACAATGTGTTGCGTAACGTGTCTGCGAGTAATATCTGGCGTGTATTGTAGTGTTTAATATGGAGAGCGGGCCCGCCGAGATGTGGGAGACACGCGCTAACCTATGCTCCGGATTCCGCCTTAATGGCGGTCCGCTGGTACCGGAATTCATTCCGCGATTAATAGCAATCTTATCAGATTCCAACACTATACATTTAACGGGCCGATCGCTTACGGACTTAATCGCCTCCCCGCCTAAAAGGTGCGAATTAATTACGCAGATAGCTGCTACAATCCGATACATTAATTTGCTACTAATTGATTATTTGTTCGGATCTCTTTGATTAAAATTTGCAAACATTATTGAAAGCTTTTGCCCGTAAAGCTGTCGGTTGTTTCGTAAATTCGCTGTCCCCTAATTGGTTTTCGAAGGAACAACTGACTTCACTAGTAGTTTGATTTGTGCATTAACTGTTTATTAAAAGTTTCGAATCGATTCGATGTTGCTATTGTATACGTAAAGAATTTTTCAATAACACAACAAATGAACTTAACCACGAAATTGCCTGTGATGTTTTTAAATGCTTTCTCAAAAATCGCATGCAATAACTGAGAGAAAATAAAGAAACAACAATGTAATTGAAATATGGTCGTAACTGAATCCATGTATTATCAAAACCGTACACATTTTAAACCTCTGTCCTACAAAAATATCGGGAGAGAGGAATAAAATTTACTTTTGAAAATTCCGCATGTATAAAAGAAACATTTTAAATAATCATTGATCATTGTTTCGCGTTTAACATGAATATTAATTTATTGTTTTTCGTATTTTGCACCGTAAGAAGTATACCAGTTTGGGCAGCAACGCTGGCGGGGCGAGCGGCTGGGGTAGGCGGCGCGGCAGTCGTAGTCTGGCGACCCGGCGGCCGCCCGTCAACGTCCCGGTTCCCTTCATCCCCGTGACTAAACCATGTGCTGTGTGAAACATTAAAATGGATGATTATCCTGTTTGTGGTGTGTGTGCATGTGAGAGCTACCGCTGACAGTCAGTGCAGACAGCGCGCCATGCGGTGAGCGCCACATCCTCGGATATGGTGGACCCGCTGAAAATATTTTGGGTTTTAACTAATAGCACCTATCTTGGTAAGATAAATATGATTCGTTTTTAAAGAAAAAGTATGCTCCATCTTTAAAGAATGTTCTGGAATGCAAATTGTCTGATTGTTGACAAATTTATGAAATTAAATAGAAACTCTTTCATAAACAGTTCATTATTAATTTGAAGGTTGTAAAATTAAAGAGAAAATATATAATGGAATCATCTTAAAATATTTTCATTTGATTTGAATTTATTAACGATGCTACCTGCCTAAATAAAACCCGTCAAGAAATAATCCCTTTTCCAATCAAAGCTGAACTCAACTACGTCAAGAAACAAACTTTTGCTAACTGGTTAGTTAACAAAACTTTATTTCTGAGTACAGATAGGATAGATAAAGTTTCAATTAAAACGTTGTTAGTAATATAGATTACAGTTTCAGTGCCCGTATTTATAATATTTAGATTGAAATAAATCTAAAAATGTGGGCACTTTACTTAACGTTTATTATCATCAAATAAAACTACAGGACGGGGTTTCCGTTAATCCTATTTACTATCTCTTAGTTCTCCGTCGCAGTTCGACGCTTTACGACTGATTTTACTGTCGCTCCACATTCGATGCTATGCCACTGTATCTTCTGAATACTAAAATTTGGGAAATAATGCCCTCGCTACTTTGAATTGTCTACTTACTATTCTTCCAGGCGATATCGACAATCCTTTATATTCTACGTGCCTTATCGCTCCTACCATCTTATCTTGCTCCCGCTTCTCAGAACGTAAAGAGCACCGACCAACAAAAGGCAACAATTTTTCATCCATTAAAAATATGCTTTATTTTTATCGCGATAAAAAGTTATCCAGTAAAATATCTAAGCCCATTTTCTTAAAACTTAAAATTGGATCTATTTTCCTTTCTTTCCTCGTTGAAAAAAAGTTGAACAAAATAAGTTTTCTTCTCGTAAATTATCCTAAAAGATGGGTAGAGACTCGAGCTATCCAATATTTTTCTCGGTTGGTTAATTTATGGCGTTTAATGTTATAATTGTTTTAGGCGGAATCTTCTTACGGCTGCCGTTCTTCGGAAGGCTTTTCTTCATTAAGCCTATTGTCGGCTTTACATTTTGCATCCACTTGCTCTGTTTCCACTTTTGTTGTGTAGAAATTTATTATAAACACCAACCTCCGACCTCTGTTTCAGGCAGCACCTAATAAGGAAAAGTGTATTCGGGATTTTTGAGAATTTATAAGCAGCGGGGAACCGCGATTTACTGCTTTATTACGCAAAAACAACTCCAAATATTAAGTCAAAGCATAATGAACACCAGTAAGATGCCAGTAGGAATACTAGCATTAAAAGTTACATCTTATGTGTATTATTATTATTATAAATAATATCCCAGGATATATATTAATAAATCCGGAATATTTTATAAAAAAAAAAATCTATCTGTTTATTTACGCCCGTAACGCAAAAACGGCTGAACGGATCATGACTTTTAATATGTAGGTAGTATGAGGTCTTCGAAGTGTCATAGGCTATTTTTATCTCAAAATAACGCGAGTGAAAGCGCGGACGTTCACTAGTGTAATTTAAGGCTAGACGATAGCGGCGTAAGTACCCACCGCTAGCACCAACTTTTCTAAGTAAAATGTGGTTTGTGTTTGCAACTGAGGTTTGCCGTGACAAGGGTCTGCAGAGCTTTAATTAACTTTTTCATTTCAAACTTTACTGTTTGTCGCTTTTCGTTTGTGTATGTAATTACACAATTTATGCGAAACCTTTCATGTGAAAGTTATTCAAAGAAGTGAATTGCTTTTGAGTAAAAAACTGCTTAGAGGGTTTATCTTGGCCAGGTGCGAGTATTTTAGGGCCTGTCAAACCACCACTTTTGGCATAGGCTTAGAACAAAGAGCTGTTGTCATAATAATATTAACCTAGCCGTCTAGCAAGGTAGAAATAACAAAGGCTGATTGAATTAAAGTAGTATTCTTGCTGTTTACTTAATAGGCAAACAAATATAATATTATTATTTCATGCCCTAAAACCCTTTAGAAGTAACCTATTAATAATATCTAACTCGGAAAACATTTTAGCTTACTTAAATGAAGAGTACTTATTTATGTTTTGCATATTGTCTGAATCAGATAAAAATGAGGTCAATCGTGGCATCTTTACTTTTCCTTGGTAACGTTACCTAGGACTGACTAGAAATAAAAAATATCACTTTTATCAGAAAATACAATTAGTAGAAATTTTATGAATAATTTGGTAGATTTGTAATGGTCACACATTTATTTTTTCATACTGGTAACGCAGTCTAATGTAAAGTTTTTAGCATCTGTGAACAATCACGGGACATTTGTCGCTGCGAGTTTAGAGCAAACTTTTATTTGTTGTGTTGAATTTACTGAGTGGAGGTACGTAAAATTTATATATTACTAATAAAACATCCCTGACAAGACGTGAAAACTATTATTAAGGTCGTTGGTAAGCAATTTCAAGAGAAATTTGCATAGGTAATGATAGTTGAGGTAAGGTAAAGTTGCCACAGTTCTTGGATTGGCATCTTTACCTGAAGCTAGGGTTGTCACTATTACTTAACCGATTACGTACGAAAAAGGGAGGGTATACCGGACTCCATAAATGAAGGTGTTGTATTTTGCATAAATGAAGGTTGATGCAGTTTATTAGTCCGTGAGTGTATTTTGTAAGCAACAGTAAAAAAAACGGCAGTACACCTTTTTTGAGCTAGTGTCAGCCCTGGCAAGAAATATATTTTGTATGAAGATTTTAAATAATCCCGTGTCATCTTTACCTAACAGCCGGTGTTGTCTGTATTAAGCTTCTTTATTTAAATTTCTCCTAAATCTATATACAGAATGTAAAGCGGAACGGCATCTTTACCACTTTAAGATAAATAGCCCTCGTTTTACTGAGAAATACTGCACAGGTAAAGATGCCATTTTTTTAGCTTCATTACCTAAACTATATTTCCGGTGCTATATTATTCAATTTAAAAGACTAAGATGCAAAGAATATAAAAAAAAACTAAGGCGAAGTACTTTATTCGTCGATTAATAATTATATCTCAAGCCTACATTGTTTTGTTTTAGATTTATGACGTTTTTCCTTCAAAATTACGGTAAAGATGCCACGATTGACGTAATATAGAAGGTACACCACATATGGACATAGTTCTATGTTTTTAAAAATTAAAAGAAAATGTGTAATTTTCAATCCATCACTATCATCATTATCACGATATAATAATACTTATGTCTTAAAACAGAAATTACTACGATAAATTAGAAATGGTTAAAAATGATGCAGGTTACCAAATTGGTTATTGTATTTATTTCTGTAATAAAAAACATTCAAATGTAAACTGTTTATAAAACAATCACACGAATTTTACAAGACAATATCGCTCCTTACGCCAATTACGCTTGCTGTAATATACTATATAGATAGATTAATAATTTATTAGACACTTAATAGTGATTAGGAGAAGGAATAATTAAGTAATTGGCGCCCACGTTGTATTAATCAACTTGTAATCAGAGATGTGTCAATAATGAGCAATTTTCCTTATAATTGTAACACATATTTAGGCTTACGTAGAAAGTTAATTTTATGATCGTACTATGTGTGGAATAAGAACTTTGCCAATACTTTCGAAATATTTCCTCGCTTCCAAAAACAACCGTGTGGCGTAATTATTATAAAGATTAATAAGTTAACGATAATTAAAATTAGTTAAAGATTAATTAGTTTTTCTGGCTCAACGTATCAGCATTGCCATCCAGCGTGGTAATGCGGCCAGTATGCTGGGCACGCTGCCCTCTGGTAGTGGGCTGGAGCACTTAGATTATCTTTAGGCTTTTCTAAAGATTTTCTAAGTGCCCCTATTTGTAGTAGTTAGAAGTAGTATGTTTAGTTTTTCTTCCCTTGTTTTTATATTTTATTATTGTAAATAAAGTTTTGTATAATAAGTTAACCTGAAGTATAACCTATATTGTGCCTAGTGTGTTCTAGAATAGCGTAAGTCAAAACTAACGATAGATACCTACGCAAAACATGTGTACAACTAGAATTCCTATCTTGGCAACTTTATAGCGAAGTTTCCGACATGTTCATACCGGCACGTATTTCACGTACTTGTTGCCGACAAAACTTCACATAAGCTAACGTTTAACATGCACATAAACTCAATCTACAGGTCGGTAAACATTTGCTAAACGACTCCGTATTTTATATTCTGATACTCGCCTACTTCCCCCGCATTAGCCACGCGCGGTTGGTGCCTAATAAGTCGCATGTTTAATTAAAATCTTTTGAAAACTTTGTGTGGGCCTACCCGCCCTTTGCGAGATAAGATTAATTTTATAAGGATTTCGAGCAAAAGAGATGGTACGCCAGATAAGTGCCTATCGGTAAATACCGCCGCATTTATTAATTTCAATAACATAAATGAACCGATGCTTAATTATGAATTCAATGACTAAGAACGAGTTCAAATGGATTAAATTAGAGTCGCCGTAAAGATTCTCAAGCAACTTGTTTGTTGGAAATTTAATGAATAATTCAGATATTTATCGCACTCTCGGAGCATTACTCAAACTCATCTCGGGTGATTCTTCATAAGTTTCTCTCGCGCTGTTTGCGATTCTGGTCACGATGCACACAAGTTGGCCGTTCCGAGCAAAGAACAAGATAAAGGACCGTGTAACTAAATCGACTGATGGAGAGATTCAATTTCAGCAAGTGGCTGACTGTAGACCGCTGCAGATTTGTTTTATTAGAAAAAATTGGTCGAATCCGAGTGCACCTGCGGCCGGGCCTAGACCGAGACGACTGAATCGGCTTCAAATGAGACCTTAACTCAATCGGAGCGACGCAGTGCTCGTGCAGTGTGCGCTCGAGTGTGTGTAACTGCAAATTTAATCGACACAACGCCGACACAATCAGCCAATCCACAGCCAAGCGCGCCCACTTATACTAATGCGTCCCATTCAAAAAGACCGCGCTTCACTTTCCGCTAACGAGCGTTTTACTTGTTAAATGCGTGCCTACCAAACAGTTTAACCTTTACATTGCCATTCGAGGCGGGCGCTCTATCAGCAGCTTTTTTCTCTCTTCTTCCGATCAATCGCATTCGGTTCAATCTAATTTGCACGCTGTGCGTTATTTTTAGCGCGCCGTAAAAACGTAAGAGCCACTCAAATTGTGAAAACATTTTTCTTCGTACAATTTCATCCGGTCTAGGAATTTCTGATTTTCTTGGAATTGGAAATGTTGATTGCTCATATATTTTAACTGTTTTAAATGGTTAACAAAATGTGTTTATTATGTTTTTTTCTGAAAAGGTGAATTGGCCAAGTGTTACACGTAGTGTCACGTAGTGTGTGAAGTGTTAGTCACGACGATGGCTTTGTTAAAAAAAGCTACAATTAAATTCAAACAGAATAGCAATACTGCTAGTTCATCCGTTTGTTTGCGGTCATCGGGCACGTCGCTCCCTCTCTTTGTCATTTGGACGACTAAAAAACTGCATCGCGGATATCGCAAAAATATTTAAAAACCACCGGGAAAGCTAAACTATTTGATAAAACCGGCTAAATCCGGGTTCTGCGACCCCTTTGTGTACTTATGATTTTTATACATGACACCAGGGCTTGAATTGAATATTTTATGATACCTACAATCACTTTTACGTGACGAAAGGGGCGAACCATATTGGCAATATACTGGATATTGCTTCCTATGCCATGCCTCACTTATCATAGCATCCAATGTAACTCGCACCTTCAAATATGTCATAGGCTCATAGATTTCCCCTCGCCCCGTCGTATTTTTTGAGGTTTTCATATGCGGCTCTAATATTAAGCAAAAACCTGCTTGCCGCATTATATCGGGCACTTTTTACCTCAAAATATATAGATGGAAGGATGCCATGCTTTCACTTCTGACATAAACTCCAGATATTATTTTCCTCATGGTGTAATAGCCATAAAAAGGAATTGCACACCCCTAAACCTATTATCATCGTAGTAAATGACTACAATGGAGCGGTACGCAATTAATTCGTATGAATGCGCTAATAACTGCAATCTAGTGAATCATCATTATGGAAGCGTGTCAAGTGCCCGTCGTAGGCACGCGCCTACTTTTCCCAGCCCCCTAGCGAGGCCGAGCGCCGACTCGCCGAGCTCCTAGTTTATTCTATCCACCAATTCAATTATTTACGTCCATCCTCGAGACTCCAGGTAATCTAATACAACCGCCGAGCATAGTACTCGACTCATGTGATTTCTCTAACATACATAATTGGATTTAACAGTTTCCTTGAACTTAGGATGCTTGTGTTCAACTTGCTCTTACTGAGGATTACCAGAGCCCCGAATGATTTCCGCTCCGGTTAACTTCCGCCCGCTAATTAATTAGCATAAGCAGATTGTGTATCGTTTAGTTAGGCGCCGTCGATTGTCACCGACTTCTGGTTGCTTGTTGATTACTCAAGAAACGTTTCGCGACTCTTAGGTGTGTTTGAGAATGAGGGTTCTGCCAATTACTTAAGAGCGGTGATTATGGTAAGATAACCATAGTGTCGAGAGATTACAAACCCATGCTTATGGAGTCATTTCATGGCAAATGAATAAGGAAGAATTAGTGAGTAGCTAAAGTTTTAAAGAATTTATTAAACTTTTCTGCTAGACAACAATAGTAACATTCTATAGGATATTTATTGAAAAACCCGCAAAGGTCCTTTTTGCCGTCAACAATAAATTGAAGAGGCCGACA
This sequence comes from Macaria liturata, assembly GCA_964023185.1. Classification (NCBI taxonomy): domain Eukaryota; kingdom Metazoa; phylum Arthropoda; class Insecta; order Lepidoptera; family Geometridae; genus Macaria; species Macaria liturata. Next base: position 5,334,962 of record OZ026818.1, on the reverse strand, counting down.
TCCATAACTGCTTGGGTTCGGGACATCAATTCGCATTGCCTAAAATTTCGCCCTCGGGACGTGTTACGGGTACGTTGCCTGCCAACTTGTAACACCCCGCATTATTTTTTTTCGACACGAGAATCGCAGGGACATTATCACTTCGCATTTCCTGGCTCACATAAACGGCATGAATTTTGGCACATACGGCAATTTTATAACGATTTTTATTGGCAGTTATTTACTTCGGTAACATAATATGTTAAAGTTTTAACTATCAACGTTTGCATGAGGAGTCTGCATTATGGAAGAAGTAAAACATAATATTCGCTCGTAACAAATTATAATTCTTTACATGAGAGCTCACGCTTGACTACAACTAGCCTGATGTTAAGCAACGTTGTAATCTACGATCTTGCGCGCTTACCTAGAAGAAATCTGTTACTTTAATAATTTGTTTATATGCTCTTTCAAGAGGCTCACTGAAACTGTTTTAATACCTAAGAACTAATGTGCCGTTTATATTATAAACATAGTAAGTAAATGGATTTAGGTTGAAATAAAATTGTAGTGTATAATTTTATTTTTTCTCTACAATTAAATAAAATAAATAAATAAATAATTATTTCAGGACATATCACACAGCGCCATCTAGCCCCATACTAAGCTTACGCTTGTATCATGGGTACTAGATAACGGATATAATACATATATACTTTTCTTTTGTAAATACATACTTATTATACATAGAAACGACCAGACTCAACACAATTAAGTAATTACAAATTTTAATATTCATAATTACTTGTGTCATGCGGGAATCGAACCCGCACCCCTATATTAGAAGGCAGAGCCACTACCAACTAAGCTAACAGAGCAGTCCAACAATTGCCGCAGAGGTGTTGCTTAGCTGTTTATAATGTTGACTTTGTTCGTATTCTTCCCTCATCTGAATAATAGTCGATCGCGACAGAGAAGCACAAAGCAGGAAATTGTTTTTTCTTCAACAAAGAAATGTCGAATCTCTCCTTCCGCAACGAAATTGTGACGTTTAAAAATATTTCCATATTTTTGTACTCCTTTCCTACATTCCTTTCTTATGAGTTTTCGTGTAAATCTCGCGTTTATTTGAAGAGTTGGATGTGATGTTGGCTGTAGAATTTGAGAGCTGTGCGACGTGTGTAATGTGTGTTGTACGCATAGAAACAAGAAACAAAATTCTTTATATTCATTTAATATTTGTCATCTTTATCTTCAATTTCAGGTGTCCAATATAAAATTTTATTGGAAACCCATAATTCTCAGAAAAGATCTTAATTCGATCTCGTGTCCCTCTCTCGGTAGTATGTCGCGTCGTGTTGGAAATGACCGCAATCATACATACACATACTCGCGCACTCCCATGGGAAATCAAGATACAATTTCCGATATTCATCTAATACTTATGTTTGTACTACAACATTACATGTATCTTTTTGTTATTGCCTCTCGTGCTCTGAAATGTTCCAGGCTCGAGGGACCTCACAAAGTATGATGGTACTGTTTTAATTACCTTCTCTTACTTCTAATCGTGTCTAAAGACTGTGACAAACTGTCGGACACACCTCGTCAATCAATCCAATTAACGAATTTTACACTGGACCATTAAAACTTTGTTGACCCGTTTCGGAAGTTGTAAAGAGCTAAACGGCGTACTATGCCCTGTAGCGGAAACGAGTGGCTCGATACCTCTCGCCCAATATTTAACTATTGGGGTATAAAAACGCGGCAACAGCGATTGAGATTCGTTCGTATTGTTTGCTTTCAAATTACTGCGTCGTAAAAAGAGCTAAAAGTATCCGGCGTTTATAACGTCTCGTCGAAACGGTAAAACATCTACGACATATAAAATATTACCTATAGTTTTCCGTCACGTGCAAAATTGCAAACCTGTACCGTTCGTGTTTTATTGTTTCCGAAACCATTATTGCGACACACACCGTTAAACGCAAAAACGAAACGTTGGGAGCCGGCGGAAAGCCAAAAAATTCCAGCGTTTCGTTTCCACTACGTCCATACCACTCCAACTAATAATTGAAACAGAATCGATCCCAGTAATGAATGGTTGCATCGCGCACTGTTCACGCATCCACAACATTGGTACCTACTACCTAGAATTTATACAGAAGTAACAACACTGAACATTCCACGAAACAGAGGGAATGAAAAAAGAAAATATGAATAACAATTTAAGTAAGCTCCAGACAATCGAGTTAAGCACTGTTGATCCCATGTTCACTAAAGATATAAGTTTGAGAGGATGGCTTCCTAACATAGTAAATTTGGTATTTCAATCACGTTAGCGGAAAGGGAACAATCCCCATTTATCTTGTGAAGTAGTTCGGAGATCAGATAAGACGATCACAGTGGACGTTGGATTTTCACGGATTTGAGCGCGAGGCGCGAAGTCGTGAGAAGTGCGATTTATCGGACTGCTGCCGATAGGCGACATATGAAAGTCAATACACAGCCGCGCCATCTCTCCAGCTTTGGAACTCGCCTACAATCCGCCCCGTCTTTCAAACTTTTACAATGAACTTCAATTGTCAATTGTGTTTTTTCTCCTGGAAAGAAACGTTCTTAGAATCTTCTTTTTTACCCTGTCCTATCTGACTTTGGCACGTCGACGCAACTTTTTATTTCTTCTCATACGAATCGTCCAGACGTGGCTATTACGTGATAAGGCCAAAGCCGTAAAATATTTCTGAACATAAAGTATAATAAGTTGTAGTAAACGCTAAGCCTGGCCCCTCCAGATTAGCATACATTACCAGTCCAGCCGACCTTAAGTCTCGGCCGAGTGAAGGTTGACGAATGTTCGCCTTAAATAGCGCCGTATCTGCATTATTCCTGGTATCTGGCCCTCGACCTTCCGCGGGCGCGCTCCAAGCACGTACCGACACTCTGCACCTCTTGATAAAGAATTTCATTATCAAGCACGCAGCTTGTATTATGAATGTGTCCGGGTAATAAGTTCTCGCCTCGTTTCTGCTTCGTAATTAAACGAATGGTCCTTAACTTTTTATGAGTAATGCGGAATTACGAGTATGGCTGTTGGCGTAAGTTCTAAATGGTCGACTGTAATTTTTCTCTGGTTAACAGGAAGCAATTGGAGTTAATTTGGTCATGACAAAAAAATTCAACGGCGGCTCGCGGAAATGTTTTGGACGTAAAAAGGATACTTTACTTTTTGCGGTCTATAAGTGAACACAACAAAATACTTAAGGTAAAAAAGGCATGCGTCCCAGGTCCCTATTTATTTTTACTAAAAAGGACGGTTTAGTGAAAGTCTATTTTGAAAGGTATTATTCTGTTTTTCTTTAATCCTATCTTTTCAGTTACCAGCTGAAATTAAAGCTTGCTTTCAGTCAGCAGGCCAGACTAATTTGTAGCGAAGTTGGATTGCTATTAACTGTCCTGTATAATATTTTTTTGCTAATCTGGAAAAATCGACGTAACTACTTATATTTACTGTAAGTTTAATAATATCGTAGACTACGCCTCCGTGTTTTAATAAATACGTTTTTAATTACAATTTCACCTATATACAAGTAAGTCCGGATAAAAATGTTTTATTCTAGGTATTATCATTTCATAGTATTATTAAATACTTTTGCTAAGTATATTTTGCTTTTTAAGAAAAAAATATAATTATTTTTTAATTTATTTCAACCCTGTTTACTACTACTGCTACTTATAATGTTCGATTAAGGCACCGCAGATCATCGCCAAAACGATTCATAAGTGTTAAAGTCAACTGCTGTGATTGCTTTCAGTCAAAACAATTTGACCTATATGTATGTGATTAAATCATAACCCGATATGAGCATTGCTCTCAGCCAGTCTTAGACAGTTTGTCGGCAGCTCGTTAGAATGCGGTCTAGTTTGATCGCCGTGCAAGGGGAATACTAATAGGGGCTTGCTTGATTGATTAATTAGGCGCGTGCGTGGACTGCTCGCCGGAATATAGGACCAGTCATTAACTGCCCTTTGTTGCTGATCAAAGTTAAATTACTGGACGAACGCTTCAGAGGACTGTTATTTTTTTTTGTTTCGCCCGTATCTTGTTCTAGTGTTTTAATTGACAGATTTTTTGCACTGTGTAATCATGTTTTTTTTGTTTCCTTAGTAGTTTTTAGTTAGTAGTTTAAGTTTACTGGTACTCTACTCGTATTAAATATGTCAAATAAATATTCATAACTTGCTGCGATGGCCAAATTGAAATAGTTTTAACATAAAACAAATCTTGACATAAACTTTTTCATTCTAATAAAAACTTAAAGAGGTCACCTGAAAGTTAATAGTAAAGACAAAGTTAACTATTTGCACAAAAGTAACCGGCAAACTTTAGACAGCGTCCCTGGAGTGTTTGTCAAAAAGTCGCCCTCGGCGTCGTTATATGACTCTTAGCGTTCGTGATTGGTTTTTGTAGTGTTCTAATTCCGTTCTGGCTTTCGTTCAAACCTAAAGAGGAAAAACAGTCGAGTCGCTCGGCCTGTGTTCTCTTATATAACCGTTAATATGGTAGAATGTGTCGGACCCGATCGCTGCGTCATCGTGTTCTCTACGTTGGGTAAATTCGCCAATCTCCGAACCTTAACGATACTAGATATCCGGCATCTCGCTTCTGACTGCACAATGACTGGCACATGTTCTGCCCGCTCGCAGATATATCCATTGTCCCTGCCACTGCCTACATCCTTTGACGCGGATCGCAACCCCATAAATAAACCATGCTCCCAGCTAATCCAAGTACTCCTATTCCAGGGAAGAACCGAACTTTACTCCGTATAATTAAGTGGAGTTTAAATCAGATACGGGCCCTATTTTTCGTTTTAGGTATCGGTCCGTTTGTCAACAAGAATACAAATTGAACCGGCCGATATTTGTGATTCCGGAAACTTCTCTCTGAAATTTAGTGGAGTCGATTAATTACAGTCGAGTGAGTCGTGAAGGGCCTTCCTGAGTAAATGCTTGAAGCCGGACTATAATAGACCGTATTCCGTAAATGTCGCCATCCGCTTCCTTGGAGAAAAAGTATTTCGGAGCTGAGCCTAAAAGCGTCCATGTGTTTGCTAATAAAGCCGGACACTGGCCCGCGGCTCCTAATTTATCATTGTTAGTGTGTACCTCAAACGAAAGCTATTTCAGCTTGAATACTTTTTTCGATAAGACCCCTGCCGAGAACTCGGATTAAAGCTCATTTGATATCGTCCAATTAGGCTGCCCAAAAAGCTTTTTCCAGGGAAAAGGTATGGCAAAACGAATTATTTTTCATGATTACTTTTAAGTAAATAATGTTGAGCGCACTGAACTTGTGTCGTACCTTACTCAATTTGTTACAAAGTTACTTGTGTTGATATTCTGAACAGACTGTTTGATTGAATTACTTACTTATAGGTACACTAGTGTATAAATTTTAATCAAATCGCGAGCTTTTCTTACACTAATAATATTAGATAATAGTAGTAGTAGTCATTCAAAATTCCGCGAGCAATGCGAACCATAAAGTACATATGTATATATCAAAATGTTTTATACTGTAAAAAATGTATCCTATTCTTGTACTCCTTTTAATAGACCGTTAATTAATACAAGTAAGCAGCCGAAATATCCCAGTACTTACGAGAAAGTAAACATTCCCCGTAATAACTTAGGGTATTACTGTCCCTATCTTAACAGAGCGTTCAGAAACTTTTTGCGCAGTTTTCCATTTCGTTTCTCGCCACTACACAAACTTATTTGACCGTAATAATAGTAAATTGCTACATAAATTGTTTTTACGGTGAAACTAACAATATATTTCAATCAAACGTCCATTATACAACTGTCGAAATATTTCATGTTGGCCAAATGTTTTATTTAGCAAATTATGTCTCACCCTGGATGTAAAGCTATAATAAAACTAACAATATAAGACAAGTATTTCCTGGCTTTTCTCTTATCTTTCCTTAATTCAACTCAGAGATATTTTCTTAAGAGGTCCACAATTCTATATACAATATTACAGAACCTACCAAAATTCTACTTCCCGGGTAAAAAGAAATACATATATACATATCTGAAGCCGTTTATTCTTTCGAGATAGAATTTTCTTGTATAGACTTTCTTTATTTAACAACTCCTCTGAAGTTATTCAAATACGATCTTCAAATGTGATAAAAGAAATGCCACGCGGCTGTGGCACACTTTTATTTTTGCATATTTTCAAGAATTCTCAGTGAGCATGACTGTGATTTTTTCCCACTTCATTGTTACATAATGTCGGTTCACAATAAAAGCCTTTTTGTGTTGTCGCACAACAAAAGGGTGATATCCCAGTTTGACATGATTTTCCCGAGGATGAGATTGGGTATTTGATAAAGCAAACAAGCTCATGATTAAAACAATGTTTGAAACAAAATAGGGAGTCCTTTATTCTTTTGAGGCTTACATCTCTAGCATTGTTTACGAGTTTCTTGAGGTTCTTTTAACTCTCAACAACGAGCTCGAGCTCTTCTTAATTAATCTTACAATCATGTTTACTTACAAACTAATTTTCAAGATATCGATATTTTGTAAAGTTTCAGTAGTCCCTTGTTTCAAAGTTTTCGAGATAGAAATTACCTAATTTAATTTCACCGAATCAGTGGTCCGCCATCTTTACAGTACAATCCGATTTAACACTTTAATAATTCTATTATATTTCGTATCCAATTTACTCGGCTCAAAGTTACTTTTTTATACCTAAATAAAACGATGAAATAAATAAACTCGGAAACAATATACCGTCCGAATAATGTATCAAAAAACACTCGATTGGTGTTCGAAGCCTCGAGCTAAAACAAAATACATTTTCGTTAAAATCGTGACGATATCACGTCACAGCGGAGTATTTTTGATGTCTCCATTAATTTCCATTTCCCGGATGTCATAACCGAATTTAAGCAATATTTTTTGTTCCCAGTGACAAAATTCATCCGTATTGGCATCGCCGACAAGAATGACAACCCGCCGTACTTCGACAAGGAGCTATACGAGGCGGAAGTCGACGAGAATGAAGACATCCAGCACACGGTACTCACTGTCACCGCCAAGGACCACGACGAATGTGAGTACACCACACAGTTACAAAAATCATAAATCTCACTACTTTTCAGAGCGCCACAAAGCGTCGGCCCCGCTACTTTGAATTTACTGATATATGCAAAGAGAAGATTCGTAGTTGTAAACATTTCATGTGAGAACTACATTGCATAAAAATATCCTCGCCTCACTGCGTCACTAACTCGCTCATAACAAAATATTCGAGTTAACCTTTCGCGTTTTCAGGTACCTGCGTACTTTTATGACGGGAACGTATGCGCGCATAAACTACAACGGCAGCTCCAACTTTATAGAAAAGTTGAAAAATATTTGGTGAAAGCAGCAATGTTTGTCGGATTGAAGTAAATGCGGCTGCACCAATTAAAATGACTGTGTCAAACAAGTCCTCCAAAGCTCTTGAGTGGGACATGTAAACTTCATGTTGTAGCGCTAGAGTTTTTGCCCCATTTTCAACTGAACTGAGTCACTGCAGTTCGCGATTTGTTAGGACAAAGTAGTAAAATCCTGTGTCGAAAATAACACAACGTCGATCCCGGGAAATGTAAACAAGGTTTATGTGTTGCAGTGTACATAGATTCCTTTTCTAATTACATCTGAGGCGGCTAACACGTATTATTACGTTTGGTGTCTTTGTTTACTCTCTGACGTTGTCTTATTATCCCCAGAGATTCTTTTACTCATATGTTTACTAAGTCATTTATACGAATGTGATGATACAGGAATCGTCTAATGCAAGTAAACATTTCGGATTTGAAATATTTACGTACACGTTATAGTCGATTCTATGAGAGGGTTATTTAGAGTAGCGTGGTGATGTTAAACTATGAATAGTAACTGATTTTATCAAACATAATTATGATTATATTTCGCTTTCTAATTAAAGCAGTTTCCAAATTTGTATATGTTACGGCAAATACCCGAAGTGCGGCTACACCTAGTTTTAGCCGGTTAGAACTAGGTGTAGCCACTTAGTCTTGGTTAAACCTAGTACTAGCCGATTGTTTTCGGGTAAAACTAGGTCTCAAGTCCTGTTGTAGTGCAAGTGTTGGACTCGAAGTCACTTGTCTGTGACAGAAGGTAGATTAGGTTCGTTAGGTTGCTTTCTACCACGCACATGCGACGACGAGCGAAGCGAGGAGGAGCCAACTTCTTTCAAAACATGTCTCGATTCGGGGTTTAGCAAGACTAAGTGGCTACACCTAGTTCTAACCGGCTAAAACTAGGTGTAGCCGCACTTCGGGTATTAGCCGTAACATATACACCAAATATGAATATAAACAGTTTTAATTAATTTTTTACATATTATATTAAACGTTGAAAACGTGTTAATTCATATATTCTATTGCTGTGTGTCACATTTACCTATTAATGATGTAAATGTCCAACACCATTTAGTTTCATTTGAGTATTAAACCAAATTCAGTACTAAGCCATGCTTTTACTTATAATAGCGCCAACAAAATTGCTTTGAGGATAAATCCCTCATAATATTCAAATATTGCATTGCTTGTGATATAAAACAAAATATCTGTTGAATTCGATTACTGATGTTTTGTTTTGTGTAAGATTTGATGCTATATAATACCTACCTAATACCAAATGTTATGGCAAGAATTCATTGTTAAAATTTCTTATAACGGTCTTTCTTACATTATAACTAATTTGAAGAATTAAATTATAAAATTGAAACAAAAATCTTATAAAAACCACCAAGCACTTTTTCCCGAACCCAAAAGCGTGTAAATCTCTTAAATTCACAGACACAATACCTTTACAACATAAAATTATATCAAAATTTCCCTTCGAATATTTTATAAACTCGGCCTTAAATGTGTATGAAAAATTAAATCTCCCTTTGATGAGAATGTACTTTATTTTAGGCTGGTTGTATCTGTGTGTTTATCTTTACGGTTATTTGCGTGAAATCCGACGAGCCGAGAGTATATGTGAGTGTTGTTGACATGCGTGTCGCTTTATTTGCCATGCTGGAAACGATTGCCCACTGGGAGCTTGCAGTTTAAATAAAAACAAACCATTAGGTGAAACGGCAGTCAACTCAGACGCTTTATTATGGAGAAAAATCAGATATTTGTACACACAAGTGAATTTATAATTAATTAGCGCTGCTATTGTTACGCTGTTTGTCATAGTACGACAGTCGTTAAGCCATAAGCCCTAAGGGCGGCTTGAGAAACTTTCGACACCTGAGTTGGCTACTCTCTCTCTCTTTACTCGTTCAATAAGAAGAAAAATTAGCGCTTTCAAAGTTTTATAATCTCTTGTCTAAATACTTTTACTATCACACTGATTCAAAGCTACAAATAGCCATTTTTGCTGGTAAAATATTACATAAATTAATATTAATAGGCTAGTAGGTAGTAAATAGGCTCGCTCGGTAAGTTGATATTTGGAACAAACTCGGTCTATGCAATATTTTAAGAAAGTCAATTCGATTATATTTTGTTCCTACTTAAAAATTGTATCGTAGGTAAAATCGTCATACTAACACGAACCTAACAATCACTTAACATCAGGCGGGCTGTATTCAAACTTAAACCTATCTAAAAAAATCAATACATTTGTATTGATTTCACGCTGAAACAGTTTTTTACACACATAGCAATAATACCAATCATCATCATCATCAGCTTGTTATCGCCCACTGCTGAGCATAGGCCTCTCTTCTTGTACTTAAAATACCAATACATGTAATAATAATAACATACAGCGTTTCTAATTCAATTAACAGCATTTTCAAAGAATAGCTGATCATATTGAGGTATGTGCAATACCTTCCTTCACAATACCTGCACTCTTGTCGGAATTAGTGCATCTTTGTTCCACAAATACAAAGCGAAGTTCTCGCCAGACCTCTATGTGATCATCTAGTCAATCGACCGAGAGTATAGCTGTATTTGTACGAGTACATAGCAGTATATGAACAAGTACGTAATAGTCCTTAAATGAACATTGTATGTGTCTGGTCTGGGTCGGGCTCTGTTGTGAGATGTTAATAAGAAGTTTATTATATGTTCTCGGTGGATTTAGTATTACATTTTTGGATTTTAGATGAAAATAAAAATTTTGTTTCTATTTATAGACTAGTGAATGGACTGTTGCTTTGATTGTGTAGTTTCAGGATCATAAGTGGGTGGATGACAAGTTAAATTGTAGGTCCCGACTGTTTGTCTAGTACGGCAGTCGTTAAGTCATGTCAGAGGCCCTTAGGGCGGCTTGATAAACTCTCGACACCAGAGTTGGCCGAAGAAGAAGAAGAAGAATCATAAGTACAATCTTGATGATCCATTCCTCCCTTACAGTATCAAAGAGGAACAAATTAATATACAAATAAACACACCAACTGACACATTTTGCTTTTGTATATTGGTATGATTGTCGTTGTAGTTCTGAGTCTACTCTTTATTTTTTTTATAACAATATTGAATTTGATAGTAATTTCCTTTTTATGGAATCTTCGGATGCGTCTATATTTAGAGCTTAATATCACGCTGTATACGTATTAGTGTTCCAAAATGATGTCTGTTTCTGTACTTTGGATTTGCCATCAATAATCCTGCCGATTCCAGTTCTGTCGATGAATCTGAAATAGATAAATGCCAGAGCACGAAACAGAATTCTATGATGTTCTGTATTAACTATGTCAAAGCATAAACACATTATTTGTGTAATGATATTAAATGAGACCTATGTATGTAGTCGCATATTGCGTTGTTTGTTTTTTTTTTTAAATAAAAAATAACTTTATTTACAATAATAAAATATAAAAACAAGGGAAGAAAAACTAAACATACTACTTCTAACTACTACAAAAAGGGGCACTTAGAAAATCTTTAGAAAAGCCTAAAGATAATCTAAGTGTTCCAGCCCACTACCAGAGGGCAGCGTGCCCAGCATACTGGCCGCATTACCACGCTGGATGGCGATGCTGATAAGTTGAGCCAGAAAAAGGCCAGCATTTTGGTCATGCGTCGCGTCAACCAAGCGCTCCGAGAGGTTTTGGAAAAAATTGCATTGATTAACTTATTTATATCAATGAATTAGGTTATGGTTTAAAGTAATCATGTTGATTATAACATTCAATTCATTTACTGTATCTGTATTATGTACTAAAATTAATAACATTCCAAACATATACACATAAAAACTGGAGATAATCGCCACATTCAACCAAAATAACACTTTTAAAGCAACAAACGCAAATGCATTTGTTTCATTAACAACTAGTGGATGTTCGCTTTCAATTGACAGAAACAACAACAAATTGACATACACGCTTTCGTTTTTAAATAATTATAAATATGGTATTTCAACCAAAATTTCATCTTAGATATTATATGTACCGAAAAGAATAAATAATAAAGGACTTGAAGAAACTTGAACTGGCTGGGTCTGAGGTAGTAACGGTTTTATACCAATAGCGCAGTCTTTGACGATCTGATGAGGAGAAATACTCAGAAATAGGTGAATAGTGGACATAGATATTCTAAGTCTTGCTAGACATGACCGCTTGTGATGAATCTCACCTATTTCGGTTATGAGCCAGTATGAGGCTCGTATAAGCAAATTCAGTTTTAAACGGCCTGTTGCACGACGCATAATGCGCTTGATATAGATATAGGAAAGCTTTGGCCGGGACACAGACAAAGGTGATGATGATGATTTTTTACTGAAGACAAGAAACCTCCGTTTTACTCTCAGTCACAAGTCTCACTCACAATAGAAATCAGAAAGCTTAAAGGTGAAAAGCTCTAAGGTGCTTGTAGAATATTTTCTGCAGCTTTTGTTCACTCCTTTGTATTGTGCGTGCTTTGTTTGCTTCTATAACGTCTTATTTAAAGATATTGTTTAAATTGCAATTATGGCTTTTAAACATCATCCATTTAATAAGTACCAGAGATCCTATTGATATTAATAAGGAGCAAGTAGTGTAACTACGTTAAATCTCATTTGCAAGACTTTTACACCGATTATTAAAAGCAAAATTTCAGGATTTTTGTAATTGGAATTCGAAAATTAAAAATAACCTGTTTTATATTACGACTGGTCTTTCCCTAAAATTTATTCCGCGTGTTATCGTCCGGTCATAATTTTAATTAACTTTACTGCCAGTTTTATTGCCATCGAAACTGAAGTGGCGATAAAAATGATAAAAATCGAGTACGCGTCGGTAGGGGCCACTAATTAGTCTGAATCTGGTACGACGTCGAAATACCAATAGACGGGAGAAGTTCTAAGTTATGTTGTGTGAATATCGCTGGCAATGTGGACGTCATCGAGTCTCGAGCAGTTTGGCACATGCATGCCGCCTCGCTGCAAACTTCCTCGTGTAGTGTCGCCACATACCTACGCTCGCTAAGTGCGGCGTGTTTGATCGATGAGCTCGCGATACATTCTATCAAAGTATTATCTGCAGCCTCGATAGTCTCGCTTCTTCTCTACCTTATTAAGCGCCGAAGTTACCTCTCCGTGCCTTTTCATAATGACGTTACGGCAGCAAATTCTCTCAGACTCGCTAATATAATTAACTTAAGGCAGGTATAATGCTTCAAATTGCCGAGTCTCCTGAGCGGCCGCCAATCTGGTATGATGAAGAAATTCTCAGGTAAGTGGATCTGACTCCCGAGGGTGTCAACGCCTATATTATTTCGCCCGAAGGGTATACGCTCGTAGCAACCATGTAATTGAAAGAATAATAAAAATGAAAATTTTCTGAGCTGTAAATTTATACGTAACGTCCTATCGGAGTCGGTAACAGTTGCGAGCTGAATTTGTGAATTTAATATTGGGCATCGGTGCGACATTTTTTTTTTATCACTACGCTGCACGTAGCTCGGTTAATATTTGAATGCACTTAACTCGCGCATATTGTATGATAAAACATAGCATCAACTCAGTGGATTCATTTGTGCTGACTCGCGAAACTGCGCGGAGACTGTTTGTCCTTTAGCAGCGAAATGTTGGGAGTGGGCGAGTGCACTCACTATTCCGGTAATTGATGGGAGCAAGCAAAATCTCCTTCGTGAAAAGTTATAAATTCCATCCGTTCCTAGGAAACTCGCAAAGACTCGGCTCCTACAAAAGCTTAAGAGCACTCCTAACATCCTGCCGGAAAATTTTCCAATCTTTTATTATTCCGACTGTTTTTATACTTACCTTTTACTACTCCTATATATTATTTTAGGTTCGACCGTTGCTCAATTTTGAAATAGTTAAGAAAGCTTTGCTTCGTTTTATGTTAATCTTTAATCTCAGACTTCGATTCGATAAGTTTTATGTGAATACATTTACATAGCAGTGGAATTTGCAGCGGGAATAGTTTCTGAAGGATTTATTAAAATATTGCAAGTGAGAACAAGGGCTTTAATATTGCGGAGGATATTCTGATACTAGCTGTGCCAGCGACTTCGTCCGCATGGAATAGTTATTACCATAAAAACAGTTCTAGTGAGCATATACTGTTGCAGACATTTTGTTAGATCATTTCAAGAGGAATAATTCTTTTAAACATATTGTTTTGATATCTTGAGCCATTTTCGCAGCACACGCAACGGAAGCCCTCAAAGATGAATAATTTTCCCCGTTTTTTTCTCATTTTCCATTGTTTATTCGCTCATATTAGTTGCAGCGTGATGTTATATAGCCTAAAGCCTTCCTCGATAAATGGTCTATCCAACACAAAAAGAATTTTTCAATTCGCACCAGTAGTTTCTGAGATTAGTACGTTCAAACAAACAAACAAACTCTTCAGCTTTATAATATTAGTATAGATTCAAGAAAGATCTGAATCTCTATGCTGTATCTCTTAGAGTAGTGTCTGTAGTGAAGTACTCTGCTGGTAGAGAGAATTTAGAACGAAAGGCTTTGGGTTTATGCAGCAATTTAATCGTGCGATTCCGGTCTTGTATTACGACCAGCCAAAAGTAAACTTCGAGCTCTAGGTAACTAAACATAATTACTGTAGGTAATAGCTGTGTTCACAAATTTTACTCCTCAGCTTTATAGATGGTAAAAAATTGCTGCTACAAATATTTAGTGTTTTTCCGCAGCGACCGAGTACCTGTTTTATGGAATTGAATAAATAATATTGACTTTTATTAAGTTTCCTCTCATTCAACCGTATAGTCACTTAATGTCACCTATTTCGGAGTTGAATGTATTTTGCATCCGTAGATAAAATGTATTTTCACAAAACTTGTGCAGTTTCCATACTTATGTACATGTGTTAACATGTGCTAAAAAGAAACATAATTTCGCGTCCCGCCGGGATTGCGTAAGCAGTTATGTCTGGGGCTCGTAGCAGCCACGTAGCAAAACTCGTAGAGATTGTAGCAATGTTCGTACCAAACTCGTAGAGCTGCTACGTATCTGGCCGCAGGCGATGTCAGCAGCTGCATTCTTTCAAATTAAAACCTCCAGCGTCTCCTACAGATGTCGCCCGATGCGACATTCCGATCCAATCCCGTTTTTATACCGCTTTCGTTTCTGTTTCTCGGCAAAATTAACGAGAAACGATAAACTATCCGCTTTGAAAACATCGTGAACTGCGCGACTGAGCTGATAAATTAGAATTTTATCTATGTTGCGAGCAAACTACTGCAATCATTTTTACCTCCCTATGTTGGCAGATTATAACATTGCAAACTAGTTTGCTAGCTTGCAAAGAGGATTGTAAAAATATCTAACCGTTTTTTTGCCTCAAATCAAATAAAACGCTTGATTGCATTTTACGTTATTTTATGTATGGTTGTTTTCTATGAAATGAATAGATGAATAGAATGAATATCAATACCTCCAATAATATATCGCTGTTTCAAATAGAAAAGGCATACTTCTACGAATAGATCTTAATTTTTTTACACGGTGAAAATAAAAAATAAAAATTTCTACGGAAAATGCGTAACTCAATAGTGTTTTAAATTGTAAAATATAGGCAACAGATACCATGGTTATAGTCATAAACTTTATACTAAAAAAATGTTTTAATAGTATGTGTAGTGTACATACACATAAATAAAAAAACTATACGTTAGGCAATTTAATAATTGCATTCGGTTTCACTATTTCTATTAAAAAATGTTCATAAACGTGTTTCAGTAAAGCCGAGTTACATTCCAGAACAAACATGTAACAATCCAGTTTCAATAATTCGATTTCAATATCAAATGGGACAGCGAAAACAGGCTCATCTTAATATTGAAAAATTCTCGCCTGCAGTGAAGTATAGCTCTTTTACTTGAATGACGGGGTGTAAGCAACAGATTCTTCTGAAATAAGACATTAGACCAATAGACGCTTTATTGTGACGGAAATACCGAGACACATATGCCACACTGAGTGTCTTTAAATCATAGACACATCATTAGAGCAATTACAACTATTTATTACGTGATATATCGCATTTGCATGTTAACTGGTCTGTCGACATCGACACATGGTAGAAAAGGATGCTGATTGATCCACTAAAAATCGATTCGCGCCAGATATGAACGCCATAGTCCATAGAAAATAGATTGCTGTTTAGATGGCTTGTATCCATAGCAGCAAGTGGCTTTACTACGTTACGATACGATTTTATTGTATGTCTATTTTGCATTGTTCTTTTTTTCGTCTCCTTTCGCCCCCATTATTTGGCGTCGGGTTTCCTCCGCTTACTTCGAGCTAGGCAATCTTAGGTTGTCTGTTCGTCATCTTGTTTATATAGTCTATGTGCCTGAATAATCAGTTAATATCTGGCCGAGGGGAGGGAATGCCGCGCTCCATTTGTCGGTAGCCTGCCAGTAAGTGGCCTGGAGTACGCCAGATCCTCGGGGACTGTTACGCCGCAGTCGTTAAGGCTTAAGAATCGAGATTGCCCCGTGTTAGGAACAGAACAAGACCTAATAACCCTATTTTGTTGTGCTCGCCCTGCCATCGGCAGATTACTTTGTTTAGAACTACGAGAAAGCTACTTATTTTAATGAGATGCGTCGTTGCTTTGGATTCTGATTTGCCTTAATTTTTTTTCACATTCTTAATTTCCTTTTAACGAAATTAATCGACGATCATACCGGTACCTTAATAAAAGTCAAAGTGGCCTTAATCTGAGAAATTTACACTGTGCTTATTTTGTTTCGCCTAAATCAACATTTTAGAAAACGTTCTTCAAAACTCAGACTGTTTCAATATCAATATCAACAATAGCTTATCAAAGATGCTGTAAATATTTTTACAGGCAGCCTGTGTTTCCAAAACCTTTTTTGCTAATAGAATGAAATGGACAAATGTTTTACTGTTTAATTTACGCATAAATTTACCTATTTTTTACTTGTGTTGAGCTTTCAATAGTCCTATCGTTAATATTGAAAATTAATGTTTAAATACATTACAATTTAATCATTTGAGCTCTATTTTTATTGGTACGAGTATAATAGAAACACACACTATGTGGTTACTATGAATATTGATTAATATAAGCGATGAAGCATAATCATTCAGAGTAAATGAAATTAAGTGAATTGGGACTAACAAAGATATGTAGGTACTGTACGAGTACACTTGCTTTGATATGAAGCGATTTCAAATTCAATCGAAATAGTTTATATTCCTTTCATTTCGAGTGTTTCACTTGAGGTCTTTTTATGTAAGAAGTTAGGGACTTTTACGGCCACACCCAAGACATAAGGGCCTCTTTTACGAACCTACAAACTTTAGAGGTTACATACAAGTTTTCTAGCCTGGGTACACTGGGTACTAATAACTTTGGCCTCATATCTCACCTCTTATGACACAACCAACTTAACGCGAAACTATAAAGAAGTTCGAATAACGATGAGATGTAAAATCAAACCGCTGGAAAAATGTTGAGCTCTCGCAAAATATTATCCCCTACATTGTTATGTAATAAATTCTTCGCCTGTTTGCTTCATACAAAATTCTTTCTTATGACTTTGTAGAATAACAAAAGAGCCGTTAATAATATAAATGGCCTTCTCGAAAAAAAAGGAACTTTAACCTTCTCGAAATAAGATCATACAGGAATTAATTTCATCTTCGCGAGTTTACAGTCGAGTGCTCCAACTTTTGAGAACATAATTCACAAAGACCATTGAAATATTGAGTTATTCGATGCTACAATCCGAACTCGGTGCAAACAAGGTTCTATTGCGGGCCTGAGTTAGCTATCAATGGAGGTAATTGCTTTAATTCCCGGCGTTAGCCTCAAGTTCAAAGTATTCTCTATGAATAAATCCACTCGATGCATCCTCGAGCTCCGCCACCTGTAATTAATTCTGGTGGCGACACATTAATAACTTGTTGTCATTATATGCGGAGTCTTTTACTTCTTCCTCGCTTGTTTAGCCTCGCCAAGCTGAAGCGAGCGAGGAAAGCGTATCGGTTAGGATTACTGCGCTACGTTAATGAGCTCATGAATTCATATTCATGAGCTAGCGATAAATTCAAAACAACCGGTAAGAAAACAGTTCTTCGACGGGATAATGGATATGAAAATAATTTATGTAGCCTCACTTACGATCTAGAACCGCTACGTAAGATACTTTAAAAAAATGTTACATGGTACAAAAGGTAGTGTACTTCAATGTACGTGATAAGGTAACAAAATAACTATACTACCAGTAGACTAGCTTTTCTACCAAGGTCTGAATATTTTAACAAAGTAGTCATGTCAACTTTCAGTTCACATATAGAGCACGCGACACTACTCGCTAATGCGACTTTAGGCACTTCGAAAGAAAACTATATTATTTTTCCAAGACAATAGGATCAAATGATATCACACTTTCGTAACGATTCAATAACAGCCTTAATGTTTCTAAACCGTTCCCGGAGTATCTAAGGGTCGCATCAAAGCCAATAAATTTGCGGCCAAGGGAAATGAAAAAATAAAGGAAACGCAAAAAGCTCTGATAAGTATTGCGATAACAGTATGCAGTGGCTTGTACCCTTGAGATCGCACTCTAACCGCACCCTTTAATGGATGATAAACGTCAGCGTTTCTAACATCGGAATAAATTAAGGAAACCCTCCGAAATACTTGATAAATAGCGACGCGTCGTGGGCTAAAACGCCGTGTTTAAACTGTTATTAACGCGCTAAATATGTATCTTTTATCATGCTCTAACTCATTTGCGAAGGCGCATTTAAATTAAACGTGCAGATTAAATTTGTAGTGCTTGACGATATTTATCACTGCTACGAGACAACATCAAAAGTTTTGTGACTTATCTCGACTGTGATGCGGGATAAACGTTAGTTTGCGCCTCGGATCTCAACCGGACGACAAAGACGTCCAAAACTTTGTTTCAGAATTTGTAGCTAGCTTTTTACTTTACCATGATTCATGCAAAAGGGGTTCTTGATTGAGCAATAGAAGGTTTATGGTTTAGTGTTTTATGTATGTAGATAAAGAACTTTTTCAAGTAATTCAACCCAATATTATCGAGATTGAGAGCTATTATAGTGCCGTAAATAATACTATTGTATTGTCGTAAATTACCAATAGTTGATGTAAATGGTCGCACGTGTTTTATATATGTGCGCGTCGGTCATCAGACATGTAGGTCAACTTGAACTGAAGTATCTCTCGTGTGGAGTGTGGTCCTCCATTTGCGTCCGCAGGGCTCGAGCCATAACGCCACGCTGAGTGATTGTCTCGCTAATTCGCCGTGACGTGCACGATCAGTGTCCGGCGCCCCCCGCCCCGCCTCACCCCGCCCACCCTAGTCCTCCTTTCATTACTAGATAAGGACTGTCTACTCAATTCCCCGCAAATAATGGAGGTCAGTTCCGTGCCTGTGACTTTGCGAGAAATTCCGCGTAATAATCGTGCAGCGAGACTCGAGCCCGTTTTCCTCAATACCCTTATTGTTGAGCACAACCGCGATCCTCACAACTTCTTATGCCAAGTAATATGCAAGCCTTTCGCATGACATATGACAAATTACATTATGATTTTGTTCCCCTCGTCTGTTCAAAACTGTTGTTACTTAATTTGGAACTTTGCTCGTGGCGGTAAGTTATAAAGTTTTACGGCTTTTTTCACATGCTGTAATTTCACTTTTTCGCCATAATGAAGTCGTATGTTACTTCTGCGGGGTTGTGAAGGAGTTAGTTTTACCTGTAATGAGAACGGGCCGGCTATATTCACTTCTACGAATGACTCGCTCCGGACCAACTTCTCTTGCTGTTTATGTCTTACATATGTGATTCATATTCTGAGATTTTAGAAACTCCTTCGTACTTTATATCTGAATACTCCAAGTTTGCGGTCTGCTACTCTTTGGGTCTATTAGTTAAATCGAGTAGTCTATTTTAAGAAAAATCTAGGCAAAGTGATTCGCCATAACCTCGTTTACAAATCAAATCACTAAATGCCAAAACCCACTGGTGGGCCCATATTTTAGCGTGCCGGGTTCCATAAAATTTATCATTTTCCTTATAGCCAACGAAAGAAAAATACCTTATAATGATAAAATGTTTCCAAGCGCTCCAGTAGAATTCTGTTGAAATGTTTTTAATGTTAATGGCACATCCTTCTTCGTCAGTCATTGTGTTTCAACACTTATTGTCACACCATTTTTTGCCCGCATTATCCGCGCCATGTTTAGTGACGCGGCACACGTTGAGAACTCTCTCCCGTGATGAGTTACAACAAAGAGAGGCGATATTTCTCACAAATAAATTAGAGTAACAAAGTGGGAACGCTCGGAGAAAATCATGCAACGCGGAAGGGTTTTGACGCAATTATGAGCCCCATACGTAATAAACCCGGGAACGCGTGAAATAAAAAATGACACGGCGTTTTTAGTATCTCGCCTTTACGTCCATTCCTGGTTCTACTTTTTAACATCTTGACGGCCGCTATTTATCCTTAATCTGGATGATCCGAAACGCAATCATGTTTGAGACAAATAAGTTATTAGAGCCCCGCCGGCTCGCGGGCTTAGGGATAATCTGCTTAGCGTAACCACACAAACATAAATATTAAATTGTCATAAATCTTTTCTCGGAAAATATAATTTCAAACTTTATTGTTAAAAGATTAAGAATTATGTAGGTAAGTATAAAGTAAACACAAATCCCTTCGGTACGAGAATAAATTGAAATTCGTAAGTAGTATGTACATACATATGTAGATATATAAATATATATTTTAGAACTTGCTTTTGTTTATTTTGTGTATAATATTGGTTCATTTTATATCTTGCGAGTTGTATTCTGTATTATAATTAGGTTTAAGGATTAGCCACTCGATTAATTCCGGGCCAGGGCCTAGAGAGAGCAGGAGCGAGTTCGACCGGAAATAATTGGATATTCCGAATTTAAAGTAGACATTGATATAAGTTATTGGAATATTTATCAAGTTGAACGAGCTCGGGAATAAGCCGGATTTCTCAATATTGATCGCTAATTATAGAATTAACTTATAGATAAAAGGCAATCTCTTCTAATGTGTGTTTACATGGCTTATCCCTTTTAATAGTAACAATATAAAATATGTTGTACATTCATGAATTAGATGTGTGATTTATTAGTTTATCCCTATATTTCAATTTGCTCGATAGATTAAATCTGTTTTAAATAAATGGGATTAGAGGCGATAACGCGTGGTTACTACTATTATTGATGACGCGGCAATTTTCGCCTGAACAGCCTCATGAAATTTATTTGGCATCACACTCATATTTCAAATTGATATGGAGCTTTCAAAGGATTCGATATAAGCGTGTCAGAAATATCTCGAATCCGATCTCAAAGATAGAGGAAAAGAATAGGAGGGTAACTATCATTTGATATTCGATATGTGGGATGCTCGAAGAATCCGCAAGAGTAGCTGCGGTTATAACTTACGTAATAAAATTGGGAGATGTCGCACGTACGGGAGAACTATGTATGTAGATACAGTTGAAGTTCCACAGAAACAGA
Organism: Macaria liturata; assembly: GCA_964023185.1. Taxonomy (NCBI): domain Eukaryota; kingdom Metazoa; phylum Arthropoda; class Insecta; order Lepidoptera; family Geometridae; genus Macaria; species Macaria liturata. Next base: position 5,313,914 of record OZ026818.1, on the reverse strand, counting down.
TTTGTAAGACGCACACACGCGCACGGTTACATGTATGTTGCGTCTCGCACGAACTCTCGCCCAAGGAACTTACCGAAGCCCTCCTAATGATAGGTCCATACGTGGCGTGCGTTAAGTACCATTTAGTTTATGATATGTTAGTAGGTACTCGTACTCGCGCCAGTCGAGCGCCTTCAAAGACGATCATGTGTTTGTAGCGAGTTATCGCGGTAATTAGCCCCGTCAATATGCAGTGAGCACGCTCTATGCGCCATTTGAATATTTCCCCGCGGACAAAGTTTGCGGTGTGCTCGTTAGAAATGTAGGATAGAGTTTTATTAATGTCCAAAATGATAACGACATGTTCGGCGGTCGCGCGCCGGTCACACGCGCGCGGATTACTGACGGCTCGCTGAATTAATAACTCGCTTTACTGCCGTTACGAGCCAACAATATGTGTTTCAATTCCTATTTTAAATTTACAAATGTTTACGTCCACTCTGAATTCTATATTTCGTTCGAATCTCATATCCGCGATGACATAATTTGCTCAATTTTGTCGCTATTATTTTTCGCCGTCGTGTAATGTTGAAATATGCACAAACATAAGCGCAAGCACTCGTTGCTGTCTTCCCTCGTAGCTCTTTATTACTCCCGAGATAAATAATAGCTACCCCAGTGAAGGAGCGCACGCAAAAATGTTAACATTTATGACACACCAAGCCGAAGGCTGAATTATTAATAGCGTGTCGGTAATATATCTGCGTGGAAGCGAGAGGTCGGAGCGCATTGTCTCGCCATCACGAGGCCCCGTCTCCCATCACTCCTTTGCCTGAAGATTTATGTTGTTGCAATAAAATCTCCTCGTTTGAATAAACATCTCCGCCGGCGGGGCTGTGACAAATTGCCGGAGTTCTCCGCCAAGAGTTGGACGAACATTAGTCGAAATACTTCTTTATAAGGAGTGCGGGAGACTTGCCGTCTAATTATTCATGTAGCGGGCGACCTGATGTTGGCGCGTCCCGCTGCTTCCGAGGGCAACCGTTCACGCATAATTACCTGTTCTCTAACATGTACCCTGTTTACTCTACCCAACACGCACGAAATGTTACTGCTTTATTTCCAATTACGTTTTGTTGAAGTAAAATCATCAGACTGTATCCGTTAAGTAATGAAAAACATTTATATTCGACTACAAAATTTACAACAAAGTGAAGCTTATTTGAAACATTTTTGTTGCCCTCAATAACCCACTTGATTATCGATCAGTAAATGCAATTTCGACTGTTGGATTTGCGTAAAATTTTATTACGACTGTGTAATGCTCGTATAATAAATCAATGGATTTTACCACCGCCGCCGCGCCGCCCAATGTTGGTTCTTCGTCACTGCTTTTGCATATTTTTTTCACTTGACTTTTCATACAATGTAAACTGTTTATTCTTGGTTGTTTTCTTTACCCTATCTATATAATTAATTTTAAAAAAACTTAATCTTGGATTTATCTTAATAAAGCTGGGTAATAAATTTCGCTGATCACTGTTTGATGGAGCGTTTTTCGAGTGAAGAGTTATAAAATGTTTTATTTTATTAAACGGGATCGTTGCTTGATTGTCCAATTTCTTTGAGGGCAGGAGGTTAAGTCGATCGTGGGTCGACGAACCAAAATTAATTAAAGCAAACATCGGCATGTGTAGACTGGGAGTAATGAATAGTGGTCTGGCCTCACCCCGCGCCGCGCGAAAAAACAACTCATGAAACCACAGCGCTCTCCATCTGGACTTTAATTGAAATCGCATTGTCATAAGATTCACTTCTACTGTATACACGTATATCATAGAAATATTGTGTTTATTCTAGCTCTTGATAGTTATTTCATTAATTATAGTATACATTTTAAACTGAGATTCCAATTTATTATTTCATTTTAACCCTAGACAGTGTCGAGCTTTATGATCAGCCTGAACTCTGAAACTAGGCTGCAATAATGCGGCGGCTCGGTGACGGACAGCCTCAGCTAGGTTATTAATATTTAGAGCGTCCGTAATTACCAGCCGTTGCGAAGGCTATTAGTGGATGGATATGTACGGGAAACCGATTACGATATGATCCAGCCGTGACACGCCTAATTCCTCTTCCAGTTTAATTGATTTCACACTGTCAAATTGTCTATATCCTTCGACGGTTGAACGGCCCCTCTGGACTAATCTACCCGACCCGACGCAGCACAAGCCCTCTACCTGAATTGATAAACTTTTAATAGGCGCGCCTTTAATTTTATAGCACACAATTCATCGAAAAAGTTCCCATTCCAAGCGCTCGTTTGAATTTTCTCATACGTTCGTTGAAACGAGCAAAATTTTGAAACGAGGCTCCGCGACCGAGCGAAATACGGATGGTATTTAAAAACAAAATAGAACAATGCAGAATAATAAGTCGGCGTTCTTATAGAGGTTAACCGGGATTTGCTCTAAAACCGTAGTGCATGTGCCATTTCACGGTGCTTAATTAAATGAGCCATAAACAAAACTACAATAGAACACAGCAACAACATTCGCCGCAGAGCGTTTGGAACCGCAAAAACTATGCGCCGAGCTCCGAGCTTGTCCCGAGTAATGAATGGGCTAGAGCACCGCACAACTAAGAAGTACGGACATCTAGCACCTTGGCGTGGGCGACAGATCGTGACAATGGAATGCTGGCGACGTCGTTTGGAGCGTCGCTATCTGAGATGGCGGACTCGCTGACGGCGCGCACCGCACCACTTAATCTTCGCATTCAGCCCACGCAGCTCACTGACAATCTGCAGCTGTTACTCCCCATGCCACTTAAACCAACGACACCTCAAACTTCCTCCGCTATCAATTTTTATTGAACCTCAAAAGCGAAAAATAAGCATGATTTTCTTTTGGCAAGCGATACTCGCGCTCCAATTGTTATTACTTACAAAGTACTAAACCCCGCAGTATTTAGGTAAGATGGAGTAATGCCAACATTCAATAAAAGTGCCATTTACAGTTCCTATGTAGGTCTGTAAGTTAACGGAGCCATATAAAGTGCACGTAGTAAATACCAAGAAAGTTTGCTTCAAAGGGAATGGTCGGTTACCACTGTCTGGGCTTTACTTGATGTAATATTCGAATTACGTTGCTAGGTAAGTATATAATTTACGGAATTTGCGGTAGTGGCGTTACGTACGAGTATAACAGCATAATTCACAGAGATCCCAGCGCCATCAACCGCATATCAGCGTCATGCAGTCGTAGCTTAGAGGGTTCAACGCCGGTAAGGGATGTTAATTTTGCGACCGGATTATTCTCATAGTTGCTTAAGTTGTATGACCGCGGCATAATTTTAATTTAACGACTCGTTCGGGCTTTTCTGAAAGCATTTTCACGGATTCGCTTCCATTCCGGAGAGTTACGCTCGGTTATGTAAAGCTAGTGAAGGATGTATGGGATTGAGTTAATCGGCGTTGATGCGGCGCGTGATAGCCGCGGGTGGCGGCGCGGAGGTGGCGCGGGCGCGGCGAGGTGGCGGGCCGAGTGCTCCGGGACGAGAGGTGCGGGCAGGCCGAGGTGACGCACGGCGAGGTGCCGGCCCGGCGACCGTACACGCCACTCGGCTATTATTCCGGAACGAGCGGACCACGCATGCATATTCATGGACCCGATCCGGAGGCGCGTATTAATTTGCATCCCGATTTAACACCGGACTCGGTACATTGTCCATTTTCGTTTCTTTGTGAGCGCGGGTCCCGTGGAGTGCTCACTGGCTCGCTTTCCTCTGCTATGGTTCAATGGGACGTTAAATCGGAATAGTCATAGCGCGGCGCTTTGAGTAATTTGCAAAATTTCATTTCATATTCATCTTCGGTTGTAAGGTTCGCTTTTTATTCCGCGGCCGTTTTCTTTGTCGATAAAAAGTTTATGAGAATACGTTTTTACCACCTACCGGTTAAACTATTCGAGCTGGAATGTAAATAAACGGATTCGTTTAAACGTTGCACAAAGAAAGAACATTTTCTGAGTTAAATCAACGTTGTACGCTTGTCGAATGAAAACGCTCAGTGAAAATATTTATCATGCTCCACAACATACTCTGGCCATAATTGATTAAAACTGTTTACAAAGCGAAAGTCTCCTGTTACTCTACTTGTCCCTCTACAAGTAGTAGTTATCTCTGTTTTTTAAAAAATTGTAACCCAATCGTTGCTAAGGCATTTTTAAGGGGTTTATGGGTTTATGAGCCAAATCGACTAAGTCATTAAGGCGTTATAGTAGTATCCGGGTCCAATCTGCTGCAACTCTAAATTTGTTCAAAAATGCTTAATGTAACGAAATGCATGCTCGAACTGTGGGATGATACTCCCATAATTCATGAAACACGGACGGATTTTATGCACTCGTGCGTATATTCCGTGTCCTAATATATCTTCTGCGGAGCTTTTTGGTTTATTTTCACATGAATTAAAAACAAAAATCTACGTTCTGTGAAGCCTGGCCGTTACAGCAATGTTTTCGTTGAGAGATTTTTTTGTTCTTATTGTAATATAGTTTCTACTTTTTTAGTACATTTTTGTGATAACATAGGTATAATAATTTACACAAAAATAGACACTGCACTACAGCCCAGATATAATACATTTGCTTATTTACCAATAAATCGAAGTCTATTCAGAAGTTTTACGTGGGATGATAGTAAATAGAAATAAGTCGAGCCCAATTTATTTACTATTCCGCTCATAGCTGTATAAGCTAGCCAAATTATGTAAAGTCTATATGTAATATTTGTTTATGTTTAGCAATTCTATGCCATTATCATGGATTGTTGATAAATATCAGGGAATAGGTTGTGCGCAAATATATAATAATATTTTCCTTATTATGGATCCCATGTATGTCCGGTAAAAAAAAAACAACCCATTTGTGTAATATACACATTATTGATACAACTTTCAGGAATGTTTCATATTAGACGAAATGTTATGAAATGCATAAAATAAAATAAATATTGATAAAGAATGTATTGACACATCGTAATAAAATTTTACAGCACTGAAAAAAATCTTAAGAAGGAATTTTTATTCTCACCGTAAACATTAAAAAAAAAAATTTACTGCTAATGTGTATGTGAGAATATTGTTGTTATTATTCACAAAATGTTTTCACAAAGTCAATATAAACACAGTGTTTTTATATTCTTTTGTAATATTGTAAAAGTAAGTTAATAAAACTTTTGGAAAGGGGTAAAATCACAGTTCGTTTCGCTTGTTGTTTCTTTAGTTTGTTGATTTATTTGGCCAGAAGGTGTACGGCAACACATGGCGTGAATTGTCTTTCAGATATTTCCACTGCACTTCCCTTAGATATTTGTTTTGATATTTGAAAATCGCTGTACATGTGTGAAAGGATATTATTTCTTAATGGACTAGTAACCCGCGGCTTCGTTCTCATTATTTCAGGATAAAAAGCCTATGACACTCCTAACACCTCATACTACCTACTTACCAAAAATTATGATTATCCGTTCAGCCGTTTTTGCATTATGAGCGTTTAAATAAACAGAGACACAGATAAACAGACAAACAGTCAAAAGTTATAAAAGCTGTTGAAACGTGTTTTATTATCGATTTAAAGTAAACCCTAATATATTTTTATTTTTATTACCTTCTATGTTCAGAATTTTGACCCTCTTCGTATTGGAAACAGATATTTCTAGTATTTACTTTAGTCCTAGTATATTACAAAGTATGTATCTGTAAATACTGATGGACGAGCAAATTTCCCCCGACACAGGATGACCTAGTGGGGGAAATATAGTACTTACTTATAATTTGTGAGCTAATGTTCATTCCTAAGTAATATATAAGCAATATAGTTGTAAGCAATAGTGTGCAAATAAACTATTATTATTATTATTACAACGTCTCTCTTCTCATTTCATGTCATAATCAAATCTAAAGCATACTTTGTAACTCAAATTCAAATAATCGTCACGGTAAATCATAATTTTTTACTGTCGCACTGGAAATTATCATAGTAATGGTTCCTTGGCGCTTCCGTCCAATTTAATTTAGTAATATGTAATTTTGCTGTCGCTCATTCGGTTCGGGGTAGTTAGTGTACAATGTTAGATAATTCATATATGCGGCAACCACTGGCTGTAATCAAGATCGGGCGCGGGAACCGTAATGATATTTGGTTTGCAATGTTAAATATGTAGACGTTATCAGCACGTTCATATATAATGTGGAATGTACGCAAATCTGAAATTAGTGTGTGCATCCCTAATTTATGTATCTTTATGATTCAAAATTTCTAAGCATGATGTTTGCCAACGTTTTCCCGTAATAATAATTTTAAATAACTTTATGCCAAATAAATAATTATGTTGCGGCATGAAAATTAAACAAGTAAACCAATCAATTAACAAACTAACTGCACATTCATTTCATTGCACTGTAAATGTAGATATTATTGCAAAACCTTTTCCAAGAATGCTTAAAGTATCATCAGGAAAATGTATTCTTGTATTGTTACAAATTGTTAAACGCCCTTCATCTAGTTTTTCTACCATCGTACCTATCTAACTTTTATGGAGAAATACAGTTCCCTCTAGTTCCCGGTAAAAAGGGTAAAACAGCAGCGAGCAGTCTAGAAAGATAATACTATTATGGAGTCCAGAGCCATTGAAGGTGGAATTACGTTCAGTGTTGTTCCGAACACCGTCATTTATTTGTGGTTTTAATACGCTCTAGCTTACAGGCCCTATCTCTTTTCTTTTTCATATATATGTTACGGCTAATACCCGAAGTGTGGCTACACCTAGTTTTAGCCGGTTAGAACTATGTGTAGCCACTTAGTCTTGGTTAAACCTAGTACTAGCCGATTGTTATCGGTACCTAGTTCTAACCGGCTAAAACTAGGTGTAGCCGCACTTCGGGTATTAGCCGTAACATATATATATATATACACATACATACATACATACATATTATACATATATATATTGCGAGGAAAAGTAGACCAAATGCTTTCGTCATTATTCAGCATAAATCTGATCAGTGCATAAACATTTGTATCTATCAAGTTGGCTTAAGAACTGAATTGTGATCTATATACCTTTAGAATAATGAAACCAAGACACAGAAAGTACTTGCAGTACCTACACTGTATGTTTGCGCCGCCGAAACCTTATATTAACTCTCTATGAGCACAAAGTTTAGTATTGCGACGTATCGCTTTTCAAAATAAACAGACCAGCTCTCCACACTCCATTCTACCGAACAGAGCTATGATATTTTACTTGGCTGAGTAAGCATTCGAGGAAACGGACTTTCCCGTCAGTTAATATAAAATGTAACTGCAAAATGATTACTGGCGACTGGCGCTTTTTGCTTTTTTTCTCGAAACGAGCTATTATTCGTCGCGAAGCTCGATGCTCGGTAATTTCTTTGAGAGACGCTGTGCTGGCATCGAGTAGACTTCGACAGAAACTAATTAAAAGCGAACACCGCGCAATCTGGCGAACTTGCTCGGACCCTAGTAACATTTCGGGACACAGTTTACACAATGCACCGATATTGACTTTGGTGGGAACATTATAACAAATCAATGTTCGAATCGATTTCTTACTCGATAGTTGGAGTGAGCCGTCCTTGTATCAACAATTTGGTGTATTCGTTCGCGATCACCAAAGTTAAAAAATGGATTAGTGGCTAAATATGGCGTTCACATCTGAAAGCGTTCGAGAATGGTAACACATTAAATTGTAGACCACTCATATGTAATAACACGCTGTAGTATGGAAAAGCATCCACATATCGCTAGTGTAACACGAATTTTGAAATCGCATTGATACATAGAAATATTCGGCTATCAAATCAAAACGTGTGCGAAATCGTCGATTTGTATGCAGTTATGATCGCATCCCTACATATTTGGCGTTTTGCCATTTATCAAATTACTGTAACATTATAAAACTAGTTTTTGTTATTCTGGTATGGTCTTTGTATTTGTAAACTCAGGCCACAGATAGAATACTGGTTGCTGTAGTAGTATTTTTGCAGATCTGAATTAAAGCTGAACATTATTTACCTACTTACATCTAATTTATGAGTATTTCTATTTTATAATCAAACTAGCGGACACCCGCAGCTTCGCTCGCATTATTTTAGAACAAAAAGTAGCCTATGACGTTCCTAAGACCTCATACTACGAGTACCTACATACCAAAAATCATGATTATATGTTTCTGCGTGATGTGCGTTTAAATAAACAGAGACACAGTAAAGCATATAAAATTTCTAGAAATTGTTTTAATGTGTTCTGTTATAAATTCGAAGTATCTTCATACATTTTTTTTTATATCTTCTGTGTTCAGACTTTCTTCAGCTTTATTATACGAGTATGTATAGATATGAACGCAAACGTCTCTTAGCTTAATGAGATAAAATAAAATAATGAAAATTCCACGTTATTTACAGACGACTTAGACCTTTTATCTCATTAATGTTTGAAATAAGAGCCGTCGTGTAAATTAGTGAACTTTTAATTGAACAAAATTTTACTTACTCCTACAACATAGGTATTTTAAGTTGTAAATATGTTAAGTTATTGGGGTTAGGTGAAAGGTTAAATAAATCAACTAGATGATATACACTATCAGATGGCACAAACAAAGGCAGGCCTATACCCAGCAGTGGGATCCCAAGGGCTGTGGATAATGATGATGACGATATCAACCTAGATACCTACAACATTCTAAGTAAATTTGTCGCGATCCCTACAATTCGAAAACTAAGTTCTTGAGCTTCGTTGAGCCTCGTCGATGTTTTTTCTCCATGATTTATCTTCTTTACACATTACGCGTTCGATGTTTTCATTTTTACAACACAGATACTGTTATGCAGGAGCGAGGGACTGATAAACGATGCTGTTATTGTTCCCTAGGGAGAGTAGATAAAGTTTTTTTCGTAAATACCTCAATAAAAATAACTTCCAATATTGTAAGTCGTATTTTGCCGCTTTGCAAAATATAGGCGAGGATAGTCTTCGCGTTCAGACCTGAATATATAGGACCTGGATGTTGTTTGTTTGGATTAGTTTTATACCTATATCTAAGTCCTAAAAACGCGTGCGGGGCTGAGTGGGTGGTTAAAGAATACCGTCTTATTTATATACTGGAAAGGTTGCCCTAGATGTGGCGACGGTTTAGATCTTTTTTTTTTTGTTGTTCCGTCTATACTTCCTCCGACAATGGATGTCAGAGACATTGTTAGACTAAACATATTGCTTACGCAGTTTACTTTGTTTTTTCATGTGGTCGGTACATAATTTAACCTTTTGTTTTTGTTTTGATAATGTAAATAAGTAAAATAGCTATACAGGTTTATTAATCTTACATACAAACATACATTCTAATACCTCTCTGCAGCCACGCGGCGAACCATCATAAACGAAGGTGCACTCAGTGCACCCCCGGCTTATCAGGTCCAACACTTGGCCCAACAAGCGAGTGTTTGGATATGCGCGTATATCATTATACGTGCAACCCAAACTTTACGGTTTAGATCTGAGACGTCCGAAAAAGGTATCGAACAAAATCTTGCTAAACTTATTTTGTTTCGGTTATATTTATTTTGGGCATAAAGGTCACCAATACATTTCCCTTGTATAATAAAGTTTTGTAGGCAATGTAACCGGTATTAAATTATGCGTGTGTTCGGAACAAATCCCAACGGCTGAACCCGTTATCAAAGGTTGAACAAACTCGCATTTATAACATTAAAGTGCATAATCATATAATATACCTTCCCTAACAAACTGAATAGTTACATTCCTTTGAGAGCGATCCTTAGTAAATCCACTTAAACAAGTAAAAGAGTGAATAAACATACATGAGTACGTTTTTAGCTTAGACCGATTTTATATTCATAGTAGATGTCTTTATTATCATACTTTGTTTTTATTATCTCAAACTCATGCGGTTGTAATACGTGAAATGTTTTTTTTTTATATGTCAAAAATATTTCACGATATCGTTATCTAATGATATAGTAACACTTTGAAAATGCTTTTCGTGAGGTTCGGCGTTATGTACCTATGTTGTTCGTGCGAATTGTAATAGCAATGAATTTTATATTATGTCTATTCTTATTGTATGCTTTGTTTTTTTTTTAAGTAAAAGCCAGACCAGTTATTTTGTTCCCGCAACACATATTTTAAAGTTAGAAATGTACTATGTATTTGTGGGTAAGTGCATCGAACAAAATGAATTTAAAATTTGTTGGTACTCGTTAGCAATAAACTAAGGTTGACATTTCTAAGCAAGAAATAAAACTAACTTCCTTGGTAAGTACGAGTAGAGGTAATTCATTTCATTAGCTTTTTTAGAAAAGTTTTTCAAGCCGGGTTCGTAAACAATAGTATTGTTAGGTCTTATACCGCTCCGGCGAGGCGCAATCAAGCCGCCGCTGGAGTCTGGTTAGCAAGTCACATTGTTCAAAGACCTCTAGCCTCTTACAAATTTGCCGCTTTTATCGTTTTATTACACTTGTTTCTAAAGTTTCCTTTTTCCACGTTCCCTTTTGATTGTAGATCTTTGACGTGCCAGTTTTTCCGCTACTAAACAATGGCAAAAAATTAATACCGAATTACCATAAAAATATCGTCCGTACGGTTTCTTTAATTAACCGCCGCCGTCCAAAAAAAAGGTTCGCCTAATTAGAAAACTTTCTTTATGTAAGGTTTTCGTGTGATCATTAGAGACGGACAATTTTTATTTGTCATACCCGTGTGACGGTAATAAGTCATAAAATTATAGTTAAACTTATAAATTTACAATTGTTTTACATATCCTATAAGATCATGTTTCTATTTTATTATAAGTTTTAGTTTGTAAGTTGTTTTTGTGTCTATTATGAATAAATAAATAAATTGATACATGTACGTGAAGAAACGGTGTTGATATTGTTGGGGTGAAAGACTCGTTAATATTCGACATTCGTGTTTGATGGAAGGTTTCGCGGTTTGGGAATTCATTGTCGTTGACCGTGGTAATTGGCGGGTGTCCGCGGCCGATTGTTTCCTGCCCCGTGCGGCCGACCCCATCCCCCACTCGTCCTGCACCGACGGACGCATTGTTTCGCCCCAACAATTTATAACAACATAAATTCACTCCTGTCCTCACTAACAGAAAACATATCTCGAGTCTCTAGCCGGTCTCTACTAGGGATTCCCGCCGGTGCGATAAAAAGTGACGAAAATACGCGTCTAAACTTTACTGGGACAAGAAAAATGCTCCTACTTAATTTAAGATGATGTAGCTAGGTAAGCGCCGTGTCTGCTATTACATAAATACTTTTCACGTATGAAATACCCGGCTCTTTTTTTCTTGCAATATTTATCTGCTTGAAAATAGGGACTTGTTATACTCTACTGAATTAGCTCATCAGGAAAATGTAGGGTGGGTTGGTTTACCTTACATTTTCAGAGTTATTTATTCCTTCCGAAAGGTCTATAATAGATAACTACTAACAGCAACGATTGTCGTAATAATCTCACCTAATATTTTCATTTCTACTACCTATGTGATTGAATAGGTTAATCCATAATAATCACGACAAAATTTCCAATTTATATGATCAATAATATGTTATCGATATGCAACCCACAAACAACTCGTATATCTGCATGAGTTTGGAAGTAAAACAGTCGTATAGTATATGCAATCAAAATAACGCGTCGCATAAACGTTTGTTTGTTTACTAACATTTGCAAAGAAGTGTAGCCTCGAACGGGATTGTTTGTGCGAGAGTGGCAATAATGTGAATATTAAACGAATATTACTGCTTTCGCACACGCCTTAACACTTGTGTGGTAGTGAATAATTCAGGGGCGAGCACTCCCTCGCTGAAAGGCAATTGTTTACCTCACCATGTGTTTCACCTGGATAAACATCCAAAAAATATCCCCGCTTCGAGGTTAGCTTAAAACATTTTGTCTGACGAGCTACTTTGCCTCGTGTATTCACTGAGGCTTTCAAGCTGAGTGGAATTTGGAACATTGCTCGCACAAAATATGAGTGTAGTTAAATTAAAAGTAAATTATCGTGCGCTTCTAAAAAGTTTTAAGAATTAAGTTTGCGCAGTAAGTGGTGCACTGCCTTTTTGCGCTCAAATGAAAAATGTAATGAAATAAATAATCTAATATATTGCATATCTTATCTATTCACCTAACTTGTACTAGCTATGTAGATTTGATACGGGTTAAGAACGTAATTTCAACGTGAAATATTTATATCCACTACATTCTAACTTATACGTATACGTATAAACATGTGCGCTATTTGAAATATGCGCAGCGGTCCCTAACGGCTCTAGATTAAAGTACCCTTTTCAATGATAAATTTAAATAGAGGACAATCAAGAATCCCCGTTTAAACTTGTCCTGGTTCATGAGGCTATAACGCCAAGTTACGCATTAAAGTGACCCACCGGTCAGCGGCCTAATAAGAGGGACGTGTATGGTCGAACACGGCCATAAATGGGCCGCGGTGGGGGTTTTCATCACGCCAGATCGTCCGAAAGTTAAATGGAGTCACGTCGGCGGCAGTGCGTCACGTGGCGATAACGCAGCGGGCACGCACGGCGCGCCGGCTGGTTGCGAGTCTGCCGCCAGCGCCCTACCGGCCCACTCATATTTAAACTTTTACAATGGCACCGCCCCGACGCCTACATAAATCACTAGAGCCTTCCTTCACACATCTCGCCTGAATTTAAATAGCTCCCTATACACGATCTCCCGTGATTTAGGACCCACTTACGCTGCTTTTTTGTACCTGATTTATATCAAATTATGATTATTATTTCATCCTTATGGCTTTCATTACGACATAATGTGTCAAGTTAAAGTCTTGTTCGGAACTGAAATTGGAAGCTTCAATAACGGCGGTGGTGGAAAATGAATGCGAAGACGATCCGTCTTTGTCTTAGATATGAAGGTGCTAACGAAGCGAATGTGTGGAATCGTACTTATAAATTATGTTTGTGAACATTATGCTACGAATAGGCAGGCTTGAGAATTACTAGAGCCAGGCCATGTGTAGTATTTTGAGGTGAAGGAAGCAACTTAACTTCTTCAGCCTGGTGGGCTGCGACGTTTGATTTCAAAAGAATCGGGCGAGGACGCTAATCTGGGTGCTGAGTGGCATTTAGCTGTTTTAAAATGTAAATAGCGGCCGTATTCGAAGTCAGCATATTTTCCGAAGTGGAGCGAGTAAATTACAAGACTGTTCCCAGCGACTAACTCGGCTCAACGGCATTAAGGACTATTAAAACTCCGCCGTTAGATCTACCCGTGATTTACATGAGCTTAACGGATTACTTACGCGCAATATAAGCGATGCTATTTATTGTTTTCTTTATATTTCTTGTCCATTTAATGGATTGATGCTATAAAAGCGCATGGCCATTAAAACTATTGAAAGCAAAATAAGACCTGGCAATGCTCTTAAGAATAATGTCTGTGTTCTTTTAATATAAGAGTTACAATCCAGATTTATAATAGCAGAGTAGAGATTAGACACTAACTTTGCCTAACAACAAAATATGTTTTGACTCATACAATCCCTTAACAACCAGAAAAATACCAAAATCGGTTCGTCTTTAAAGTAATTGCGTTGTATCGGTCTGAAAGACAACGCTCATGCATAATGTAGGGACTGGCTTCGACCAGTTTATATATACCTAGTCGTACCTATATATCTATAGCCTTGTTTACAAGGGACCCGCTAATCCTGTCTCCGAATTTTAACAAGATTTGAGTGATGTCTCGATCTGGGGATTTCGAGAGCTCATCGAGGGTTTGAGGGATTGAGTCTTATTTACACATGCCGATAGAAAGCTATTTCAAATAGCTTTTATCCAACATTTTCGGTATAAATTAATCGGGGTTCAGAGTTAATTTTAACAAATAAAGATTAGGTCTTAGGTTCAGTTTTTAAATCGATGGGTTGACTGGTTGGTTGTTGTTAAAGACATGAAATTATCTCAGTAACAGTTGGTTTATTATTCATTTAAAGGCACACTTTTCGTTGTTCATTGATCTGTGTAGTTAAAATTTATTTATTCTAAGAAACATGTTTCAAAAACCTAACTTTTGCTTCATTTTTGTTTTTTTCTTAGTGTATTTTTATGTATAAATTGTGTATTTTTTTACATACATATAAAATTAGATAACATTAAAAGTGTTATCAACTTATTGATAACACTTAAGTTATTGATAACTTATTGATTTTTTCACAAATATAATATACATAACTCGCCAAAAAAACAATCATACAAAAATCGTAGTACTTACAAAATATTACAGGCCCCTTTTTCACGGGCTTCCGGCGAACGTCTGGCAAATATCCAACAAAATTACGTTTAATATAATGCGTTTGGAGTTACAATATCTCTTTTGTCTTTATGTATACTAAGCACAGTACAGCTAAAAAGTAATGACATAAAACGACAGGATTGTTTAGGATAGAGGCAGCCGTTTGTTTTCCTTCATCGGACTAATGAATGAGTCCTTAATAAAGTAAGATGAAAAGATCTCGGGGCAAGGCTGGGTAATCACAAGTTAACTAGCCGTGGCAGGGCCGACGACGCGCCTCGATACTCCTGTAATGAGCCCGAGACAATCTTTTATTGTCCGCTTGGACTCGGATAAATTGTGATAGATGATCGCCCGCTTCACCAACATTTGGAAATTCAAAGGCGTTATTCCAATCCGGAGCCTCTTTCTATGTTCGTGCTATTGCACTCGCCCCGCTTCAGCGCCAGAAAAACGTCTCGTTTTCCGCATTCATTTCTCGCGTAATGAAATGCGAGCGTCAGACTCCAACGCTGAAACTTTTTATTGTAAATCCGTACTCGAGCTGTGTTTTTTCGGAGCATGTCGTCGTGCTTATGAAAAATACTGAACATTATGTGGGTTTTGTGCAAAAACAGCAAGTGAAGCTCCCAATTAACCATTCATGTGACAGATTTGCGAGCATGAATAACCCCCCATATTAAAGAAAAAAGTTACTAAAGTATAGGCATATTATACCTAGCAAAGACGGTATTTTAACTTTGTAAATGTATTCAAGATGTTTTATTCATGCAACGTGTTTATATTACTTCTGAAACAATGAATAATTGTTATAAGATTATAATACAACGTTCATGGGAGGTACTTTATCTTGCCGAGATTGCGGCAATAATTGTCCCAAACTTTGAAGAAACAGTTCATAAACTAAACCATTTCAGGTACTACAGCCGAAACGTGATATTGTCGTGTTTAGTGGCAAAGTTTGGAACATCAATATTCGGATCAAATAACGCTATATATTACGTTTCAAGAATACCCGCTTCGTACTCGTACTGAGAATATCATAGTTATAGCAGACAAACAGGCCCTGTAAATGATGAAACAGTGGCGTGACACGGCGTCAGCATGGGTAATGCTGATCACAGTGGCAATACGGCGCCCATAGTCTCCTCCAGACAAATTGGGGAGGGTCTGTGAGGCGAGGTCACATAGCTCATTGCCGGTGACGTTTGACGGAAGGCTCACTTCCACTGAACTCACCTTACGCCGTCCGTCTCCCTGCAATTTCCGCCCTCTAAACGACACCCTCGCTCCTGAGCCTGTCCGTGAAAACATGCCGAGAAATCCCGACGTTTTACTTTTTTATAACCCCGCTTATCTCCGAACATAATACAGTCTCGGCCGCGTTGCGTTTTGATACAGAAAGAGTAATTTTAAAAAGAATACAAGTAGATAAGCAGGAAGGAAATGGATGCGTTAGCGCGCTCCTGAAAAGAACTAGGTCGGTAGGGAAATTGACTTCTTTTATCGCCATCATTTATCTGGTACAAACAGAAGAAGAATAGGCGCGCGCAAAATCGAACGTTTTGTCTTTTACACCAGTACTTTGAAGCTTCGCTTTATTGGATAAATGTTTCAGTTTACGAATGCTTAAGTATAATCCAAAGAAAATTTAGTGGACTAAGGAAGAGCTTAGCCAACGACGAAAACTAATAAATCGACGTTGTTGGCTATTAATTTAGCTTCTAGCCAGCTTTTAGGTTTGTCGCGTTAGGTTGGTCTAGACTACAGTATTAATTTACTGGCTTACGGCATACTCATAAATGAGTTCCGAGGCTAATGTTTCCTCTTTATTAATTTTCGTAAAGAGTGGCCGCAACATTGTGTGGGTTTTATAACGAAGCGACAGCTTATCCGCATTATGTACTTTCCCTTGTCAAAATATAACGGCATTTTGTTTTATTATTTAAAAATGCCTCGAGTTATTGTTTAATTCTCGCCTTGATATTAAAATTTCTCTTACAAAATGCAAGCTGTTTACGAAATGTTCTATAAAAATAAAAAGTGAACAAGCTTTGCGATAAAAAAACAGTATTGAAGTGCGATTTGGAGTGAATGTAGGAGTGCGGGCTTTGTGATTTGAAACGCTCTTTTGTTCGAGCAGCTTCTTTGCTTTGCTTATAACAATTCAAACAATAGTTCCAAAATGCCAACTAAGTGCGCGGCTGAGGGAACATAACAATAAAAAGCTCATTCAAATCCATGCACATTCCCGAACATAGTTTGGTATACTAACAGGCTAGAGAGAATAAACTTAGCAGCTTTGTGCACTCGCACGCCCGTTTGGTTTTCATTTTATCACTTGGCGGGATTCGTCGGTACTTGGGTAGCCAGAACACAGGCACTCAGACAGACATTCGTATTTAAGTAGTAGGTAGGGTGATTTATCGCGCCCGCGGCTTGCTTTATTGAATACTCCGCTCCAAAGGGAGAAAAATCGTATATTTTGACATTCTTGCGGTTCCATTTCACAGGAATTTATGAATGCCGTTCCATTTCCAATACTAATGACAATTAAACCCTCAAATTTCCCAAACTAGCAGCCGGTGTTTAAATTGAGAGTCAAATTTGCCCTCGGAAAAGTAATTTCTAGTTTCAACATCCGTCTTGTTGAGTCAGTAGACATTATAAACTTGGCTTTGAAGGAACTAGCTCGATGTAATTGTTGCCGGGAGTTGATTAAACAAAGTTACAAAGGCTGAAACTTATTTTACGAAAATGTTTTGTTTGGAGCGGTGTCGGTTAGTAATAAATGTATGAGGTGAAGGGGAAGGCAGGTTGCTTAATATCCAACGATGCGATCAAATAAATAAATAAAATAAATAAATAAATATTTCAGGACATATCACACAGCGCCATCTAGCCCCATACTAAGCTTACGCTTGTATCATGGGTACTAGATAACGGATATAATACATATATACTTTTTCTTTTGTAAATACATACTTATTATACATAGAAACGACCAGACTTAACACAAGTAATTACAAATTTTAATATTCAGAATTACTTGTGCCATGCGGGAATCGAACCCGCACCCCTAGATTAGAAGGCAGAGCCACTACCAACTAAGCTAACGGAGCAGTCAAAAAAATGAGGCTATTATAAGTGAGGCCACTCGTAGCAGACCATTAGCGCGGTCATTAAGCTATCGCAATACTCCTTGCATACGCGAATTCGATTATCGATATAAAAGAAACATCTTCTGCTCTGTTTGTTTATGTAGTTGGGACCCATTCATAGTTAGCAAAATAAATATAAATATAAATAAATAAATATTCCGGGACATTGCACACAGCGCCATCTAGCCCCACACTAAGCAAACGCTTGTGTCGTGGGTACTAGATAACGGATATAATACTTATACTTTTTTTTTTGTAAATACATACTTATTATACATACAAACGACCAGACTCAACACAAGTAATTATAAATTTTGAATTTCATAAATACTTGTGTCAAGCGGGAATCGAACCCGCAACCCCTAGATTAGAAGGCAGAGCCACTACCAACTAAGCTAACAGGCCAGTCAACAAAAAATCAATCCGAAGTATTTATTCAGCAAAATAACTATACTAGAATATTTGAGCAGATTCTTTGAATGTTCCACTTAAATAAAAAGCTATTACGAGTAAGTACGGCGTAAATTTAATTTAACTGATAGACTGAGCAGATCTGTGTTGCGAGCGCAAAAAAAGCCACGCGACAGTCGTGAAGTACAAGTTTTGCAGTTTTCACGATTTTCGCAACGGAATGAAGATAAAATGGCAACATTGTCTACCAAATTTAATCATATTTCGCTTTCAGTAAAAAACGATGTTGCAGTTAAATTAATTTGATCTTTACTTTGATTCCAACTTTATTATAAATCAATTTAAGGTCTTATCAT
Source organism: Macaria liturata (assembly GCA_964023185.1). Lineage (NCBI taxonomy): Eukaryota > Metazoa > Arthropoda > Insecta > Lepidoptera > Geometridae > Macaria > Macaria liturata. Next base: position 5,295,623 of record OZ026818.1, on the reverse strand, counting down.
GTATAAGGCTTAACATTGTCTTATAATAAAATTCGAATACGCTTATATATTTTTTTAGTAATCGCTCCCAAAAAGAATCCCTTTAATAAATCTGCTGTAATAAGTTTAATTTACTTAAAATTTTGACGAGCATAAACGAAAATAAATTTAAACTATACAACCAAACAAACCACAACCTATTTACAAACCTATTTTTATGGCTTCAATAACCTGGAAAATCCGATTAAAACTGTCGAAAAATAATTCGGCTTACAAAACCGAAAACGTTATATATTTATTTACCTCGAAGCGCAGCGGGCTTCGGGAAAATGAAATTCTGCCAGAATTTGAGAATGGGCTATAAGGGTGCTCTTCTTTATTGGCCAATTAGTCTGGGATATAACATGCGTTCATTAACCGCTTACCAACCTTCCAACCACCCAACCTTCTAAAACCTACTGAATTTATATCAACCAGCTGCAACTGACTTTGCTCGCACTTGAGCGGTTAACTCTTAACCACTTGGCGTATTATTTATGCTGTAATTAAATGAACAGTGCAGTTATGTGAACAAAATTAAATACTGACTTAAATTCGTTAATTGAAAATGAGCAAATGGAGTTGATATACATACATTGGTATGGAATTTTTATTTTTGACACGGAATTTAACATTCTTTTAAATTCCGTTCAAATCGTTTATTAATTCGGATAAAAAGAATATTACAATGACTGAATGTTGCTAGAGGCAAAGTTAAATGTTATGTTACAAAATAATATCAAATTCATTATGAAATTCAAGCAAACGTTATGTGTCTAAAATATCAAAGCCGTATTTTATATTTTTCAAATTAGTAGAGTCGATCATTTGATCCATCCTAAAAGAATGTATTTGTATACAAATTTATGTATATCTGTATTCCTGTATTTCTGAACAAAGCAAAAGTTTTATCCAAAAAAAATATAGTCTCAGTAGTTCCCAGCGGGGAAGAAGCGTAATTGCACGTTGTTCTAAATGTCTAACTAAAATACAAGCACGGCTCGAATCTAAATTCCACTCAACATACGAGTACAGTCACAAAAGTCTCCACGCGGTTGAGTATTTCACTGTAATCTGGCGCAGCACATACAGTTGCGTACACATAATTATATCAGCTTTATTAGTCACATGTCGGCCTGCGCCGGCCGATACGGCCTTCTTAATATCCAATAGGAGGAAGAAGAGCTTTCCGCACGAATACTCCCATGTTGGTCCGTATAATACGCCTTATTTGATAACGCTACTGGGATCCGTGATCAGGCGTTAATTCCCATTCTTATATCTCCGACTAGAGCACGCTTCCGATTACACGTTCCGTTTTTCGCGTTACATGTTTCAAATTCGAGGTTCGCCTTGTCGGAATGCCGGTATGTATGCGCGTATTCATATGTCATGCTCAATTGTATCCGATGATTAGATTGTATTCAATCAGCGGACATAAACCAGATACAAACAAGTACGCCGAGTAGGTAATGTCGCTGTTGTGCAGATACATGCCTCGAGTAAACAACTTGGCATATTTCTGGATGAGGGATTGCTCTAGTTATTTCCTTTTGCACGGAAGGATTCCTTCCAATTGCTACATTACCTCGGCTAGTCTGTCTTTGCGACCGTAATGTTAGGCGCAAGACGAACGGCTGCCAGTCAGACGAGTTACAAGAACAAAAATACTCGCTTTGATTACGAGAAGGTCGAAATGAAAGCAATCTTCTACAATCGTGGTCCCTTCCAAGTTACACGGTCTCTTATCTACCAGCCCCGAACATTACTAGTAATGGAAATCGAATGACTATTTAACCGAGATAAACGGAAAACGTGCGGTCTCACCGCCGCCGCAAAGTCACATACAAAACTAACTTGGGCCTCTAATAAGTCAAATATCCACGGGAGGGTCACCTCACCGGACCTCAATAACTGATGAGGACATGTTGACATTGTCCTTTTGTAATTAATGAAATTGATATTGGGGACTAGTTGCTTAATAGATTCTATACATAAGGCCAATCTGAATACCGACTTTTAATGAATCACGCTATACTTCAATCATGGAAACATTGTTTGTTTCTAAGTGCCAGTTGTGGCAATTGAGTTTACTTTAAAACTACTTAAACTATATTCACTCAAAAACTTTTACATTAAATGAAAGACGTTGGGAACACATTTTAAGCAAAAAAGGTCAAGTTTGTGGTACTCAGAAAACAAAAAGACAAGTTACACATTCTCTTTCTCACAGCGCGTTCACAACTCCAAACAACTTTGTTATATTAAATCACATAAAATATTAAATCAAGTAAAGTGCGAGTGACACTTTTCATTGGAGTTTCCAGTCGGTTTCGAAAGTATCGACGCGTGGAAAGCGTTTGATATTTCACCGTCACGGTGAAGGCAAGCGTAGAGTTTCAACTTTATTAAAACTTCTACTGACGCGTTTTGTTTTATTGATGGCATTTGATGTGGACGATTTAAATCATAATTCTTGAATGGTTTATTCATTTATTTATTTATAGTGATCATTAAAAATATTCACCGGCGATGGTTTCGGTTTACGGAATTTTGATTATTTGTGATTTTTCGCCTGTAAAAACTTGAACTAATATCTGGAGGCACGGCAGTGCCCCCGCCAAGTCGAGCATTTTATTGTTTTTATATCTTAAATCAGCCAGAAGAGGGTAACGAGGGTATTTCAAGAATTTGAAGGTATATTATTTTATGAAAAATCCTTTTCAAAATGAAAGCACCTTTCATATTACAATTAGTATTTAGTCTGTAATTATGTTGTCCTTGTTTATCGATGTTGTTTGTGTGTAACTGGTACTGTATTCTCTGTCTAACTCAGGTTTTTGAAATTATTAATCGCATTTATGTTGTTCAAGCTGTGTACACTTATTTTGGAATTAGTTCTGGATCAAAACCAGTTTTGAATGTATACTTAGTTTATTTGGGAACACATTCTGTGTTGTGTACCATTATAAATAAATAAATTAGTGTTTAATTAAAAATAAAAACTTGAGCTATAATACTAATCAAACAAATTTATACAAAACCATCATACAAACCTTTTAACATGATCTAAAGTATTCTATATCGTCTCAGCGTCCTTATATCTTCCAAATCCAGGCTTTATCCACTATTATATAATCTAAAGTGAATCGTTTGTGTAATCAGTTTATCAAAACTTGGCGCGGATCTACATTCGGTGCAAATTGCTTAGTGAAGTTTTAAACTTAAAATAGTTTCTGTTATGTAGTAGGTGTTCTGTCTAGGCTGTCAGTTCATCATTTAGCACGTCGCTCTTGGAAATAAAGTGGTGGTAAAGTAAGGTTTATGTACACATAGATTTTATTTAGTTTATTTTTATTATAATACTTTTCTCTGTTGCTCCATTAAAAAAATACATATTGCCATTACGCTACAAGCTTTTCTTATTTCGCGATCGGTATGGCAATTAGAACCTGTGCTTCTCACAACTAAAACTACGCTCTAAACAAGATGGACATTGGCCATGCAGGACTCGTCGCCCCCACTTTTTTTATATGTTTAGCAGACATCCTCCGTCAAACGGCGGAGACATTGTTATGTTTAAACACAGGTGTATCGCCTCATAATAAGCTAATAAAAAGAGTGATTCTCCCACGCAAGTCTCAGAATTTTTTTCTCCAACATCTCTTTTAAGAATTTATATATGTTTTTTTCTTCAGAGTTAAACACAACACTAACACTATGTTTGTTTTGTTGCAGCGTCGCGTATTCGATATGAGATTACGAGCGGGAACATAGGCGGTGCGTTTGCTGTGAAGAATATGACAGGCGCTATCTACGTGGCCGGGGCACTCGACTACGAAACTAGGAAGCGGGTGAGTTATACACTTTGAAGTAATGGAATAGTTGCTAGAATTGATAAGTCAATTGTAACAACTATTTCATTCGTTGCTTAAAACGATAAAAAAGTTCCAAAGAGTTTTTTTTAAACTTGCCTTAAAAAGAGAAAATCGATACTAACGGCATATTCTGTGCTAACGGTGCTAACGGGGATTTTTGTAAAAAAAAAATGTTCCCTTAAAATGATAAAAGAAAACGGATTTGTTTTAAACTTACCTACCTCATAATAATGAAACAAGTACCTTTATTAGAATCTAATTACTACAATAAAAATATTTAAAAATCCCAATAAATTCTTCGTGCAAGTACTTAATTTCTCAAAGGCAAATTTCAATACAAATAATAATTAATTTTATGTTAAAAAATATGGAACAGAATTTATTTTTTATTAAATATCCCTAAGCTTATATTGGATATTGATCGCACCGTTTATGAAGTTATATATAAATAACCGACAAACCCGAAGAACGTGAGATATATTATCTTGTGTAAATCACGTAGTAACATAACTTATTTTTGTATGTATTAATATAGTGAACCTAGGTGTAAGTATTTTTGAACCCAATAAACGTTTTTGTATTGTATTGTATTGTAATATAATATTATTGAAATGCGAAATATGAAGAAAATTTGTCAAAACATGATTTCACTAAAGTTACATATGTACTTGGACAAAACTGAACGCTCTGTCAGCATTCCAGTATTGTCCACATTTCCGCGTCGCATTCGTCCACGAGACATACATTTCTTGACATAACATTACGATTTAACATCCTTTGTTCTCTAAAACCTTTTCATTTGCGTGTTGCTAGTTTCTCGAACAAAACGCAATCTCCTTTGTTTTGGTGCTTCGTAAATTTCGCTCGTACCTGTTGTACGAGAGGCTAGTAAACATGGCCGAGGACCGAGAAAACTGGCATTATAGAATATTATGTCAGGGCCTGCCTTAGTTGCTGGCAAGACGCGCTTAAACGAATATTCAAAACAAATGAGGTCATGAAATATTTGGTTGCTACGAGTAAGAAAGTGCTCACCCACAGTTATATACATAGATATTTTTAGAATGTGACATTGGAATATTATATATCTTATAATGTAGAATTGTAGCTAAAAACGTAATAGATTCGTATGTGATACGACTCTAACGCGTTATTCTCACACGATCCATCTTAATCTTAAAAGTGGTAAAAAATCTGCGACAGAATGATATATTAAAGCACCGCAGGCCTCCCGTTAAAAGCTTTCAGCTCTGCCTAAATAAGTAATACCTTCACAAAAACGGCCTCTTTATTAAAACGTAATAGTAGATATTGAACGTGGCTACCGTTGAATAATTCAATTTATTATTTATCAAGCTCCATCTCACCTATTATATATTATACTGGGAGATGACTCTGGCATCGTAACACAGCCTAACGGCTACCACGAGGTCAGAGGATTCCAAACATATTGTGACAATTTATTTGGCAAATAAATGATTTTGTATTTGTATTTTGTATTTATTGTGTTATGAATAAAATTTAACGCAAATTTCATTCCGAAACAAAGGGTCGTACGAGATTAAAAAGTGCTTCTCGGCTTTTAAAACTCGTGTCGGTCGCTAAAATGAAAGGGCCCGGAAACAAAACATACATGCGGGTAAGTTTATCTCCGCAAACTTCTTCGCGTCGGCATAATCCCAAATTAAACAAGTTAGGTATCGAAAACACGAGCGAAGTTATTAAACACGGACCGATTCGTGTAAACACAGAGTGTGTATTGTGTATACTGAACGTGCTGCTGTGTATCCGAGATCAATTAAAAACAAACTGCTTAGGGAAAAAAACTTGATGAGTGCGCAAGACGTTGTGAATTTCTATACGCTGCGTTACGTAACGTAAACCTCTCTATTTTATCTTGTTAGTTGTGCCGTAATTAAAAACGGAGGTGAGCTGGCTCTAAGAAGAATTAATCGCCCTTTGAACATAATTTTGTACTAAAATAAACGGCGCTAAACGGTGGAACGGCGTTTTACTTTCTTTGCCTGTTAGCAAGTTTCAATTTAAAAGCACCGTGTCGTGTTGTTCGCTTGAGGAGCCCTCTTTGTTACGCCACAAAGTTTCCGCCAACTTTCACAAGATAAATAATTTAATCTTTAATATCCATTTAAGTGTCGTAGGCGCGAGCATTGAGCGATGCGACGTATCGCTATCAAACCGGAAATTGTCAAAGATTTTATTGGTTCGTATCGAACGCCTAATCTCAAATATTGTTCTACGGCTTACAGTATTCTGGCGTCGGCTCTTAAATGTCTCAACGACATTTTATTGTTATGTATTTAGATACAATAACAATGTTTCATTGTACTGTAAAAGACAAGGAAAGACCCGACGGCAAATTGAATTTCCTCGGCTTATTCCTCTGGAAACGTCTGGCGTGACATTTTACGCTCCGGTACCTGGAATCCATTTATAGAGTGCTCTAAGTTTGAGAGTATTTTGATGTGTCGGAAAACCTATCAGTCTAAATCAGGGTTAAACCCGTCGAAGCTAGCTGTAGGTAGATACAGCAGAGCGCAATGTAGGAACGTAGGGGCGCCTCGCACCTAGCCACCTTTAGCTGACAAATCTGGGAATAGGATTTGAGTGGCTTTGCTCGCCAGCCGGCTGTGCGGGTGTGCGCCGCTCAGCTGCGCCAGGTTAGCTGTTGTTTACGTGTTTCTGACTCGCATTGTCGATAATTTAATTGTTTGCGTTCCGACTACGGCGACAGAACGTAAAATTCCGAGCGTTAAATGAAAACTGCTCACTTCCAACTTGTATAATATGCGTGAGATGACTTTTGAAACAAACATTTCCCTCCCGGGTGAGGAAATTACTGAGCGACACTGACAGATGACACCAATAACTCCCTCGACTCGCAAACACGCTCGCTGTATAACCCGGCCTCGTGTGGACTTGCCGTATTTTTAGTGACGATTTATAATCCAGTACGGTTTTTATTTCACCCAATTACTTTTAACTTTCAGCAGAAAAATGCTGAATATTCCGAATACGGCTGACTTCGCCGGGCATCATTAATATCTGTTATCATTTTTTTCCTCTGTTATCACGACGACGACCCGAATGAAGTTAATTACAGACGGTCTTAAATTACTTCGTTCTTATTTCTTATTTAACTTTGTGGATTACTTTGTTAATTTTGTAATTACAAAAGTCGGATTTTTATCTGGCCTAAACGGGCGTAGCGTCTGATTGGGTGAGGTTAGAAAGTTTTAACGAAGGCATTGAATTGTTTACTTGAACGCTGCATGGATAGTACGAGCTGAAGCTGGCGGCGTCTGACAACCTGAAGGAGAACTACACGACGGTGGTGATCCACGTGAAGGACGTGAACGACAACCCGCCGGTGTTCGAGCGGCCCACCTACCGCACGCAGATCACGGAGGAGGACGACCGCAACCTGCCCAAGCGCGTGCTGCAGGTCCATCCTACTCATATACTAGCCCAGCACTTCGACCCTTTATTGAGTCTCTTGAGTCATTTAACTGAAAAAAATATACGCCAAATATGAAAGGTAGATGTTAACATATAAGAGAAACTTTTCCATTAATCTATCTGTCATATTTTTGCTTATTTGTTTTCCATTAACTGTAAAAAAGAGACTTAAAAAAGCATCGAACTATGATATGTTTGCGACCTGATTTCCAGTAGATTTGTCTTTATGCATGGCATGGTTTTTGACAGAGTTTTTCGGTTTTTGTAGTGCCGTTTGGTTGCTAGTTTTCTAGTTACGTTGTTTTATTTTATCGTTTTTAATTGCATACAGCTTGTTTATAGGGGTGATCTACAGTTTCAACGTGCAATTGGTTTTTATCTACAACTGGGTTTTTGTGATGTCGTCATCGTAAATTACAGTTTATTGTTTTAGTTAATTGCAACAGCGATAACGAGTTATCCTTTCTTTTTTACAGCATAATCCACTGAAATCTCATTAAGCCTTACCAAACATTACGTACTTATGCGCACATTTATTTAAAGGCAGGGTGAAGCACAGAACCGGAAATATAGCGACAGTCGAGCGCGAACATTGGCAATCAACATTTCTATCAGTTCGCTAAACCAATGAGCGGTATTGAAATCGCCAGCGGTACATCAGTCGCGCCGAGAGAGGAGACGGGCGGGCTCAGTGGCTCGCGTAATACCGCCGCCGCCACGATAATGTTCTTTAAACAACCGCCTGCGGTTTTTATATTTATTTACCCTCTCTGCCGTCACTGCCGCCGACCTCTAAGTATTTTTTGATATAATCTTATTCCGAACTCGACTTTTCCAATTTTTCTAACGATAATGTCGAGAACTTCGGCAGCAGGGCGGGAGTTTGATGAAAACTCGCGTTTGAAATTTGTACTTTTCAATTATTGCACGAAACTCGGAGAGCAAAGTTCCTAGCGCGGCATAAATTAACTTCTTCGTTTCGATTAATCCGTTGCGGCTTTTGACGAAACATTTTCTGTGATGATTTCGCTCCGATAGAATAGAATATTTACACGAAACAAAGTCTAAAATAACAGTTGGAGAGAATAAATCACGGCCTATCGATATGAAATATTACAAATACTCTCGGCACTCGTTAAAAATGACTACTGCGAACACGTAGCGTGACTTATCTGTTGTAAAAAATGGACTGTCTGGAACGGATTAATGTACCGTTTATTGCCTTGTTTGTAGCCAACTTGAATAAAATACGAATCCTATTAACGACGTGACAACTTGTCGCGAGTTCGCGAAACGTTTTCGATTTTAGCTGTCTGGTTTTGAATCATTCACTGAAGAAGTTTACTTAATTTCACAATTAGTGTAACTGGAACTAGAATAACACTTTGGACGTCATTTAAACATTATGATATTTTTAAAAATTAATGACTATCCTAAATGGAACCGAAATAAAAAAACTACGAAAATAAATTCAACAACTCATATCTATAAAAATCTCAAAACATAATAAGTACTTATGAGTATGCGTGTGACAACTACAATATAGTTTTATTAATACATTTATGTTGTATATAAATTCGCATTAATCATCTACAATTGTATGTTCTACATTTTTTATTTTGAATCCAAATCCAATTAATTTATGATTTACTTATTTTTACAATCCCAATTTATTTGTCCTTAGTTTTAAAAGCACATTTTGCATGAGCATGTTATTTTGATCTATGCGTGTGCGCAGTACGATCTGACGCTGGTGGCATCTGACGGACGCAACGAGAACTCGACCAGGGTGGTGGTGAGAGTGCTGGACGTCAACGACCTTCCTCCCAAGTTCTCAAGAAGTGCCTACGTCACACAAGCATTAGAAGAAACCGGACCCTTTCCACGTTCCCTTATACAGGTTTTGTTGTGTTTTGTTTATTTGATTTATTTACTTTACTTTCTTGTTCTTATTCGGCCCTCCTCTGGTTTCTTTTCTTTCATCTACTCAGTTATTTATCTACACAGTGTGTCTTATATCAAACAACCTGTATTTTTGAGGTGATAGTATATACATAGGTGAAGGTATATTATGTATATAAGTAATTGAAATTTATACTGGTACTTCGATACTTCTTTTCCGTAAAAGTATTAGATTTTATTAGACAGAAAACAAGCGGTCTCAAAATGAAATGCAAATTATCAATAATAAGCAAAAACATAGAATAATTAAACTTTTTAAGAAAGTAGGATATTTTTTATGGGATCTTGTTTGAGTATACTGTCTGAAAAGTTTTTCTTAGCAGATTTATTTGGTATTGACATATTTTTTCATGTTATGAATAAAATAAGAATCCAATTTCTAATGTTTCGTCTCGTCCGGATACATAAACAAAGAGTTTTCTTTTGCGTATGTTTACTTAATGCTTGTTATTCTTTATTTCTTTTACAAGACTTAATGAGTTCCTTATAAGTAGTACAAGTATGAAAAATGTAAGAAATATCTTGCTTAATTAAATTAAATGTGCTTGAAAACATGCTCCCCGTTTCATGTTTTGAAACTTAACAATACAACGTTTTCAGAGATACCTTAGAAATCAAAACAATTGTCTGAAAAATATTACACGTTTTAACCAAAATTGCATAAAATACGACACCTTCCCATAATAAAAACTTTAATTTGCGATTTAACTATTCCACAAGATGTTTTCCTGCAGGTCGAGGTCCGTAAATTTTTTACTGTTGACATTTACATTAATTATAGTTTCATGGCTTGAAGCTACGCAGATAACCTCAAATCATGAAACTGTGCCATAAATCCAACTGCGCCTAATGGCTTCCAAGCTTGGCCTGGATATACCAATCTGCTGCCATAGCATGGCTTTTATAAAACAATTCACAATCTACCTTTGAAAGATTTTTAATTTCTTGACAAAATGTATATTACAGATACATACGTATCTGTGCAAACATACTTATTTTTGTAATACTCTTACAAAAATAAGTACCTACTTATGTTGTTCCGATTATTTAATTTTCAAATGAAAAGATGTATTTCAAAAAGGAAATACGAGTAAATTATTCCTCTCATTTGTTTGAAAAAGATAACATTGAACATACCAGACCAGCCATTGGCAATGGTTTTTTAAAAAAATATTTAAGAACGAGAATTTCATAAAGCTTTATAATCCATACATAATATAATAAAGCTAAAGAGGGTCAAAAGACTGAACATTAAAGGTATTTAAAAAAAAATTGAGATACTTTGAATTCATAGCAGAACACATTCCAACAATTTCTAGAAATTTTGTCTGTTTATCGGTTTCTCTGTTCATCTGTGTCTTTGTTTGTCTGTTTATTTAAACGCTTATCACGTCTGAACGGTTCATCATGATTTTTGGTTTGATTTTCGGTTAGTCTTAGGAATGTCATAGGCAGTAGGCATTTTGATGTTCTCATTGGCATAAGTTTTTCATCCTGGAATATTGCGAGCAAATAGTTCATAAAGTACTAAAATAAAAACAAAATCCCGAATCACCTTTAGTGCATGCAGTACAGCGTGCAAGCCTCAGGCATTAGTCGAAATACACGAATTTAGTAATCTCTGCGCTGTGGTCGTTTGCAGAATTCGATATTCTTGTTTCGGACTACATTTTAACTGAGCTATCTACCCACAAATGAAACAATATACAAATTAAATTCTCCATTTCCCGGGTTCGTTGTAATTTGACTTTCGCAGAATTATTTGAATAAATCGTGAAGTTGGGTTAGGCAATATGATAATTAATTGGTTACATTTTCTAAGTAAATAATTCTCCACATTTGAACTGTCTGATATTTCCAACCGTAAAAGCTCATCAATAAACCAAAAGGGTGTTTCAAAACTATCAAATGTACCGTTTATATAGTTTTCTATTGATATTACGGAAACTAGTTAAAATTTAGAAGTTTTCTGTAATCACATGTTTTATTTAATTTAAAATGTAAATAACATAGCCTGCCCTCCACAACCCAGGTTATCCTAGTGTGGAGTGCAGTGAACATATTGTTATAGTTCATGTGTTTCACTTAAATAAATTATTTATTTATTATTATTTATTATTTGTAAAATTTATCTTCTTGTTATATGATATATATGTACCTATACCCTTAATTCTGTATTTCATCCTGAATTATTTAGTTTTAATGTTATGCTTACAACATTTGAATAATAAATCTCATTAGATACCAATTTTTAATTAATTTTGATATCAATGAAATTTTGTAATCAAGTCTTTTATCTAACAGCGGAAAGATTGGAGCCGAATCGACTAAAAAACATAATATCAGTCGATTAATTGTGTACCTACAATAAAACATCAAAAATACTATTGTATTTAAATCGACTGATTAAATAGTCTTGTTGCATTGTAAATTAATATCGACATAACACTTAGCTCCTTACCTATTTATAAAAAACTAGTGGACGCACGTGGCTTCGCTCTCATTATTTTAGAATAAAAAGTTCCCTATGACACTCGTAAGACCTCATACTACCGAAAAACCAAAAATCATGATGATCCGTTCGTACGTGAAAAAAAAAAACAAAGAAACTGATAAACAGACAGAATTTCTAGTAATATTCGGAACGTATTCTGCCATCAATTCGAAGTATATCCAAACATTTTTTTTATTTTTCTTCAATATTCAGACTTTTGACCCTCTTCAGCATTTTTATTATATGTATGTATAGATAATAATAGGTCTTTACCTCTGAAATTGCCGTTTTTTTCTTACATTTTAATCTGTTTGTAACTTTTACGTACAGCTATATTTTTTTCCAAATACATTTTTTATTGTATCAATTGTTGAATTATGTACCTTTTAGATAAAAAAATGTATTACTAGTGCATATTACTTATAGGGAAGTCATTGAAAACACCTCTTTAAATGTGTCGTCGGTTTCACTACTTTAACTAGGTATATTTTTATCATATAATAGGTTTTTGAGAAATTGATATACGCAGTGCATAGCTTTTTTTCCATCTAACTATAGTTATCAATTGCATCTGAATCTGTTCAGACATTTCCATACAAACATTAAAAATGTTTGTATGGAAATATCATTTTTCTCAATTTCGTCATACAAATCGGCAATTTCATAAGTAAAGACCTAATATAATTAATCAATGATCAAACAGTAGGTTAACAGTGTTTTGTTTTTCCATCATGATTAATTTTAGTTATAAGTGACCGGGTGTACCTTTAAACGAATGTGCAACCAAAATTAGAAAGAAAAAAAAATAATGAATAGGGACAAGATTTGCTGAGTACTTCCTTAATTATGATAAATTTAAGCTTAACACGATTACTTAAGACTACTTGAGTATCATGCTTAATTCCACTAATACCTACTAACAGAGAGTTGATCGATATTCCTAATTGCCTCTTCCTTAGCTTCAGGCACCTGGTAAGTAATTCATGCAAATTTTCATTGGAAAGCTTTTTGTTCCTACTTTACAGCTTTAATTAGACGCCCTTGGGTTTCAACTCTTTCTCAAAAGTATGCGGCTTACGGGGAATGATGGCTTTGCATGATATTTTCTTTTTGTAATTTTAAAAAGGAGGTAAGTATTTTGCATGTTTAGTTTAAAATTTTATTGAAACCTAGAATAAAATCTATGTGTTGTAATAATTTCTAATTTAATATGAAAACGATATGTTCCAAAACTTGGCCTTTGTTTAACAGTTACAAAATGTATCATGGTTTTAATTAAAACGTAGGTTGTTAATAGCTATAAGGAAGGCACGGCTAATATTGAAGAATCACATCACATTTTTTCACGACTTTTTTTGCCTTGTAATATAAACTTCCACGTCTTTTTTCAACAAAAGTGATGAGTCCCATAATGTTTATAAAGTGTACCGTTTATTATTTTTCTAAGACAACACCGACAAAAACGGGCTCTGTCAGCTTAACGTGACTTTTATACGCGAGCTAAAATCAGACAAAGCTATATCGTACAACGTTACTGTAGTACCTAGTACGGAATAGCATACCAAAACAGCCCTGTCGCGAATAATGAAGCCTCGTCCGTCATAAGCCCGACGGTCCCTAGTCACTAGTGACAACCTTTTTTATAATAATTCGGGCCAAACTCGCAAATGATCCGAGTAATTATGTAAACGTCGACCCTCTTCATTTCTGGCGCTCAGACCGAATCTTCGTAATTGGACATTCCGTGACTCAGTACCGACGTGTAGCAAGATTTGATAGTGACCAATTTGTCCCTCGACGTACCTGCTTGTAGAGGTACGTGTTGAAATGTGGTTGCTAAGGAATCCAGGGTGCTAGGAGAAAGTTCCAACTTCGTGTATGGCTAGTAATGAAATAGTCGATGTCGTTTGATAGTTCCAACATATTATGTACATAGGTAATTACAATTCCCCAGGTATGACATAACTAGAACATAAGTAAATAGAAAAGTAAGTCATACAAATTACTTACTATTCGAGAAACAAAAGTTTAACTGCGTGTTTTCTTTAATTCTACCGTGAATATCATAAACATTTTGCTCGTAAGTAATTATAGCTTTGTATCAACTGCCCTTTGTATTTTGTATTTATCTAAATACTGCGAAATCTGAAAAGAAACTTATTATGTAATTTTTCTTTTACTTGCCGCGATTAATATGACAAATTATAGTCTATTCTTGTAGTTTCATATATTTTTTTCTGAGAACCTCATAAGGATAAATGATGGGGTTGGAACGTGTATAGAAATAAAATCGTGTTATGGAGAATCTTCAAATCTTGATAAAAAAGTCAATCCTCGAGTTGGAAGTAACCTCTTAAGGTTTTTTCCAATATTGGGCTACATTCCCTTTATTTATTTTTTCAAATATTATGCTGAAGAGGAAAAGAAACAGCTATATCACTTATTACAGATCGTTTCAATTCCCCGCAAACTCCTTATATAGTGATAAAAGTTGGGCAGCTTTCTTCGTCCGGAGATCCTTAAAGAGGAAAGTTTTCGTTACTTCCGGCGAGGGAGCTGCTATAGTGGGCCGCTGATGCAAACAATCCGGGTGTCGGCGGGTTCATAAACTCCGGGAAAACTTCCGAAGAATCAGCCCCCACTATAAAATAGCAGCTAGTTGTTACGCAAGCCGGGCGACGCTTTCTGATGGCCTTAATATTCTCAGCCGCTGAGATCTCCAGACCTCTCCTTAATTCATTAAACTTGAATGATGGTGTATAAACTGTACAAACCTCTTGTTATGTCGCAACTAATTCCGTATAAACACGATTACACGGCATTTTGAATATAATGAAGGTAAATCGAATTGGAAAGTTAGAGACGAAATATTATTTTCTCGTCAGAATTTGATTTGGTTTGTGGAATATGTTTGTATTTGGGGCGAATAATAGGTTCTGTGCTGGCGCCCGGGGACACAACCCGCCGTGTTCTGTTCGAGGCTCGGTGCTGGCTTTCTATAAATAAGTAATCAAATAGATCTACACAAAGGCCAACTTTTGGAACTACCCGAATTATCTGTACAATATTTAGCTTCGACATTGATACGTATCAAAAGACCGCACACAGATAATCTTCGCATTCGTGCGGTATAATTGCGCACATTAATTACCTCATTACTGTAATATGTAACTGTGCTATAGCTACATTTTTCTGTTATGTAGGTCACAGCCACAGACGGTGATAAAGATAGGCAGCAGAACATCGTGTATTTCCTTACGGGGCAAGGCATCGATCCTGACAACCCCGCAAATAGCAAGTTCGATATAAATCGCACCACAGGAGAAATTTTCGTGCTGAAAGTGAGTATTGGAAAAGGTTTTTTGTTCTTAGTTTTAATTGCATGCATGGTTACAATGGAGCAGGGAATGTTGCGAAGATTTTTTTTTTTTTAATTTTTTTTTTTTTTATGTGTCGGCGACAGTGGAGAGCCTCGAGTGTATAGTGGGCGCGGGCCGCCGGCCGGCAGGACACCGCGTGCTCGGCATGCAAAATGCAATCACACATTTATTGCGTTCCATTTATCTCATAACCTGAACGCAGATATTTCTGTAACGATAAAACTCGTACGGCTCCTGAATGTTAATTGCCTACTTTTAGAACGCTTCCGCAATCACATTATGTTATGATGCAGACAAACATAAGCAGTTCGTAAAGTCATAAAATATTTGTATGTATCTTTTGCCTTTTCTGCTGAAATATTTTCTTTAAAGTAAAACAAATATCTTCAACCAGACTTCAAATACACGAAGAGTGAGTAGTGAACACTAAATAAGTATTAGCTCAAAGAATCCAATAAATTCAGTCTAATAAATAATTTTCGTTTCTATAACGCAATCTCGAATTATCGTTAAATTCATATAAAATACTTGTATTTGGAGCTAATACAATGAATATCAGGTTTGTAGAGAAAACGGTAAAAAGTAAGTGGGCCATTCTTCCCCCACATGTTTCACGAAAATCGTTTCAGGGCTTATTACGTCACAAATTGTACTTAGGAATGTTTTTATTACGCAGACTCGTCGTTATTTTGTTAAAATGTTCATATAAAATTCGGAAGGTACTTTTTGTTGACGTCAAATTTATTAAACATACTCACATATGTCAATTTTCGGTTGTAGTATGTATGAAGAAGGGTATTAGAATGATTTACTTAATTTGTTGTTTGTTCACAGCCCTTGGACCGCGATCAGCCGAACGGCAGGCCTCAGTGGAGGTTCACTGTGTTTGCTCAAGACGAAGGCGGAGAGGGCCTAGTAGGATACGCAGATGTTCAAGTTAATCTTAAAGACATTAACGATAATGCCCCTATTTTCCCTCAAGGAGTTTACTTCGGCAATGTCACGGAAAACGGAACGGCCGGCATGGTTGTTATGACGATGACCGCAATTGACTATGACGACCCTGCCGAAAGTAATAATGCGAAACTTTGGTATTCTATAGAGAAAAATGTAATCGAGGAGGAAACGGGCTCTCCTATATTTGAAATAGAGCCAGAAACAGGTGTAATCAAAACGGCAGTTTGTTGTTTGGATCGGGAAAGGACGCCAGATTATTCAATACAGATAGTAGCGTCAGATGGAGGGGGGTTAAAGGGCACCGGGACCGCATCCATACGGGTCAAAGACATAAACGACATGCCCCCGCAGTTTACAAAAGATGAATGGTTCACTGAAGTTGATGAAACCGACGGTACTAATCTACCTGAAATGCCAATACTCACGGTAACTGTTCATGATGAAGATGAAACAAATAAATTCCAGTATAAAGTTATTGAAAATAGTGGATATGGTGCTGATAAGTTTACTATGGTAAGAAATAATGACGGTACTGGGTCACTAAAAATTGTACAGCCCTTAGACTATGAAGACCAATTACAAAGTAATGGCTTCAGATTTAGGATACAAGTTAATGATAAAGGAGAAGATAATGACAACGATAAATATCATGTAGCTTATTCGTGGGTAGTAGTGAAACTTAGAGATATAAATGACAATAAACCACAATTTGAAAGAGCTAATATAGAGGTATCTGTATATGAAAATGCTGAAGTTGGGAAAAGCTTAGAAACATTCAAAGCAACTGATCCTGATCAAGGTGGGAAGAGCAAAGTCTCCTACGCGATTGACAGATCGTCAGATAGGAAGAGACAATTTTCAATCAATCAAGAAGGGACTGTGAGTATACAGAGATCTTTAGACAGAGAAGATACACCTCGGCATCAAGTAAAGATACTGGCAATAGACGATGGTGTTCCTCCAAGAACTGCTACAGCCACGTTAACTGTCATTGTCCAAGATATTAATGACAACGCACCAACGTTCTTGAAAGACTATAGACCTGTACTGACTGAGCATATTGCGCCTAAGAAAGTGGCAGAGATTTTAGCTACAGACGACGATGACAGATCGAAAAGCAACGGACCGCCATTCCAGTTCCGTTTGGACCCTGGTGCAGATGATATTATTAGAGCGTCGTTCAAAGTTGAACAAGATCAAAAGGGAGCTAATGGTGATGGCATGGCTATTGTATCTTCTTTGCGTTCGTTTGATAGAGAACAACAAAAGGAATATCTCATTCCTATTATCATCAAGGATCACGGCAACCCTGCGATGACTGGCACAAGCACACTCACAGTAGTAATTGGAGACGTGAACGATAACAAGATGCAGCCAGGTTCTAAAGAGATACTTGTCTATAGCTATCAGCACCAGACCCAAGGACCAGATACTGAAATTGGACGTGTATACGTTTATGATTTAGATGACTGGGATTTACCGGATAAAAAGTTCTTCTGGGAAAGTACGGAACATCCAAATTTCACACTAGATGAAGAATCGGGTATGATACAAATGAGACATAAAACTAAAGAAGGCAGGTACCACTTAAAATTCAAAGTGTATGATCGGAAACATACGCAAACTGATGTGCCGGCAAATGTAACAGTTTACGTGAAGGAAATATCTCACGAGGCGATAATAAATTCTGGATCAATAAGGATATCGGGTATATCCGATGAAGATTTTATAAGAGTGTGGAACTACAAAACACTAAGCGTATCCAGGAGTAAACTGGATATTTTCAAAGACAAATTGGCAGATTTACTGAACACGGAACGTGAAAACATTGACATCTTCAGCGTCCAATTACGGAAAAAGCATCCGCCTGTAACTGACATCAGGTTCTCTGCTCATGGAGCTCATTATTATAAGCCAATACGGTTAAACGGCATTGTTCTCATGCACCGAGAGGAGATTGAAAGAGCCGTCGGAATAAATATTACCATGGTTGGTATAGACGAATGTTTGTATGAAAACCAGATGTGCGAAGGATCTTGCACCAACATTCTTGATATTAGCAACGTGCCATATATGGTAAATTCGAATAAAACTGCTCTTGTTGGTGTGCGTGTAGATGTGATCGCTGAATGCACTTGTGGTGCTCGCAACTTTACTCAAGCAGAAACATGCCGAAACTCACCTTGCTACAACGGGGGCAGATGTATTGAAGGAAAATATGGCTTGACATGTTCGTGTCCACCTGGATATACCGGCCCGAGGTGCCAACAGACGTCAAGGAGTTTCAGAGGTACTGGGTGGGCGTGGTATCCAGCTCTCGAAATGTGTGATACTTCTCACTTAAGCTTCGAGTTCATCACAAGGAAATCTGAGGGCGTACTCTTGTACAATGGTCCAATAGTACCGCCAGAACCTGAAGAAATTATGGTATCTGACTTTATTTCCGTGGAATTGGAACGTGGTAATCCTCGGTTACTGATTGATTTCGGTTCTGGAACTCTTGAATTACGTGTCAAAACAAAGAAAACTTTAGACGATGGTGAATGGCATAGAATAGACATATTCTGGGATTCAGAAAATGTACGCATGGTCGTCGATTTTTGTAAATCTGCTGACATTCAGGAGATGGAAGATGGAACACCACCAGAGTTTGATGACTCCACATGTCAAGCGACGGGAACCATACCTCCATTCAACGAATATTTGAACGTGAATGCTCCCCTCCAAATCGGTGGTCTATACATTGAACATTTCGATCCCACACATTACCACTGGCAGTACATGCCCATCGGAAAAGGCTTCGATGGTTGTATCCGCAACTTAGTTCACAACAGCAAATTGTACGACTTAGCCCACCCTGGTCTGTCGAGGAACTCAGTCGCCGGCTGTCCACAAACAGAGGAAATCTGTAACCAAGCCGATACTACATCGCGGTGCTGGGAACACGGTACATGTGTTGGTAGTTTCTCCGAGGCGAGATGTCAGTGTCAGCCAGGCTGGACAGGCCCGTCCTGCAATTTACCCACCACGCCCACTAGTTTCCGACCCCAAAGCTATGTGAAGTTCGCACTGAGTTTCGAGCCTGACAGATTTAGCACACAGGTCCAATTGAGATTCAGAACGCGTGAGCCGCACGGTGAACTTTTTAGAGTAAGCGATCAGCACAACAGGGAATACGGAATATTGGAAGTGAAAGACGCGCGATTGCATTTCCGATACAATCTGAATTCCTTACGGACAGAGGAGCGAGATGTGTGGCTCAATTCAGTCGCGGTTGACGACGGTCAGTGGCATATCGCACGTGTCAGCCGGTACGGTAGTGCTGCCACGCTCGAGATCGATGGCGGAGAAGGCAGGAGATACAACGAGACTTTCACTTTCGAGGGACATCAGTGGTTGCTCGTAGACAAACAAGAGGGAGTGTATGCCGGTGGCAAAGCAGAGTACACCGGAGTGAGGACTTTTGAAGTGTATGCTGATTTCCAGAAGGGTTGTTTGGACGATATTCGCCTGGAAGGCAAGCATTTACCTCTCCCGCCCGCTATGAACGGAACGCAGTGGGGTCAGGCGACAATGGCCCGCAATCTCGACCGGAACTGCCCGTCTAATAGCCCGTGCATCAACGTGCACTGCACAGAGCCTTTCGTCTGCGTCGACCTATGGAATGAATATGAATGCACGTGAGTATTACTCCACTTAAATACCAGTCATTAATCACAAGATTATAATTAACTTCCAATTCAAAATTAAGCTACGGATCAATTACCCCTCGAGAGTTTGCATATTAAAGTTTGATCCGCAATACAAATTGAAATTTCCTTTTTGTGCTCACATATTAATCCTTATGAAATAATTGGTGCGCGCTGAGTCTCGTATATATATTATTATTATTCATTAAAAATGTATTTACATACATGCCTATACATATATTTAACACAACATAACCAAAGCTTCTTATAACAACCATATTAATATTCATATCTACTCAACGGCTCTTCCTCGAAACCGAGTCTTAATATTTCGTATATATGTACTTTACGCTTGTGTGATGTATAATTGTATTAATATGTATATTGGAATGGTGTTCAGTTGCGGTGAGGGTTTGGTTCTGTCGCCGGACGGGAAAGGTTGCGTTGACAAGAACGAGTGTCTCTACTTCCCTTGCCGGAACGGCGGGTCGTGCTTGAACCGGGAGCCCGGCTACCGCTGCCTGTGCCCCGAGGGCTTCTGGGGCGAGAACTGCGAGCTGGTGCAGGAAGGCCGCACGCTCAAGCTCAGCATGGGCGCGCTCGCCGCCATCCTCGTCTGCCTCCTTATTATAATGAGTGAGCTAACACTAGACGTAGCACTCGTCCACCGTTACCCGTCGCACTCACACCATCCGTATCTATGTATCACTTCGCTGCGGATTTTTTATCGACCAAATATCATTCACAATTCATTTTCACACCTTAAACATTTTTTGTTTATCATGATCTTTTTAGTCGATAAAGGATCCAATATCACATTATGTAGCAGTAGTGCATGCTATTATTGGGGGGCTCAGCGCGCGTCGCCGCTACGGAGAGGTATATCGCGCATTGCATAGGTGTCCCGGAGGCTCGACGCGCGGCGGCAGCACTTGCGTGAACATCGACGAGTGCCTGGAGTACCCCTGCAAGAACGGTGGCACCTGCGTGGACCGGGAGCCGGCCAGGAGATACGACTGCGTCTGCAGCTTCGGATACACCGGCCACGACTGCGAGCTGGAGCTGCTAGCCTCCGGCATCATCACCCCCTCCCGGGACTTCATTATAGCTATCATTGTTTGTTTGTTCATGCTTCTAGGTGAGCACAACCCATTTGTTTGCATGCAGTTATTGCCCGCTCATGTACCGCTTAAATAAATCCGACGAATTTTGTTTCCCAAATTAGTTTGCGAACCAATTTTCACTGTATAATGAAATGTTTTCATGAGCGAGCAAATGAACCATTTTAGTTTATCATCACTTAAACGTATTTCATAATGTCAGTAGCTGATGTCCGTCGTAGTTTAGTTCCGATATGGGGAGTGATGTGTATAGTTGTCTAATAGATATGTCTGTCTCTGTACGACCCTAAATTACGATAACCGTGCCCATACAAAGCAACTGTGACTAAAACACTGCGCATTGAATTTTATTACTATTGAATAACGGAGTAGTAAAAGCTATAAAGGCAATAACAATAGGGGTTATCTACACAGCGTATGTACACGCGCTGGCCCCATTATGCTCTAAAATCAACGCGGGCCCTTTCCTTTATTAAATGTCTGCCTTCCTTACGGAAATTGAAATGACTAAAGCAATCCCCGTCCTAATATTCCCAGTTCCTTGTGACAATATAAGAGCAGCTATATTAGGCACATATTTCACCTATTGACTAAATAAATTACCGGGAAATGGCTGTATTATTTGCGGTTGGTATATGTATTTTTTTACATTCAATCTCGTTTTGGTTGTCATTTTCGTGGAAATTCTTTCGTTGAGCGGGATAACAAAAATAAGTATAAATTACCTTTCTTATTCGTATTACTTCGGCTTAGAAACATCTTAAAAAAACGTAAAATAATTACGGTTAAGTTAGCAAAATTAAATATAACAAGCTAAAACTTACAACGTTAATGATTAAATGTCATGAAATATTAATATAAATTACCTTGTTTTTTTTTTCAATTATAACTCGCAGCGGCCTGCTGTCTATCAACTCTTGAATTTCTTTTTCAACAAAATCCAAAGTTTCATCGATGAACCGGTCCTGCATTAAGCAATTTGCAAATTTTTGAACAAAGCTAGGAAGTTTACTTTTCATAATTGGATTATTACCAATCATTTTATAATAAAAGTAATTTAGTATCGACCAACCGCAGATTCACTCGTCATATATTTATAATAATAAATAGCTTATGTCATTTTTGGGACTTCGTCTATGTACCTTCCTACCAAAAACCATGAATATCCGTCGCTCCGCTATAGCAAGGAGGAAGAAACATCAGCAAAGTAACGAAATCACTTTCGATAACATATGTATTCTAGTATTTTATAGTCATATTTTTGTTTATTTAAGCGTATCACCCATGATACCATTATCTAAAAATAAAAAAATAAAACGGGACATTGCACACAGCGCCATCTATCCCCACACTAAGCAAACCCTTGTGTCGTGCGTGGGTACTAGATAATGGATAAAATACTTATTATGTTATATTATCATTATCTAATACTAAATATTGATTAACTTGCTATATTTACTTTTATAAACAAACTTGGATTGAGTAGCGATTCCCAAATATTGGCTCTTTTACAAAACATTTTAATTTTTAAAAGGAATTGTTGGAGTAATCAGTCCGAACTTTATATTCCTCGAGTTATTCACTGACTTTACTAACAATAATTTGACGCCTACGTATTAATTTTCCTACGTAGGTATTTGAGTTTTGAGTCGTAAAATCAATTAAGTTCTACTTGAATGCCGTAGAAATTTAATTACATACGTTAGTAATTGTAATAGGTATTAATTTATCATTATTATTCGTATGCCGTAAATACGTTTCTAAAATAAACTGCTGGTTGCTAAGACTAAATTATTAATGTTTTTTGTTGACTGGAAATTACAAAGTACATTTAGCTTCACTAACACACATTTTTTTCTCACGAAATAAATAAACTGGTTCGTCTAGCTTGTCTAATATAAAAAAAATATTCATTAATCAAAAGCTTTCTCAACTTTTTTAATTATTACGCCTTTCTTAATTTATTAAAGTTCGCCGAAATATTTAATTGAAGTCTGCCCGTATAAATTATAAAAAGTAATCATGGTTCATTTACAAATTTATAATTTTGTTTGTTTTAACTCGTTGCCATAATTATAATTATATGTACGAGGAAAAATAATGGATCATTCAAACAATACTGGAATCTTTAATATTTATGAGTAACTAGTGGTTGATCGCGGCTGCGCTCGCATTAAGAAGTAAAACTTGCATCCCCTATTTCACCCTTTAAAAAGTGGCCTTTCCAAAAATCCTATCTTAGTTGATGCCTTCGTCATAACATCTACCTTCATTCCAAATTTTAGCCCAATCCGTGGTTTGGGCTGTGCGTACCTTTGAGTTTTATATATTTAGAAGATACGTTAGAACCATGCGATCTGATTTACTCTAAAACGAATAGATTCATCAACTCTATTGCAACACTCGTTCATAGACACATACATATGAAAAAAGTTTATATCATATTCCTCATCTGGTGATTTTATTGCCAAAAGCATTTTTTCCCGTCCAACAAACCTAGATTCTAACACAATATTTCCTCCCAGTTCTGGTGCTGGTCTTCGTGGTCTACAACCGCCGTCGGGAAGCCCACATCAAGTACCCTGGCCCTGATGATGACGTGCGCGAAAACATCATCAACTATGATGACGAGGGGGGTGGTGAAGATGATATGACAGCATTCGACATAACCCCACTGCAGATACCCATAGGTGGACCCCTGCCCGATCATGCTCCGCAGAAAATGCCGTGTAAGTTACATTTTATTAATTTAAAACAATATATTTTCTATTTATTGTGGTTATATAAATTAAGGTTAGTCATGAAACAATCTATTAACAAATATTCAAAAAAAAACCAATGTCATAAAATTAAATATTTTAATAAAGTACATATATTATAAAAGATATTGATAATATGTATCGAATAACCCACCCCGGATCGTTCCTGGAGCAACTATAAAAAATATTAAAAATAATAGCATTTAAAGTTGATTTAGGCAAGCGTGACGTGATTTAACAAATTTGCGCTTTAAAAAGCTAATTGTGAAACAATCTGTAGTCGTAATTCACTTATTGAATTTTATTATACAATCTAGAAAAACGAAGTTTATAAATTGGCCTATTAGGTAAATGAAAAATGTATCTAAGTCGACAAACAAAATATCAAAAGAAAACTGCTTAATCCAATTTGTGTGAGTTTTAATACACGTCTTAATCATTTTCCGACGAGCTTTAATATTTTCTTATTTTGTTCTGGTATTTCTAAATGTGTTGTAAATAATTCAGTAATGTTTAGAAGGTCTAATGAGAAGGACCGCAGAAATTCGCTCAAAGCTACCGACACAGCCTTCGCAAAATATTTTCTTTGGGATATTTCAGCATTTTGCTTTCGGAATTAATACTATTTATCCACCTACGATTCAATACGTTTACTGGGCTTTAACAACACACAGTAATTACGCCGGAGGAAAATGAACGTTAGAAATTATTATTTGTACAAAAAATATTGAAGTCCACTTTTATTAAGCTATCCTTTTACTGGTAATTTTGTCGCTAAATGCTTTTAAGATTCGTTGTATAAGCGGAACTAATTAAGTATCGGCCTGCCATAAAATTTAACAGAAACCTCTTACATAAAAATATTTTTCCCGATAAAAGTAAACTAGTTACTTTGGTTTCTTTCACATCTATAATTAATTTGAATTAGGCAATAGCTTTGACCTTCCACCGCAGAATTAGTCCCGTCTCATAATTTAATTTGGTTTCATCGCTACCAATAATATCAAAATAAAATAGGCTTAAGTAATAAGTAAGTATGGTTCGTATGAGGTTCTTAATTTCCTTTTTGGTTTAGATCCGCTAATGGGGGTCGGGTTGGGCGTGGGGCCTATGGGTGTGGGAGTGGGAGTGCCTCCTGGAGTGGGAGTGCCCCTCCCGGGGGAGACCAACGTGGGCCTGTTTATCGAGGAGCACAAAAGGAGGGCCGACAGTGACCCCAACGCTCCGCCGTTTGATGACCTGCGCAACTACGCATATGAAGGTGGCGGCAGCACTGCAGGATCTCTGTCCTCACTGGCTTCTGGTAAGTTTATACGATGATGTTAATTTTACCGTTGACAGCCAGACTGTTAACGACAAAATCGTATACCAGGTCAGGTTTTACTTAATTTTTTAACCAGGTCATCTGAAACGATACCCGTACAAGCGGCACTAGGGTGCATGTATCATACTTGTGTTGGTTTAAAACTAGCTCTCAATTCTATCATTTGTATAATATAATTGTCACTCTGTTTGTTTATTTTTGTTAATAAATATCATAAGCAGAGAGAAGCCGTCGGCTCCCGAGACACAGTGCAAACATAGTTCGGGAGGCTTTGGGTTCCAATATTATTTTGTGAAACCCTAAGCAATACAAAATAAAGCAATTTTATTAATTATTTTATAATTGTGTCTGCGTCACAAAACAGCGTTAAGGGCTTTGTAAATAAACGTTGGCAATAGCCAGTCGGGAACGATGCTTTCCACGTCGTTTTTTGCCTTCGTCAAGCGTTATTTCGATAAATAAATATAAAAATAAATAAATAAATAATAAAAAGAAAATAATTTGGGTCAGCTGAAAAGTTTACATACATAATTAATATCACTTTACAACCATTGGGCTTAAATATATTCCAAATCAGACATTAAATCAAACCCAGCAGTATCGAAGTATATATTAATACATACTCATCATGTTTTTCTTTATATTTTACATCTCATTTTTTGAGAGGAAGTTTTACCTCTTTGGTTTTAATTACCGATACTCTAATGTTCAACAAATGTTGCGCTAATGATCTTGAAATGAAAAAGTATCAAATTTTGTTTAAAATTGTGTTTTGTCTTACATTTTAGGTAGGGAAAAAATTCATCTACTCGTATACCTATGTATGTTTATGATCGTATATTTTCTTAACCTTTGCTATAAGTTTAATTATTTCCATAAATAACATAGTGCTGATAGATATCTTTATTACTTAAATAAAAGTAAGTAAATAAAACGAAGACGAAGCAGCTGAATAAACACAAGTTAATGGAAGAGTTACCTCTAGAGACACAGATTCACTTAGATTCTCGAAAATACGACAAATAATGTGTGAACAGTGAACTAAGTAATTCCACTTTGTTAAGTAACTAACTTAATGATAATAAATAGTTGTAGAACTCGCAGTGGGATTTCTTTACGACAACATATTTCAGACTAATAGACTGGTTTGGAAAACACCTTACAAAACGAACTTTCTTTTAACGCAGTTAGATTAATATAATAGGAGGACAAGTATGAAAAAAAGATTTCGTTTGTTCCATTCAAAATTTAATTACTTAAACTCGTTTACAAGTAAGACGTGTACGCTATATATAGGTTAATGCTTTTTTACACTAATAAAATATGTTATAACTAACTAGCTAACAGTTTGATATCTGTTACTCTTAAAGATTAATTTATCATATCTCTTACATTCCATTAGTTTATGTTGATACACAGATTTTGTTCAAAACATTCCGTGCGCCCACAAAAAAGTAAGCTTTGGCCATTCTATATTTCTTCTATGTCGATATTTCCACTACAACCTACGTGTTTGAAGAAAATTCCGAAAACTTTTCAGCAACTACAAAGTAGCTTGATCAAAG
Organism: Macaria liturata; assembly: GCA_964023185.1. Lineage (NCBI taxonomy): Eukaryota > Metazoa > Arthropoda > Insecta > Lepidoptera > Geometridae > Macaria > Macaria liturata. Next base: position 5,268,999 of record OZ026818.1, on the reverse strand, counting down.
TCGAGAGCTTTTAGAATGTATGACCTATTCTGTGCTAAGCAATATATTTCCCGTGTATGGAGCGAGAAATCAAAGCAGCAGTCTTCGGGTCCGAATAAACGTAATAAATGTTTCATGAGGTGGTAATGCAATGTGTCGTACAAGCGCTCGTGGGTCAGGGTACTGGAGTACTCGTTTGCGATTAGTAAAGTTAAGCCACTGGCATGGCAGTCAGTTCTCTCGTCCCATTCATATAAAATGACATTAATATAGGCTATCACCGATATCACGTTAAATGTTCAAGTTCATCATATCCTTTGCTACACTAGTGCAGATATTAGGATTAGCATCTTTAAACTGTAAACTTTGCCAAAAATAATTAATATTCATGTCTATAAAAAAAAGAATGCTTTAAAGTGAACTCGTTGATGATAGCGGTCCTTGAGGTGATTTAACTATACAAACCAAAGTTCTTGAATATAATTCAAGTTACCTAATTGTATATTTGTGTCGCAGGCACGGACGACGAGACGCACGAGTACGACTACCTGGGCGCATGGGGCCCTCGCTTCGACAAGCTGGCGGACCTGTACGGGCCCGAGCTGGACGAGCAGCTCTAGGTCTCCCCCCTCCCCTCCACGCCACTACCTTAGTCAATTGTCCCCCGCGACCCGCCTGGAGCCGCCACCGCAGCGACCTTCCTGTAAATAACACGAGTCAACCACCACCCCAAGACTCACCGACCGACACGCGACTCTTATCAATTTTATACCTACGATTTTATTTCTAGTAGACCTTTAAGCTTTAGTGACCTAAGATATATTTAATTGCCACGTTATTTTATAATGAACGACTAAACGTACATCTTCACCAAATATTTGATATAAGTTTTTATTCGATTAGCCATATTATGAGTCAGTATTCTATTTGAAGTTACTGAGGTAAGGAGCTCGTCCGAAGGGCCGCGCGAGCCTATGTGGGTGTTTGTAGATAGTGTGCTATAAATGTGAATAATTTATACGAGTATTTTGTAAGTTCACAGCTTTACGTGACGCGCCTCGCTCGGCCCTTCGCCAGAGCTCGCTATTATATAAAAGAATATGTTATATTTTATAATAACGGTAACGATATAAACTTGTGGAGGTCCATTCGGACATCGAGTTAATACATAATGCTCATTCGAAATTAAACAACGGGGTTGTATATACCGTAGTAAACTGAAACGACTACCCCAGATTTTAATTCAATCTAACTATCGTCATTATTTTAGCCGTAAGCGAAATGTACAGTAACCGGTGTTCCTCTCCTAATGTCTCCGTGTAGTACTAGTTAAATAGAATATCCGAGAGCGACTTCTATAACTGTAACCGTAGTTAAATAATATTAGTGGGAGAGTGTGTAGGGTGCATGTGTGCGAGGCCGTGTATTTATGTGTGCGTGTGTGTGAGGGCAGGGCGCGAGTGGAGGCGAGCGGGCGGTGCAAGCGGGCGGCGCGCGCGGGCGGTGCAAGCAGTCAGCGCGCGCGAGCACTCGCCGACCTGCTCGCCGCAGATATGAATGGGACTGTGCCAATTTCTTAGCATTATGGACGCAGCTAATGACGGTAGAGTTAAGTGTTTGCACTTTATTTATTCGTATGTTTACATATAAATTTAGTCGCACCTAGAAAAATATCAATAACTTATTAAGAGTGTTGTGCTAGATTACTATTTCCGTCGACCTCGAAGCGATACGGTCGTCGGCATCTGTAGAAGTCATTAATTTATAAAAATAATAATTAAGAATTTAAACATAGTAAAATTAAAATAATTGAAAGGTCTCGTCGACTCTCGCTCCGTGGTCGAACTACGATCAGTGTACATTTTAGAATAAATATACTGTATTGCGTTAAAATGACTGATTTTATTATATGTTTGAAAGCCTAAGATTTTTTGTAGACTCGGTTTAAATAGAGTTCGATTAACTCGGTGTAAGTTCACCCTCTAGTTTGCACTATGACAAATAAAGAATATTCGAATATAACATCGTTAATTAAAGCAATTCTCGTTAATAATTACTCGTGTAAGTAGGACATTTCACAACGGGAGTAAACATGCTTGGGAGGGAATGAAAACACGCGCTACAGTCGACCGTAATCGAATTAGCACGGAGCTATTTGAGAAAGCAAAACTGCTTACCCGTTTGGCTTCGGCTAAACTATACAGGGGCACTCGAGAATGAAGCAGATTTGTATTATGAATTTCCAATAATCTTAAAACAAATATGGTTTGCGTTGGTTATTCTTGCAACGGTGGTAAAACCAACGACAGCGTAGTTTCATTTCCTCTTAAGTGAATCACACCCTATAATTATTACTTATTGTTTATTGATATCATTACACTGCCAGTATCATACATATAGACGAATTACGATAGTGATTTTGGTCCGATTTTATATTTCTGTCTTATACAATATATTGTAAGTTTTTTGAACTGTTTTATATGCAACTTTGTTTTTCCACGCGCAACGCGCACAAACCTTTCCTGAGCTCTGCGGCGTCTAACATGTACCTACTCTAAGCTATATGTATTCTTATAGCTTTTATGTAAAGTTTTTTATACTCTTGAGCCACGCACTTCCTATTTTAATACAATACAATTCAAAGCTATGGCAACATGTGTGATACTATCAGCATTAGCATCATTGCTACCAATCCAAAGATCAATATGGTACATCAAACGTACAGGCCACATTCCGATTTCAATAGCTTCTAATAGGGATGTGCGACCGAATCGTGATGTTACTGAAATTGGAATGGCGCTTTATCACTAGCTAAATATAAATTGACATTGCTTCCTAAATTAACTTTTCCTTGCAACTTTTAAAAAAAAATTACAACAATGATGCAGTTTGAATTTTAAAACTTCTGAGCTCGATCGCGTAAGACAGTGATAGTGCTACGCTATAAAGGAAGCTGGCAGCATTACCTAAATTTTTCGCTTCCAATGCCTGTTTCCATTTGCACGTACATTTGTAGACAGCAGAGCACACAATCCAGTACAAACGAAATATAGTTGCGATATTTTACTGGGTCAATATATGGTCAATACAATCTCTAACGAACTTAGTAAAGTAGGTTGATTAAAGGAAGCTTAAGATCTGGGATTTCTTTTAAACATCCAGAATGAAACCTGATTCTCATTACAACCGAAGATTTCAATAGAATGTTGTGTATTTGCCAGTTTCTATAACAAGGTCAGATAAAAAGGAAAGGAAGGCTATCCTACCGTGGTAAGATTCGTTAGGTATACCAGTAACCCCCACCTAATATAGTATGATATCGCGCCCGCACTGCCCGGTTTGACACCGGAGCACATACCTTATTACGTACTTTATTTTAGACATTAATTGTATTATACCTACGAACGTAGTTATGTTTTGTTTTCAACTGTGATTATTTAGTTGTAACAACTCTGATGATTACATAAAAGAATCAATAAAATAATATGAAAAATTTACTTTTGTTTTATTTCTATCTTAGACCCGGTTACATAAGAGTTCTTATAATATAAGCATTTATTATTTCTATTAACATAACATGAGCGTTTGTTTAATTATCTCTGTTTGTATGTAGTTTTACGGTTTTTTTAAAAGTCTATTGAGGTGAGGTTATTATTACATTTTATTTAGCAGTTAATTTATTTTAGAATAAATTTAAGGGTGCGCTCCCCAAAGACCACGTGACCGATATTGCCTACCCTGGCCCGCACTTGCCGCTCAATATACACGACAATTGCTCAAATAAGAAACGGCGTAGCCGGTCACAATCATGTTCAAGGCGTAGCGGACGGACGTGCTAACATGACGGGGCCGCGCCGCGCGGCCGCGCCCGCCGGGGATCGGCTAGGCTGCGACTCGCGCGTGGGACGCGGCGCGGGGTGTTGAGAAGGGAGTCAAATTAGTTCGTACAGTTTTATATGGTCACTGAAAAAAGTCGGTATAATTTTTCAAATTGCTACTTGTTTGTTGTTATTATACCTATTTATTATTTCATACCAATACAGATAGAGGTAATTGATAAGTAGGTTCAATATACGTGGTATATGATAGTTACCTTATCGGTATTTATTAATTTACTTATAACTTTATATTACATATAGGTAGGTTACTAGTTATATAGGTACTTTGTTTACAGTTGTTTGAAATCAGTAAGCACTTACCTACTAAATTATTAATCCAGTAGTATGTAACTTGTAATACCTACTTACCTAGTATAAAATCGGCGAAAGTATATGGCGCTTCAATATAAAAAAATACTTATGCACGAGTTAGGCACCTACACGAAAACAGTTTCAAATGAAACGCAGCTAATTAGTGTTATATATTCTCTGGGAACCCCGAATAGCAGAAGAACTATTGAATAGCCGGCCAAGTGCGATTCGGACTCGCGCACGAAGGGTTCCGTACAATCCCATCCCAGTAATATTATAAAGACGAAAGTTTGTGAGGGTGTAAGTATGTTGGCCGTTCTTTGTGCTCAAACAGCTGAACCGATTTGGATTAAATTTGGCAAGGAGATAGTTAGACGACCCGCACGACGACTCCTGATTACAATAATAATAATACATAATAATTATGAAATAACTAAATAATATTGTAAAAGGCCTCTCAGTGTTGGCTACGGCCCCACTGATGCCTTAAAAATACCGGGCGTAAGTCCCGAGAATCTGTGATGAAATAACTAATATCTTATTTTTTTTGCAGTAATTAAAACAAATGTTTAGGTTATAGTCTTAATAAAAAAAAAACATAGGTATAAAATATAGAAATAGACATTACATTATTAATTTATTTTCAACTGAATTCTGCTGAACTGAATTATACTCGCACACATCGTTTTGCACAAACAAACATACTAAAAGCCGGCCAAGGGCAAGTCATTATTTATTAACGCGGAACCCTAATAACAGTAAAGCAAAAAATAAATATGTTTTTTAGTAAGTATTTGTTCTTATAGCGTCAACAGAAATACGTCATCTGTGAAAATTTCATCTGTCTTGCTATCACGCTACATGGGATATCGCCTGGTGACAGGCCGACGGACAGACGAACTTCAGTTGGTACGTACAGATACCTACTTAGAAAGCAAAAAACTTGATCAAACAAGAAAGAACAGGTAGAACAGAGGGGTAACAAAATAATTCTATTAGAAAGATCGATGTCTATTAGGTTTACTTGAGGTACGGACGAACCCCTAAAAACGTTATAATGTAAAAAAATATACCTAACAAGCTTGATTGTTATATTTAGGTAATTTATAGGTAAATTAACTATGTTTCTACGAAATCCGTGATGTGAAAAAAAAACATTTGGACGGTTTTATTTTATGTACCTACCTTAGGTAGTACAGATGCCATGCAGGAAGGGCCAGCAGATTGACACTCGAGAAGGCCAAATGCAACTTATGTACCTAGGTAAGTTCACTAAGTAGGTACCTATTATATATATCTATATATATTTCGTTACTGTATTTGTGGATTGGGCATAACATGTCATTATTCTTACGCAGTAAGGTAAAATATAAAAATAAAAAGGTAGATTTGTACCTATATCCACCACCACGCCGCCACCATGTGCTAAAATGACGACTTGCGCAATTTTGATTTTGTTGGTGTTTTTTATTTTTCTTTCGCCTCGGCATGTTTCGCACAAAAATGTCCGTTGGTTAGAAAAGCACCATCACCATAATAAAAAATGTTAGTGCAAAAGTACTTTTAAAATATTTTTAGTATCTAAACACAATTTTTATCGTCACAAAGCTATTTTATTACTAACACACGGTAATATTATCCGTTTTAGATGCAAACGCTTTTGAAAACTAGTTACTCTGAAAAATGAACGAACGCTTGTATGCAAACCATTCATTCGGTTACAAATAAAACGAACTACAATTACGGTTCTATACCGGCGGCATAAAGTCTTATATCGATTGCACTATAAAAAACGGTTTTGGAAAGATATAATAATATTATTATGTTATTTTAAATTGAAATATTTTGTTTTATTTTTTAGACATAAGGTATTAATATAATTTGAATAAAAAAATGGTTCTAAAAACGAAATCATGTTGAAATTTGTTTTATTTTGGAATTTGATATGTTATTATTATTATTGCAATGGGTGAATATATATTAAATAAATTTCAAATACATTATTACACAAAGAAAAAAGTTTTTATTGTATCGTTGTTTTTTTAATTAATAATATGATTTTTCTAATTGCTACTTGTATTGTTGCTATATTTCAAATTTATAAAAAATTTATACCTTGAAATCCGAGTTGGAGCAAATAGTTTGAGTCGTTTCATATTTCGAAAACAATAGCATTGAGCTGCGCGGAGTGGCACGTGCTTCCCGTACGAACGTTAGCTAGCTACTGATGAACGTCGACGCCCACGCGTCTATCGGCTCAAATTTGGTTGCAAAAGCTATAAAAAAATTCATAATAAATCGAAAAACCAATATTTTTATAATCCTAAAGTGCCAAAAATAGCAAAATGATGTGTAGCACATTTCCTTCAAAGAAAGGTATGTATTATTTCTCCCCATTTCGGAGCTTTAGGGAAATACATGACAAAACAAGGGTTAACTTGAATTTTTTTTTTTTGGATTCAAGATACAAAATATCGAAATTTCTAAAGATACAATCTCTTTGAAAAACTATACAGAATAACATATATTTTTTCTGACGGTGAATTTATTCTCTCAAGCGGATTTATAACCTTTCAAAAAGAGGGAATTTGGAGAATCTTGTCGCAATAAATGTATTGCCATCTCGCTCTTCTTGGGAGCTCGTCCTTAATACTCATTTGGTACTGTTATCTTGACTGTGCGGTTACATTCTAAGCGTAGGAGCTTATTTCAATTAACAAAGTAAAAATAGGCACAGTAAAGCACTACAGTGAAATTACATGAACCTTTCACTTCAAAAATTAACTTTTTATTTTTACTAAGTTCCTTTCAGACTATGATATAATTAAGTATTTTACAAGTGACTTAAATATAAACAGTAATAATGAGTTTTTAACTAACGCTGTAAGTATTATATACATCACCAAAAAGTATTTATTGTGTTGTCCTATATCAGTTTTTTTTATATATTTATAGTATAGCTAACAACTTAAATAATTCGTTTTAGTATTTATTTATTTTACATCGAAATTAGATAAAAAAAAACGGTAACATATTTGACAGGAACAACATTAACTTATTACTAGTGTTATTTTTTAAAAGCAGTTTATGGCAGACAACCGTAACACACAAATTAATTTCAGACATTCAGGTCGACCGTACCTAAAGATCATTACATTTAGGCCGTAGGTCTATTGACATTTGCGATTACTGAGCCGTCTGTAGCTAAAACCAGCGTATCTGTTAATTATAACGAAGTAATCTAAATTGAACCGAATCTAGTTCGACTGCCGAGTGTTGGATATTTGCTCCCTCTAAGCCAGTAAATAGAGAAGAGCTATTTCTGTAAATGATAGATTTACTTTGTGTTTTTTTTACATTGATTTATTTACTTTTTCTGTAGTCTGGGTTTATAAAATCAGGTATATTTGAGAACCAGTCTCAATTTCAAATAACTTTGTATATCAGAGATTCTTGTGCAAGCTTTAAAACCCTGAATGTACATACAATGTTAAGATAGACACAGATTAAACTCACAGGATTAAGAGATCCTGGTTTTATAGTTGTTATTCTTACAAAGAAAGCCAAAGAGGCAAAATTAATTGTTCGGATTTCACGACCAATCGGTTCTTAATCAACTTTTGTAGACTGAGCTTCATTAATTTGTTGTACCTTTCTTTGGTTTAATATAAATTTAAAGTATGAAAATGATGTAAATATACAGTCTCATGTATAATTGAGTTCATAGTACTAAAAGGCATGATTTTAAGTTTCTTGTATAAATTAAAAGTATGCAATAGCATACATCATTTTTAGGACAAAGCAGGATTGATAAACAGGATACCATTCTTGTAATAATAAAGACTCATTAAACTCAGAAAAGATACTAAGGCCATATATTACATGAAAATAAATGTTAAACTAACACTGGGCCCTTACCGCAAAACAATAAACCCTGAAATTAGGACCGTAAAGGCCTGAAAAGGGCTTTTACAGCTCTAATTTAGCGGAAACAAACACTTCGCACAATTGTTGTGGAAAAGATTTAATTTCTCTTTAATTATCTCGTCAGATTATGTAAACATCGTAGTCTATGAGTACAATTTGAAACTGAAGCTATTTAGAAAATTGTGGATTATGAACTGACTATCGTACCAATATTATAGATGCAAACTGACTGTGTTTCATTCTTTTTTACGCTTTAGCGATATGGCAATTTTATTTTTTTATACTATGTAACGCAGCTAACTTTGCGGGACGCCGTTAGTTTTAAACGATTTGCAATGATGCCTCTTTTCACTTATTTGTAAATTCAGATTTATTTGTTATTTAAACCCATTCTAAATTTATTTTCTTCAAGAATTTTAAGCAAATGGAAATTCTTAAATTGTCTCAAATTTACCGTTACATGGAAAGCGCTACAAAGCTCTACGCGATGCTACAAAGCTCTACGCGATGCTACGATGCTCTACGAACTTCAATGTTCTACGAGCTACGCAGTTTACGAATCTCGTATTGTATGGGTCACTTTCTTTTACGAGCCAGTATTACGATGGCTCTGACTAAACCTCTAACGTCTATTAAACTGTTTCGTCGTTGAAACAATTTATTTTGTCTTCTTGTGATTGTTCTTTTGTCAGCGCAGGGTCGATCTCAAATGCTTATTTCTTGTAAGGTGAACTCGAAATTGTTGAAAATGTCTTTTAAGTAACAGCATAATGTAACACAGATTGACTACAATAAAGTTTAGTATATTATTATTTTATAAAATTATAAATCCGATAACTCGTCGTTTAGGGCAATATTTGAATGACAGCTATAGACTGTTTGTCGTCTATTCTTCATGCTTTTGTGTATATCTGAGTAACTAACTGCCATCCCTCTTTTTCATATTTAAGAAACTGGCTTTGCAAATCATGCAATACGAAACAGTTAAGTAAGTGCACTCAACTCTACACATTTTGGTTATATGTAGCATTCTCAGTTGGTATCGATTCGAGGTCATTCGCAATGATGGATTAAAATTGATTTTTTCTCGTCGTATCCCATTCAATGTTTATCATGTTTATAATGTAGGAACTATTTTATATTATCTGTAGCCATATTTGCGTAGTCAACCAAGTTTGCTTAGTATGGGGCCTGATAGTAGAGATATTTATTTATTTAATTCTTACTTACTTTGCAAAATCTATAAATAATATAATAAGTGAGTTTTTTATTACTTTCGTGTCTTGGAAAGAGTCGCATATCTTATATTGTGCTAAATATATTTCAAGTAAGTACATACATACCTATACAAATCAGGAAGCAATAATACAGTTTCAATGAATTGTGTAAATTGGATACCTACACCCACAACATATCCATATTCAATTATAGTAGGCCGGTTCGTAAATATATACCCATGTATGCTAATTGGTGTTGTGATATCATATACAACATGGCTGATTATGTCTAACTATGTAATATATGTACTTACAGGGTTTCTTAGAAAGTTACTCCATAAATAAGTAGCTTCCTGCTTTTATAATTAGATTGTTTAATTACTGCCAATTCTAAAAGGATCAATCTTATAAAATGTATTATGCCGCATTCCATTACATTATCAAGAGTATTTCACAAGAAAATTATTGTATATAAGTATTGTAATTTGTATTTTAAATTAATTATTTTTAAAAATAATTAAAAAAAAAACGCAAAATACTCTATGCATAATAACTGACACATACAATTTGCCAAACTAAAACTTTAATATTTAGACCATGGAAAAAGACAGCTATATTTCGACAGCATAATTTCTTTACCAGTATATTAGATAAGTAAATAGTAAGTACTATAAACAGTACCCATATCTCCTAGGGCGAAATTATATACATATATAAAAGATAAAGATAAAAAGATAAAGAATCTTTATTGATAATGTAAAGTTGTAACATACATAGGTATAGGTATAAGTACTAATATCACAGAATATGCTACACAAATTACAATATCTCGTCAAATTGAATTTATAACATTTAGTTTTTATAAAATTTTAGAAGTTACATATGTCTAGTTTTATTAATAAAATAATGAACATTTTTGTTATTAAAATCATGTCAAACATAATAATAGGTATGTAATCACACAATATGTCAACTTAAATAAATTTTGGTACTGTCACTATAGCTGTATAGGGGCTAAAATGACAATTTGGCATCACACTCCTTACCTAGTAGTTAATTACTTAATTTCTAAGCAAGATTAGAATCAATTGCTAGTTGACTGTAGTCATTTTCAAAGTATTCTTTAAAACTGTATAGTGTCTGATCTAACAACTTAAATAAATCTTGGTACTGTCACTATAGCTGTATAGGGGCTATAGATATAGGGGAGGGGGAGATATAAGGGTATAGCTGTATATTCTATATTATGCATTTAGTAATCGGATAGACTGATTAGATACATAAAGCATATACTAAGTGGAGTGATCTATCACAAAGTGATGCATTTGTATTAGGGAGCCCTAATCTTGCATCAATCAATATCTGTAGACACATTATCACAAGAGTACTGGTAAAATATCTCGACTATTATATATACTTATTAGAGCTTTGATGATTTTGATGAAATTTGAATTATGACTCCGTATAATAAATACTTAATGGCCCTTTTACTTTATAAACTACAAAATTACATAATACACACTTTGAATACTAAAAACAAAAATAATATAAACACGTAATACTCATGCATACAACCTTATCTACTTTATCAAAAGGCAGCGTACCCAAAATGCTGGCTGCATTGCTGCATTGAATAACCTTTTGGGCAAAGTACAAGCCAGCATTTTGGTCACGTATATCAATTAAGCATTTGTATTAAGTGAGTTTTTTTTACATTTTACAATCAGGTATTTGACCACCCGTCACAATAAGTGGTACCCGCACAAACTAACACTGTAGCCCAAGGATACATGCATGTACTGGATAGGAACTGCCTCGAAACGAGAATGACGGAACACGCCGATAGGTGATTGACTACAGATTTTATATTCGAGGGAGGTAGAGCTAAACAGGCGGGTACCAGAAAAGACCCTACCTCTATGCATTTTCCAAGACATTGCACACAGCGCCATCTAGGCCCATACATTAGTATAAGGGTACTTATTAAGATAACGTTTGGTCATTTAATTAATTAAGTAAATAGAAAAAAATCGGCGCTTATGAAGTACTTAATTTAAAAATTACAAAGAAATTGGTAAATTGAATCACAGTAAACGGTATCGACTTTGTGTTGTGGGTTCGTAGCACCAACTAAAACCATTCTTAACCAGAGCATTAATTTTCAAGGAGTGTACCTATTTCGGAAAATAAAAACGTATAGTGCGTTAAATCTACTCACATAAGGACCTACTACTTTCGGCAATCGTTTCCTAATAAACCGTTTGTTTTTGTAGAGGTGAAACTGTTACTTTTAATGACAGTGAGCCTTCGAATAAAAATATAGATTTAAGGCAGAGAAGGTAGGAAGGCCTTTTAAGTGGCAGGTATTAAAAAGAAACCTTTATTTAGGCCTCTTATTTTTTATATTCCAAATGTTACCTACATAACGCGGTACTTTTGTTGTTTGTAACTCTCCTTTAAGGTTAGATTTTTTATGTAATAAAGGTCAATTATGCTATCCTAGAAGTGAACAATCTTTAATTTTCTTTAAGTAGGTAAATATAGGTATAATAATATTATAGTAGTCCTGCAACGTTCAGAATAAAAACGATTGTTTCAGGAATATTCTAGTATTTTTCTTTAATGGTGTGGAAGGTCGTTAGGTAAGTAAATTCAGTACTGACAATCTGTAGTAACATTATAAGAACTTTGTGTAACAAAAAGAAAGAAAAATTAAAAATTTAAATATACTATAATACCTGGACTTTTTCCTTCGCATGATATCTGAATTCGAATATTCTGTTTATTTCTGGTGCATATTTCCGCTTTAACCGCTTATTAGGAAATAAAATCGATGTTATTCGTCGAATTGCCTTCTGACTTGGTATATTAAAAAACCTCATAAAAAACAATAATATGATACAATAAATAGTATAAATTCCATGAATATAAAAACCTTGAGGTAGTAGTACAGGTATTACAGAAATATTCATATTCATTTATTTTCGTAAAGCCTATTTACACGTCCAATAGTATATTTACACAAACAAATAAAATTGTCGAAATTTAAACAGTAAATTATAACATACATACATATTGTAATGTCTTGTGTCACATGCAGTCATATGTAGGTATATATGACCTTAGGTTTATCTTAATAAATTGTGTTAAGAATTATATATTAATATACATACATCACATATGTATATCCATCCTATATAACCATAACAGTTTCAAAACATTTACTTACAGACAAAAGTGAATAACTTACCTATAGACAATGCGTATGAGAGAGGCTTCAATGTCGACAATTTTCAAAACATTCCTTGAAGAAAAGCCTTGTTCGGCAATGGATACAGATACAGATACAGATACAGATATTTATTCATAACAAACAGCAGTTACATGTCAGTACTTAAAATAAATAAATCAAATGTCATGTCATTATCAAAGCTTTAAAGAAAAATCAATGTACTACATATTTCATACATTAATCAATATTAATCCACAAGAGGTAGGTACTCATTGTGTGAATAAAATGTCTTCTCTGTTAACCATTTTTGAACCCTTATTTTAAAAGCTTGTTTTGAAGGAGCATTTTTAATTTGTTCAGGGATAATGTTGAATACACCTGTCGCTATCACATGTATTAGTTTAGCTGCTTTGACGCGGCTGCGCGGCACCTCGCGCAGGTGTCGCGGCCGCCTCGTGTCGTGTCGTGTATGTTTGAAAACACGTAAATTTTTCCTACTTTTTAGAGAATTAACCAAATTTCGTAATGCTCCGAAATATGTCGAGCTAATTTTCATCATAATTTTTGACGTACCTACTTGCTAGCCGGTTATTACAATTGAATTGAATCCTGCCTTACAGTGAATTAACCAAAGTCCCGCGCAGTTGGTTACGACACCAAGGCAGCCATTCAAATACAAATGGCTGCTTGCGCATGTTTGTCTCTGGTTTCATCCGCGGATTCTTACCTGCTCACGAATTCAATTTTCTCCTCTTCTCGCGCATAGATTACTGCACAGACAACAAAATAAGTAGATAATCCTAACGTATTTGGCTACACCTACTCCTCTGTTTCTATGAACACCAATCGTTTCTAAGTACATATTTTCTTGCTACGTAGGCCAACTGAGATAATTTGGGTCAATGTTTGTGGCAGAAAATGGCAGAAATTGTTTGAAGTGAAAAGCAGATGTCGCTAAAACGTGAATTTATGAAAATACTTCTGTGCAATTTGGATCAATAAATAATCTAACTTTATATTGTTTTTTTTTTGGATCTTTAAATCTAATCTTAATACTTAATTTTAAATTAAAACAATGTGTTAATTGGCAAAGGCCTTAAATAAGATCTTCGTGAGACCAGGAAGTTGTCAGAACTTTCTGAATTTGCCACCAAACAATCTTCTGGTACCTAACACCTTACTCCGTCCCAAAGTGAGTCGGCCTCCGATACAAGAGATCGCCACCGGTTCAGGTCTGGTTACACCTAATCCTGATCAACTGTTTGTTCATCTTAAAACAACATATGGCTAGACGACATCAAGAAATGGACAAAGCTAAGCTACCCGCATCTATAAAAGAAGCAGCATGGGATCGCAAGAAGTGTTGCCAACTGACCTCCTAACTTCAATATGAAGATGGCACCCGATGATGATGATGATGATGAAAATAATATAGGACTTGATAGTACCTCCTCAAACTGCAAACAACTAGCGTCATCTAGTAATTTCAACGTCTGTGAAAAACCGTGTGCATTTGTAGACGTCTGCAGCGCACGAACAAGCCGCGGAGAATGGAAAAATGCTGGGTTTATATGTAGAGCAGTTCACATCTTTGCACACAATAGCCTTCCAGAAACCTACTAAACCACTTATTGTTCCTTTAATAGTTTACCTTTATAGGTGTAGGTTATATCTTCATGAAACAGGATATCTATGACAATATATTATATTATTCATTTATTATTCATCATTTATCATTATTATTATTCATTTATCATATCATCGTATTATTAATTTTGACATATTGACATTGTGAGACGAGTATTATTTTCAGCTAGATAGATGACCAATTATTTATTGTCACACACATATAAAACAAAAATAATAAAATTACATACAGAAAATGCTCTACTGCCACAAGTGGCGGCTTTAGTGCTAAAAGCAATCTTTCCAGGCAACTGTTGGATGGAGAGGAATAAACAAAGGATTTTAAAGGACGTGGTGTACAACAGAAATAGATGCGATAAGATTAATAAGATAACCAGAAAGGGCACAACAAATAGCAAAAGACTCAAATAAACAAAACACTGACAGCACAATTAAGCGGATTTATCGCCAAAGCACTCCAGCCTGGCAACATACGAGCAGTCTACTTTCATACCTAGGCTATAACCAAAAATATTGTTATGCCAAAACTCCAATTCTAATAGGCAAAAAAGTTTCCAATATACGTAACACACTGTGCGTTCAGTGGTCCGCGAACCTTGCAATTATTGGTGCAGCGTGCAGTAGAATCTAACGGTCGCAGAAGGCCACACAGAGACCCAATGAAGCCCCATTATTTGCGAATACAGTATTTCTCTGAAATCCATATCACGTGAATGGGCTATGCACAAAGGCGCAAATAGAAATGAGTGAGTTCGGAGTGTTATTGGAACTACGGGAACATAGATGAAAATGCCATTATTCTTTTGTGTACGTACCCAATAGTAGTAATTAAAAGTCCTCGTAGCTCAGAGGGCTAATTTGAAAGGTATCTATTCGCTATTACGTAACATAAAGACTGGACCAGCAAAATATAGGTAGATAAAAATGAAAAGTGGCATATTAGGCAGTAACAATAGGTACATAAGTAACAGCCTACGTATGTAAGTACTTACGTTTTCATGGCAACGTGTGAAATATTTTATTATTGTGTATCGAAATGACAGATGTCACATTAGTATAGGTATATCTACCCCATAAAGTAATGATCTACCCCTTATTCTAAGTTTTTACAAGTTATCAAACTGCATCATATAAATAAATCAGTCTCAATACAGAGGTGTTTGATTGCGACAAAAGGTCCCTTTTTACGATATTAAAACAATTATGAACAAATGAATGCCAGCAGCTTCGCTCGCGTTGTTTAGGGATACAAAGTAGTCTAGTCAATCTCAGGACCCTACACTATAACCAAACCAATAATCATAAGGATCCATCGCTCCATTGCAACGTGAAAGCGGAACAAGCAGACCAAAAAACTTTCAATGTTTTCTAACGATTAATCGTACTTACCTGCTGTATTGACTTTATTTTTTAACACGAACAGATATACTAAAGTAATAAATCACCAAATCGCTACAGAGACAGTTTCGCGCTAGCCGCGTGAAAACGCTAAGTTTTCGCTTAAATCATACTAAGCTGAGACAACAAGCTCCCAAGCTGTGCAAGCTAGCGAGAGAGAGAACCGAACCAGGTATTTCTCACAAATAACTTGGTACCTAGTATGAAACGTAAGTACTGACAAAACGGATTGCAGATAATGTTCTATTCATGTAGGTAGGATGACAAATATGCTTTATTTTCGACGCAATGTCTTGTGCAAAAGTCGCTTCAGACGACGGTAGTCAAATGTTAAACTGTCTAGTATCTATATCTAGGTAAGTAGGTATACATGTAATAAAGCTGAAGAGGGTCGAAAGTCTGAACACTCTAGATATTTAAAAAAAAGTTTGGAGATACTTTGTTTTGATAGCAGAACGTTTCAACATTGTTTGAAATTTTGTCTGTTTATCTGTTAATGTGACTGTTTAATATCGGCTGAACGGACCATCATGATATGTAGTGTAGATAGTACGAGGTCGTGTCATAGGCTACTTTTTATCATAAAATAATGCGAGCGAAGCCGCGGGCGTCCACTAGTAGGCATATAAAATTATACGATTGAATTAGATTGGAGCTAGGATAACACTATAGGTACCTACCTAAGCAGATTTAAAACGCGACTAATTCAATTACCTAAGTACTTAAGTGAAAATTAAAAGATGTCTAGTATCGTCTATACTACCTAGTCTCTCTCTCTTGAGTCGTATTTCCTCATGACTGAGGGTCGTGACTCCCCCGCAGAATAATAATAATAATAGAGATCCGCATTGAGAATGGCATTTTTCAAGGAGATTCTCTCAGCCCTTTGTGGTTCTGCCTCACCCTCAACCCACTCTCCCAATTACTTAACAGTTCTAATAATGGTTACAAACTTACACATCCATAACCCACCTCATGTATATGGATGACATAAAACTTTTTGCAAAATCACGGAAAGATCTTCAACACCTGTTAGACATCACAACACAATACAGTTCCGACATCAATATGACTTTCGGCCTCGATAAATGCAAAACACTACACATTCAACGTGGTAAATTGGAAAATACACCCCATACCCCAGAACCATCACCTATGTTCAGTCAAATGGAGCCAAAAGAAACCTATAAATATCTCGGGATCCACCAATCAAATAACATTGATCACATCCAATTAAAGAAAAAGCTTACAGAAGAATATTCCAGGCGTCTAAACTTAATTTGCAAGAAACAGCTCTACTCCAAGAACTTATTTAAAGCAATCAACACATTCGCAATACCAATTCTGACTTATTCATTTGGCACCATCAAATGGACGCGCACTGACATCAACCGCTTAGAAATAAAAACTAGAACCACACTTAACAAACACAGTTACCTACACCCAAAATCTGCAATAGAACGCATCTCAATTAAACGACAGGAAGGAGGTAGAGGGCTCATAGATCTAAATATTCTATGGGAGGGACAAATAAAAAACCTTCGAAACTTTTTCTTTTCAAAATGTGAGAACAGTGAATTACACTCAGCAATAGTAGATTTAGACAACAATTACACCCCCCTGAACCTTAATAATAGAGAAATCCAGTATACATCTGCACTAACACACAAACAAGATAAATTCAACCGATGGCGATCAAAAGAACTCCACGGACGACATCTACATGACTTAGAACAAGATCATGTAGATAAAGTGGCTTCAAATAAGTGGTTAAAACTAGGCTCCCTGTTCCCTGAAACAGAAGGTTTTATGATCGCCATACAAGACCAAGTAATCAACACCAAAAACTACAAAAAATTCATATTCAAAGACCGAAGTATTCAAAGCGATAAATGCAGGAAATGTCACAGAGCATCAGAAACAATCCAACATATAACCAGCGCCTGCCCATCACTTACTCAGACTGATTACACCCATAGACACAACCAGATAGTTAACATTGTTCACCAAAAGTTAGCTCACAAACTCAACCTTTTAAACACCAAAGCAGTCCCATACTATCAATACACACCAAAACCGGTCCTGGAGAACCAGCGGCATAAAATGTATTACGACAGAGCCATACTTACAGATCGAACTGTACATAATAACCGGCCAGATATAACTCTCATAGACAAAACAATCAAACAGACTTATCTGATTGATATTGCAGTTCCTAATACACATAACTTACAGAAGACAATTACAGATAAAATACATAAATAAGTACACAGAGTTGAAAGAAGAAATTATACGCCTTTGGAACATGAACAGGGTATCAATTGTGCCACTGGTGCTCTCCAGCACCGGAGTCATCCCAAAACACCTACTCCACTACCTGAAACAAATAGACCTAGACATAAACATTTACATGACGATGCAAAAAGCAGCAGTGTTAAATACTTGCAGGATCGTGAGGAAGTTCTTGCAGGGCGATTTAGCTTCTGAAAATAACACTCAAAGTGATCTCCACTTGGCCTAGGCCCGTGGTTTTCATATAAATGACCGAAATTCTTAAAATTTCGAGAAAAACAAACGTTTTTTAAAAAATAATAATAATATGAAAATAACACTCAAAGTGATCTCCACTTGGCCAAGGCCCGTGGTTTTCATTTAAATGACCGAAATTCTTAAAATTTCGAGAAAAACAAACGTTTTTTAAAAAATAATAATAAAAATAAAAAAAATTATTCATGAATGAACTCGTTATCGAAGTTCTCTTGGGCAGATACAACGTGGTGGCTGCCCAGGTCCTTTCACGACTACCTAGTAGATAACTAATAAAGCAAAGCAAGCAAAAATCATTTATCAAGCAGTTCAGACCACTCGGTAGTTTAATTAAATTTTTAATTTATTGTGAAGACGGCGTGTTGCCGGCGACACTTGCAATTTGCAGGACACCCGCCTCCATACATAACTAGAGATACTAATGCCTAGACTTAGAGAAGTTTTACCTAAAGTGATATTGAAATGTCTAGATTTTTTTGTACACTAAAAATATTATGAATGATGTCAGAATTGATTGCTATAAGTACCTAGTAATTTATTTTACTACCTACTATTAGTAACCCGTAACTAGTAGGTAATAAATTAATGTTATTTTATAATAAACATTACTTACCTAATATATCTTCTTATTATATTGTATTTTCACAACAGTGTAAGCGTCAGAAAAGGCGCAAATAGGAAAACTGAACGGGTAGTAGGGGAGAGCAGGGCATTGGGAGCCATCGGGCAATGGGAGCTATGGTGATTGAACGGAATGTAGCCACATTTGCGCGATCGTAAGCACTCGGCTACTTTCGTCAACTATCGGCAACCATCGTCTGACGCGCCCGAACCGTTAGTGTCATTCGTTTAGTCACAAGCCACGGTCGTATGATTTTCGCTCAACCCTTACAAAAAATTGCAGATTGCCAGCATCAAGGTAAGCATGTAATTATATTCTTATTTTATTGTATCTGTGCTTTTTATATTCCTAGAGTTGTTTACTAACAAGTCTAATTAGTTGAATTGTGACAGAGAATACAATTAAACATTTATGTTATTACTTTCCAAAATGGTGGTCAGCGGCTAATGGTAGCCTAGCTAGGCTCTCATTACCCGAGAGACTGAAATATTTGTAATTTGTGTTACAAATATTTCAGTTGTTAAGATAATTAAGTACTTAACTTAGAATTCATTTATAATACGTTTTGTTAATTATTTTTTTGAGAATAGTTATAATGGCTCCCATTTCCCGTATGATCGTAAAATCGGCTCTCATTACCCGCACTTGTCGGGTAATGAGAGCGGCTGACTTTTTTTGTAAAACTGCCATTGTAGCTTAATACACGTCTGTAGTTGATTAAAACTGTGATTAAAGTGTTGCCTGATAATTAAGGTAAGACTGTATATTAAAAACATACACGAATTTTGACTAACGTGGTTTTTATTACAAATTTCCCTTAGTAGGCTCCCAATGCCCTGCTCTCCCCTACTACAAGTAGCACCGCCATATTTTCTATACTTTTTGGTCTATATTCAAAACAATATCAGGAAATACTGAAAAATATCTTAATCTTATTATATTTTTTTAATGAAAATGCGCTTCTCACTTAATTAATGATAATTCAATTATGTTGTGAATTCCTTGCAGTCTAAACTCTATACCACTAAGACCTAAGACTGAGCTTTCGTTCATTGGAGACGAGGTTTATGCAATGTACTTGCAAGTTGGCAAAAAATTTGGCGTTTAAAAATTCGCCTAATACATTTTCATCATATGACGTCACAGTTCTTTTTTGAGGCCACTATTGTAATAAGATTTCATCAGTCATTGAAAATATGCTAAAGTCGGTACCTAAGTATGTGTGTACGAACATGTCTCTCTCTCGTCACGTTTACCATCTCTACTCGTTTCCTCCCTACATGAGGAAATACAACTTATCCCCATAAGGTCACTCCTTGAGTCGGTATGTCCTCATGTCTGATGGTCTCGTGTCCCGCGGAATTCGTTAGGGGATTTTACTCCTTCAAATTACATCTACTACCTACTATTTACTGGCACATCTTATAACAGCACATATGTATTACATTATATATGGTTAACTGGATCCTATATCTGTCAAAGGTCCTGGGTATAAATCAAACGACAGAAGTAGATTTTGGTTGTTTATTTCTCAGGAAGCAAACGATTCACAGCGTAGGTGGGATACAGGCGTACCACACAGGGCCGAACAATTCATTCCTGAATTCACTAGCTGAAGGTACAACGGCTTAAAATAGTAAGTACCCAAGTATAAAAATGAGGGAGAAAACAATATAATACACAGCTGTAAGATACTTAGTTAAGCGAGTTTTCTTTTTTATATTTTTTCCCGTAATAACTACACACCTTACTAAATCACAATTTCTAATTATGTCAAAAATTATTTATCACATTTATTAACATTCTGTACAAAGTAAAAAAATATCTTTACTCCACTGCGTACAAGCTGCGTGAATATTGCAACATTATTATTTTACACACTTTTACTTGTGTTGCTAATATTTTGTAGAAATTAAACGCATAACAACTAGGTAATATTTTTCCTCGTATAAGTGAAAATGTGTGTACTTTACCTAAGTCTATTGGACAATGTCTAAATGTTTGGATCTCGATAATAGTTGATATGCATTGGTGTAGTCTGGGACACAAGTTAAGGTCCACAAATAAGTAATTTAGCAAATCCGTTAGATATCACTATAAGTTAATGAATAAGTTTTTTGTACACTTGTTATTTCGCCTTAGTTGATCAGTGTTTTGTGTTTTTATACATACATACTATAGATAAGTCATACAACAAATAAAAAGTGTCTAACATTGGTCAACTGATCATCAATCGGATTTATAATTGTAACAAAATATGATGTAGGTACATTAAAAACAATCTGCAAGGTTTTTTATCTACAGCGACATCTATCGGATTCGCTTAGCCTTAAATTCACCGTAACATACCAAAGGTGCATTCTCAAAACCAAGACGTTGTTCGTGTCTAGAGACTGTTTCACGAAATAAGTCCCATGAAAAAGTTTGGAACTAACATTTTATAGTTATTAGATGATATAATCATGCGGTTATGGCGCCTTAACTGAGGGAACTCTTTCGTGAAACGGTCTGTAGATATAATCCCTAGATCCAAATACAACTCATCAAAGTGCTGGTGGTTTGTACAAGAAACACTATGTTGTGTTTGCAAGCCATAATGCTATTTCATAAGGTACTGCACTACTACATATACAGGTATAAAACTTACACAGGTTATCTTTACATTACTTTTTAACTAACATACTTTGTGCTGCAAATGTAACTTCCAATATGCTTAAGTTTATTTTATGCATAAGTACTAATATTAAAAAGTAATATTCAACATAGCTTGAACACTGCTAGGTACAATTTTGAATTCGACACCTTACCCATACTTTAGAGCAGATATATTAAAAAAAAGTATTTCAAATGACTGTCTAAAAACTCTAACTATGTTTTCTATCGGAACTGTATAAAAATGGCAAGATTATAAAATGTTTTAGTAAAACTTAGTGGAAGTTACATTAGCAGCAGGCATAATAAAATTGTTAAGATATAAATAACGCATAGTCACTCGTATATTACATGGACATTGGACATACAACCATCATATGGAGAGAAATATCATGTTTGTATGTGTCTAACTTACATATTAGTCCCATCCGGTTCTTATTAGATTTAATATCGCAAGAATCCATTTTGTAACTCAAGGCAGAATGTTCTCTTGATGCTGTGACATTTAATAAGTCTTCTATGCTTTGTACAAACTATTGACCTAAAGTCCAGTACCCCTTTTAATAAAATTTTCTTTTCATATTACGTGAACTTTGAAAATCAAGGTAAAATTTTAGGAACGTCAAATTACGAAAGGTACTTCGGAATTGCGGTCACATGTCGCTTTTTTGCGCTAAAATGCTTTGAAATTAGGAACATTGTCTGTTTAAAATGACACTAATCTATGGTTAGAGAACTTCGGCGAAACATATTCAGGATGATTACCTATACAAAAATATACCGCTATTTGTACCATAGACATCTAGACCACCATTTTGTTTAACATATTATTATGCGTCGGTTCTGTTAACGTCTCCTCTCGTCAACGTCAAAGAAATCTTAGAAATATGAAATCAGTTAAAGTTTAATGATAAAAAAAAACCTTGAAAGTAACTAGTTATAAGAAACAAATGAAATTAGAGACTTGATATTTTTTTTAAATTTTAGATATTTATTAGATACCACAATCTAATTAGCGTTAGTAAGTGGTACCTACTTCTAGCGGTATATAGTGGCATATGGTGTATGAATGAGGGGCACGCTAGATTCAGGCGGCGTCGGCCGCGACCCGCTACCCACCACGCGAGCGACTCGATAAGATTCCATACACAAAGAAAAAAACATTTTTTTGTAATCATTATGCAAAAACAACAATACAACCTTTCTAATTTGAACTTTTACAAAACTGGGACATTAAAAATGCAAAATCGTGATTTGTGACAGTGATTATAGAGAATCAATCGAATATACTCCATAAGGGACACTCAAATCGTTACAAATTAAGTTACATACATACTAAAACATCTAAATATTAACTAGTTTTATATAAAGTGAACTATTTACAAAATATTAACGCGTCGCGTCGCCTCTTACACATCTGTAACTATTTACAAAGACTACAACAATATATAAACTTTAATAATAACGAGCATTGCATTTCCGTGAGCGTGATCAAATATATTCCCTTGTTCAATACAATACGGTCTGCACTCATCGCACGCGAACAGATTATGTGGTCAGTCATACATTCACTTATATACTGTATACATATATATACAGGGTTAGATCGAGGAACAAACAGAATCAAGGAGTGAGTTAACACATCTTGTACTCAAATGTTACTGATAAGACTTACTAATAAGAACTCTTCTATAATAAACAATGATGACCATCCAGGGTGTTCTTGCAGTGAAAAGCAGAGATAAAATAATACGTTAGAGTTGTAAAGATTTATAATAAACTGACAGAATTTTGTACTATAGAATAGAAATACACAGGAAACAAAACTGGTTTGGTTTCCGACTGTCATAGAAATTTATCATTCGTTTTTAAATACAAAGGCAAATGTTACGTTTTGTCTATACATGTACATCAGTACTTTATCTTTGCTTTTAGTGTGTATTTAAGCATTTGCCGCAATTAGATGAACATTTAACCTCATATCAATTTAACCAATCCACTTTATGCAGAATAATATGCTAAAAGACATACAATTTGAAGTGTCCTTTCTAATCCCTGCTCGATCCTCGACCTAACTTCACCAATAATACGACCGAGCGGTCCAAAATCAACAGTACTAATAAAATGGCTTCATTTATATTGGATCAGATTGAATTTTACGTACAAGAAGCCCAGTCGTGAACTAGTTATAGAGATCAGTCTTGGGTCAGAGGAAACAAATCGCTACTCCGGTATAAAAACGACAGAATTACACTCAATATGTAACTAAAACGGTTTTCACTCACGTGTAATTCGCGTATGTTGTTTACGCGTTTCGGGTGTAATGACACCCATCTTCAGAACGTGCGTTCTGGGACCGCGCAGACTGAACATACGCAAATTGCACGTGAGTGAAAACCGTTTTAGTTACATATTGATAAAAATGTCTCACGACAGTTTTAATAATAGAATTACACTCCATAGCTGACACGGTAATCAATGTAAAAGTCAAATGGTATCCCATCAAACCTAGTAAAGAGTGTTCAACTGCGTTACATAAAAAATACAACACAAAACTTATGTAATATTTTATGCTAAAATTTTGATAATATACACAATAGATATACATGAAGTCTGGTAATCGTTAATTAATTTCAGAAAACAAACACAAGTTTCATAATTTCGTTTCAAAAATTATCCGAGACATAACTAAGACTTAAATATAGGCCTTAGGTAGATGTTTTCAAAACTAATCGCTAGAAAATGAACCCGCCGAAACGTTGCCATTGAATAAAAATGTTAGCTTCTTAGATTTGCGGATTTAGAGTCTAACATAAATACAATCTACACCAATACGTGATTAGTTGAACAGCCCTGCCCCCTTAGACAAGAGCCGTATTTTAGTGAGCGTATTGTCGCTCGCTTATAGAATAGAATGAGCAATGTATGGGATTGACATCGCGACGATTGACATGCTACGTCACTCCCATACATTGGTATTTCTATTCCTTAGGCGAGCGCCAGTACGCTCACTAAAATACGGCTCTAGTCTAAGGGGGCTGTTTTGTTTACAATATTTTTTATGAAACCATTGAAAGAAACAACATGTTGATCAACTATTCATCTTTTAAAATGAATTCATAATGAAGTAAGACAGTTATTATCTACAAAAAGTTTCCAACAAAAAAATCACAATGCTGAATAAAGTTGCATCATATAATTTTACCAGAAACATACCTAATTCATGGTTTAACAAAATATCATTTGACTATTAAAATGATTAGGTCAGTTAGAAACAGACTGCACAGGATAGCCATTATATACATATTTATTTATATAACAATCGCATTGTCTGCACTGAAAGGATTCCATGATTGTAAATTGTATCAATTCTTTAAAAACATATCATGAATTTAATTCTTTGCAGTTTGCATGACGTAATGTTTTATTACATATTATTATTATTATTATGGCAGAAATATGAACATTATTACATAAAGTGGAGAACAGTTGGAACCTACAATTTATTTATTTATTTATAATGGTACACAAAACAGAATGTGTTCAATTCAATTTAACACGTTATCAGGTTCGCGGAAGAGTTTAGCAGTAAGTTGCCAGTTTTTCTATAATAAACAGTCAACCATTTTTTACTGAGGTATTGACTTTAATATATCATATAAATACCGCAGTCCACTGAGCCAGTAGCGATTTAGCAACAAACGGCAATTGAAAAGTTTTATAAGTATTTCTTAAAACTAACCAAAGATTTCACTGTTATTTTTCAAACGTGAGAAAACTTTGACGGAATAAAAAATACAGTAGACCTGGCAAATATATGCTGCTTGCATATTTACATTAATACTACAGAACTTATTCTATTTGTTTTTTTTTGCAATTTTTCTCTTATTTTCCTTTAACTGTAAGCTTGTACTATATTACGGTATTCTTTTTTTTATATAATTGTCATGCTTACTTTACGTTTCTGTTGATACCAATCACCTTTATAATTTTATTGAGGTCTCCTTGTAACAGTATTGGTAGAGTATCTAATAATTTACCAAAATTATTTTGCTACAAATAACTAAAAAAGAAAAGAATTGAAAGTAAAAGTCACACAAAACGTTATGTTTTAAACTTAATAATAAGATATCTAGCGCCCAAGACACAGGCGTTTGTTTAATATGGGGCTAGATGGCGCTGTGTAAATTTATTTAATCTTTATTTATTTAATAACAGGGTTTGTATCTTGGCACCAGGTCTGTTTCCAGAAAATCTCAGGATCTTCATAATCATTATAAGTTTCTTCTAGGCGAGTATGCTACATTTTAGACTACAGTGGTGGGTGAGTGGTGCAAGCTGTAGCCAAACGTATTCATAAACTCTATTGTGTAAAAAATTCAATTTTAGATTGATTCTAATATATTGGAGTCCTTTGTTTGATTTTTTTGTTGTTGTAGTGAAATATTTGCTGAGACAACTTTACTTTTGTTCAAACCATATTAATTTCAGTAAACTTGTGTTCCTAATTGAAAAAAAGTAGGAGTTTCTTAGTTTCACTGTGTTTTTATGTTCTCTGTGTTTTTTGTTCTCTGTATTTTTATGTTCTCTGTGTTTTTATGTTCTCTGTGTTTTTATGTTCTCTGTGTTTTTATGTTCTCTGTGTTTTTATGTTCCCTGTGTTTTTTATGTTCTAGAATAATCAAATAACAATCTAGAAACATTTGGATTCATAACTTATAACTACAAGAATAAACCTCAAAAGCAGCTGCTATAACGCAATTTATAGCTACTTTCTCATTTACAAGCTAACCTATTTAAATAATGTGTACGAATGTATGGATTCTATTTATCATGGAGTATCGTATAATTCAGCCCTTGTCATTAATACCATCTGTTTTAATATGGCACATACAAATTTATAATAGATCAATTTGATTCGAAAATTTCAGTAATACCATACAAAAAAGGGAAAGTTTGTATGTTGGTATGGTTTATTATGATTTTCAGGTAGGGTCATTCGTGACATAGTTTTCTTAACCCGAAACAACGCGGGCGAAACTGCGGGAATCAACTAGTTTAAGATATCATGTTTATGGATGCAGAAACCAAAACTAATATTACTTTTTACAATTATGAACACATTAATGCTCCCATACAGTAGTTATTTATGTGTTTTACTTTACCTAGTCCTAAAATCATACCGGTTTTGGAAACAATCATGGAGTCCTTACAATATTGACACCACTTAATTGCACTTTCGACAAAAGAGCAGGATGAAATTTCATCATTAACTGACTTCAAAAAAGGAGGTTATCAAGTCTTCTGTAAGTTTTTTATTTTGTATTTGTTATGAATAATGTAGAAAGTAGTCTTGTCTCCATAATATAATGTTCACTGGAATATGAAAACACACTATGCTTTCAGTATGACACAAGATTGGCTGTGGGACACAAAAATAACTTGCTCTATTTTTGCAACACTATGAACTGCTAGGTTAAACTGCTGTAGGTAATCCTTTTATGTTTAATACAAACAGATGTTGTAACATATAACAGATTTCAAATGTTTACCAGTATTGTGATAGATTTATTTCTAGTTTCTAGACAAAGAATTTCACAATGTTTTAGTGAATTTAAATTTTTGTATAAGGTATTAGTCGTCTGAATACAGGCGAGGTGTTGCTGCTGAACAATACTAGTAATGTTTGCAAGTTATCATCTTAAATTTACACTGCTCAAATTATTGTATTCAATGCTCAATAATTTGATGTTCTAATAACCAAGATTAAGAGTCGAAAGTGCAATTACAGGGAAAACGATCCCGATTCTGCGATCTGTTAGTCGATAAGCACACATAACATCACCAATAACAACGGTAGAGCTAAGTATAATTTAGCCCTAGACTAGCGTCACGCTCGGGTGCCGTCCAGGGCGGGGCTCACCTGGCGCCGCTACCAGGTGCAGGGCCAGCCCTACTTGTCGTGCGCGTCGGGCGGCGCGCCGCCGAAGTCCAACTGGTATCCGCCGGCGCGCGTCATCTCCTCCATGCTGGGCTCCTTGCACTCGTGGCCGGCGTGTCCCGCCGCGCCGCAGTTCCAGCACGACAGCTTGGGCGCCGCGTAC